>VZTG01008108.1:307731-371542 GCA_013397845.1 Melanocharis versteri | reverse complement strand
ACATCTTGAGAAGCAGTGTGGAATAACTCCAAGTTGTTATTTTACACTGCAGGGATAGCTGGGACACGAGCCCAAAGTCCTGGGAGCCATCCAGGGTTAGGAAGGCCCTACTTAAGTCCTGATTTAAATGGCAAAGCAGCCCTTTGGCTCAGTGGGGATGGGTTGAATTCCTGAAAGAGGGAAATCTCAGAGAGCATATTTTAATGTCCTGCAAAAGGCCTGTGCTCAGAGCCACAAAGAGAGCAAGGTTTGAGTCACCTCTATCCCAAAACCCCCAAAAATTCAACCACGCGCTGCATTTTTCCTGGCATGGCTGACAAAAAACCCTCAGCACATGGGCAAACGCTGAGCTCCAAACCCTGGGACCGTGCTTGGAATGCTGTTTTCCTCACGGATCCCTCCCCAAACTTTCGGAATGCCCCACGAAGCTGCTGTCCCCAGCCTGTTGTCACAGGCAACCCCGAGGAGCAGCTGGCACGGGGCTTGCGTGCCCTGGCTGGGCCCTGGCACGAGGCAGGCATGAAGGGCATCAAAAACCCCTCCACAGCAAAAATAAAACAATCCAGGCTGGTCCATCCTGGTGGGGTTGTTATTTTCAGTGGGTGAAGGTTGTTATTTTTTGAGCTTGGTGCGTTGTCAGTATCAGCTGAGTGTGTGGAGATTGGAAATTGTCCGATATCGGGGTTTTTTTGGGATTAATCACAGGGATCCCTCTGGCTCTTGCTTCAGCCAGCAGGTAGAGAGCTGAATTCCTGCTTCAGGGGGGTTTTGCATGGCATTTATTCCCTCAGGACAGAGAAACTGTGGCTGTCCCATGCCTGGAAGTGTCCAAGGCCGGGGTGGGTGGAGCTTGGAGCAAGCTGAGACAGTGGAAGGTGGCCCTGCCCATGGAAATAGATGATTTTGAAGCTCCCTTCCAACCCAAACCATTCAGAGATCTCCATTAATACAAAGAGACCAGTTTTTAATCATCCCATCCAATTTTTAGGAGAAACAAGAAGCAGAAGTGGAATATCAGGCTTGATTTCAGCAAGTGTCCCTCTCACTGGAGCCTTGTTAGGCCGTGGTTTTTGGATGCTGGGATATTTCAAAAAGCAACATTTAGTGTGTGGTCTGGGACATTTTAGATGTGCTCTAAATAATAGGAGAAAGAGGAATCTGCAGGAATGAGCTCCTGGAAGAGCAAACTAAACACAGGACTGTTTATTAAGCCTTAGAATAATGAAAAAGGAGGGTGAAAAGGGGAATTTAATTGAATTTGATCTTGTGGTCTGTGATGTTTGCATTTTTTCAGATTATGGCTCCCTGTACATCCCTGCAGGACGCAGGAAAAGTAGGAATGCTGTGGGAATTGTGTCCCTCGTAGGGAAAGTAAACAAAAGTATCTTCAAAGCAAAACCCAAACCAGAGTCAGAGCTGACTGCAAATTATTTCCCTAATTAAAGGGTCAGCAAAAGTTCAAAAAGTTGAGTTTAGCCACGGAATCCCAGAATCCTTAAGGGTTGAAGAGACCTCCAAGATCATCAAGCCCAACCTTTTCCAAGAGCCATTAAACCCCGTCACAAAGGGCCGCAGCCACTGGATTTTGGGAACTTTCCAGGGCTGGTGACTCCTCCACTGCCCTGGGAGCCTGTTCCAATTCCTTAATTAGCACCCAGGAGGTGCTGCCCTGTGTGTGAAACTTGGAAAAAAGTCTCACCTGGCAGCTGGAAGAGGAATCCTCCTTGCATTCCTCATTTTCAGTGCGTGCTCCATCAAATGCTGCGTGTTTAATGACTTTTCTTCTGCCTGCTCAGGATAGGTATCTGTTGAAATCTCCTCCCAGGATCCCCCAGCTTTGATAAATCCTCCATCACCAGCTGGAATGGTCCTTTCCCCAGGCAATCTCCCTTCCTTATGCACCTCAATTTCCTCTCCCAGTCTGCTGTTCCATCTTGAGCTAAAAATAATGAGGGGAAAAAAAAAAATCTGAGTTTTAGTGAAAAAACGCAAACCTCAATTAATTTCCATATCTATTAGTAAAGAATTTTTCCTTGAGGCATGGCCCACAAATATCTGTAAATCTCAAATTGTATCTTGGCTCAAAGTAGATTTTGTAAGTCAAACTCTACAAATGAGCAATGAAAACGTGGTCCCGTCTTTAGGAATTTCTTTCTTTTTTTACAGTTAAACATTTCTAAAGCATTGGGCTGCACTCCGCACTTGCAAACAATCTACAACAAAGGCAGGGAGGGGGATAAATCACCTTTTTACCTACAAGAAGCAACTGATGAGCAGTAAAGTTGTCAAAGTCAGCCCATATTAATCGTGGTATGGATCTGTAGAAGGAGAAAAGTTGGAAAATTCCTCAAAATTGGAGGGTTTTGTCACTGCCTTCATGGCATTGCTCTGAACCCCCCAGGGACAGTGAGGACATTTGGGGCAGTGCTGTCTGTTAGAGACCGAGAGGTTAAAACCTCTAAAGATAATAGTAAATTTAATTTACAGCCTTAGAAAAAGCTAAAGTTAATGTGATAACAAAATATATAAATCTTAAGCAAAANGGAAAACGCAACACTGTCCATGCCCTGGGGCTGCTGGGGGACCCCAAAGTCTGGGGAAAATCCAGCTCTGCAGCTTTTCCCTCTGCCTGGGGGTTTCTTCTGGCAGTGTAATCTCATAAAACCTTGGGAATAAAGGGAAAGCCCTTTACCCTTAAAAACATTGACAAAAAACCACCCTCAGCCAGGCCAGGTTTTCACAGAGTAATAAAATATCCTGAGCTGGAAGGGACCCACAGGGATCCCCAAATCCAGCTCCTGGAATTCCTTTCTGGTGCAAGATTCACCAACACAACTCACGCCTCCGGAACCTCTGCCACGTGCCCAGGCTGTGCCAAAAATTCCAGGGGTGTTGGGAAGATCTGGGCTGCCCTTGGGCTGGATGTGGAGAGCAGTGACACCAGCAGCAGGTCCCTGCTGGGTGACAGGATCTGTAGAGCTGTTAAACCAAAACTTTCAGCTTCCTATAATGGGAATCTATGAACTGGGAACCCTAAAAAATGACAGAATCCCCATATCCAGCCTTGCCCCCAGACACAACACACCTAAAACCACGCACGAGCAATGGGATTAAACAGGGATAATAAATGCAGCAATATGATTGGGGCACAAGTAGCTCCAAAGCAGCAGAGCAGCACAAATGCAACGGAGAGAGGTCAGGGCAGCAGCTGCTCTGGTGATCTTGCATATTTGGAGAGGCAGGTGGAGCAGTTTGTTACCCTGGAGCCGCTCGAGCAGGCACAGAACGCGGATTTCCAATAAACGGGGACCTTCTGCTGCAGCTTATGTTGCTTTCTTGCTGCTGCTGTTCTGGGATTTATCTGGAGTTCACAGGCTGGGTAAAGTGGCCACTAATCTTCCAGCAGCACACTGAGAGCATTTGCAGCAGTGCAGCTGCTGAAGTCGTTCCCAGCCAGGCACAGGAGGCAGCCAGGAGGATTTGGGGGGATTTTTCTGTACCGACAGGTGAAAGCAGATTTCTTCCCACCTGAAAATGTTGGGGAACAAATTCTGGCCTCACTTCAAGTGTGTCTCCTCGCAGGAATGGAGCAGAAACACAAACTTGAGTTTCCAGTTTGCTCCTGCTAACGCTCCTATGCTGTCAGAGAAGGGATTTTGTGTGTGAATAGAATTGCTGTGAGAAACCACACACCTGGAAAAAAAACGCCATCTAGAATAAAAATATAAGAGAAAGGCACCGAACAGAGGGAGAAACACTTTCTCAGAAGCCCCGGGGGAGGGCGGGATTATCTGTGTGCTTTGCTGTGGGTCAGGGTGCTTTATTCAGTGCCACTGAGGATCTCCAGCTGGGTTTGTGGGTGGCACTCCAGAAAAACAGAGGGAAGTGGATTCCAGACCAGGCATCCCGTGTGCTGTGCTGCTGATCAGCTTACCTGTGCCCTTCCCTGCCCTCCCAGCCAGGATCTGCCTGTTGGCTGGGGGTTTCTGTCTGGATAGAAGATTTTTGGTCGAAGATGCAGTTTTTCTGTAGCTGGGTGCTTCTTGCACAGTTCTTCATCTGCCACTGGCACTGGGAAAGAAAAGCAATAATTAGTAAAGGATTGAACCATGTGGGAGGTTAATGGGACATTAATTCCCATCAGTGAAGCAAAACAGGGGGTTTTGCCCCAAATCTGTGAGTGCAGAAGTGAGACAAAGCCTCTGAGAGCAGTTTTCAGAGCTGGACCTGCTCCTAAAGTGTTACAGAACCATGGAACCATCAAGGCTGGAAAAGAGCTCTGACATTGAGCCCAGCCTTTAATGTGGATCCCTAACCCACATCCCAGTGCCACATCCACACCCCTTGGACACTCCAGGGACGAGGAATCCCCCTGCCCCAGGCAGATGTGCCAGTGCCCGACCCCCTTTCCATGAGGAAATTCTTCCCAACAGTCACAAAACCCCAAATCCCACAGCCACAATCCAAGAGAGCAAAAACCCAGGAGGTGCCAGGGGAATTATTTTTCCGGTCCACTTCTGGCTCTAAACCTAAGGACAAGGTGTGTGCAGCCAGCCAGGGCCCCTCACGGGGTGCCAAGAACAGCAGAAATCAGATGTGCTGAAAGAATTCTCCTTTCTCCATCTCAGCTTCCCACAGTCCAGCATTCGTTGTAGGCCGGCCTGTATTGAGCAATAGAAAATTAGACATAATGTAATTAACCCAGAATATTCTTTATTTTTCTGTTGCAAATGGTAATAACAGCAAATTACGGTAAATAATTATGGGCTGCTTACAGAATTTCTGTAGATAAGACAATGCACTTTTTCTTTTGGTACAATTTTAGAACTGTACAGACTTTAGAGCCGGAGAGGTAAATTACTTTTCCCGTGGTTTCAATGTAATGGGCTGTGCAGATAAAGGATTTTTGTAGGAATGTGAATGCTTCCAGATGTTTCACATATTTTCCTCATTGATTTAAACATAATCTTCACATGATTGTGCACAGGGAGTTCATGCAAGTTATGCATAAAAGGCACTAATGCACGGAGGCAGGGATTTGGAAGAAGAAAATGTAGAATTTTATACCGGTTTTAAATGCAAATGATGATTTGATTGACTATATCTAGCCAGAAATACTGCTAGGTGTGAAACTTTGTGTTATTTCTGGTATCGTGCCTGGAGAATTCAAATCTATGAAACTAATAAGCTGATTGGAATTGTGCCAGTTTCAATAGATGCACTCCAAAGTGAGGCTGGGGGTACTCCTTGCCCAGTTTTAAGATTCTAAAGTTTACTGAATGATTTGCCTAGATTCCAAGGTTTACTAAAGGATTGTAAAGATTTTTTGGGGGAAACAATCAAAAATTTAATCCAAACCCATGTACCAAAAAAATAGAGACTCCCTCAAAGCACAAATGTGTTTGGTCTGAGAGAGTGTTAATAGAAAAACAACCTTTTACGACACAAAGTTCCTTTAGTCCACCAACATTTGAGTTGAGGGGTTAAAAAAATCAAAGGAACGCCATTCTGTTAAACTGGTGATTTACCAGGTCAAAGAAAGCACCTTAGTGTGATTTGAAAGTTCATAACAAACTTTGCAAATGGTTTGAAACGAGATGTGAATCAGCCCGTGATAGAAAAGCAGCCTTTACCAGCTTTTACTTGAAATTTTCTGGTCTTAACTAAAGTTTCCAGAAGCTCTGAGGGGGTTTTGTGGAGAGCAGGGGGAGCTGGGGCTGTGGGCTGGCTCCTGGATTTATGGTCCCAAATCCAGCTTTTCTTACAACCCAATTTTCCTTCCTCAGGGTGTTGGGTTGGGCTCTGACCCCACTCCCACCAGCACCCTCACCCTGACTCCACAAATTCCAGCATTTTCAGACGTGACAGTAGAATCTTCAAGGAGAGGCTTTACTTCTAAATCAGTTTTTTAGAAAGATTTGAGAGAATTCTGGCAATTATTTGCAATTGTAGGGGTTAAGGGCTGGACTTGATGATCCTACAGCTCTTTTCCGACCTTAATGATTTTATGATTTTATATGCATGGGAATGTTTTAATAACTCCTTGTGAATAGCTCTGTTGATATGAGGACAAGAGAGTGATATTTCTGCTTTAAAAGAATCAAAACTCTGAATTTTGAGGGGTTCACTGAGCACAAATGGAGATGCAATCAGAACAAGAAGATGTGCCGGGGTTGGACTCGCTGATCTCCTGGCAGGCTCCAGCCACGAGCCAAGAGGATATTGGCAAACACTGCTGAGTACAAAACAAAGTCCTAATCTTTATAAGAATGTCCAGACACTTCTAAACCTGTAGGGTCTGGGAAACCACAAAGTGATTGTGAGTATAGAGCTCCCAGGTTAATAGCTGGAAATCAAATGCATTAGGAAGTCCGGCCGGAAGACGCCGATAAGAAACAGTCTTTGTTCCTTTGGAAATAGCAATGCTTAAGATGAAAGTGGAGCACATTTTAGAGTGGAGATGAATCTAACTTCCAAATCAAACATGAAGTGAATATTGAAAAGAACAGCAGGGAAAAGCACTTTTGATTTTCTTCCCCAGTTCAATATCTGAACTTTAAAAATAATTTGTTTCTTTTGTTTGTGTTGATGGCTCCACAGTAAAATAAAATCTCAGGTTTTCCAGGCATTTTATAGTCTGCATCATTTTTTTAGATCTTACTTGCTGCTGTGAGGTTGGGTTTTTTTTTCCCCCTAAGGCAATGCTTTGTTTCAACATTATTGACATAAGGCAGAGCTTATCTGACATAAAACCTGCACAAAAGTTCCAGGACATGAGGGGGGCTGTCCTGCGGTGTCCTTCAGCCTCATCCACAGGTGAGGCAGGAATGAGGACAGCAGTGATGTCCCAAAGGGACACCAGCCAGGGACAGCCCAGCTCCTGCTTTTTCCAGCCTGGGTTTGACACCTCTGCTATGGTCGGTGCTCCTCTTTTATCATCCCAATGACCCCATCCAGGTTTTGGCAGCTTCTCCTTACACAGATAAACCCCATAGCAGCAGCCACGTGGGAATCTCCTTTCCCTCTTTCTGCTTTACAGGCAAAACGTGCATCAATCATGCCCAAAATATTGCAGAGGAATGGGAAACAAATGCCTGAATTCTTGATCTTTGTCTTGATCGTGGCTAACTTTATGAAGTAGAAACAAAACATCCTTCATGACATTCATCCGAGTCTACAAAAGCCAAGAAAATATTTAAACCCAGTGTCTTCAGTGTTTTCCTCTTGAAATCATCGGGCCTTTAAGGGGAAAAGCTGCCAATATCTTCAGCTAAAAGAGAATTCCATGGTATCAATGAAATAATTTAGAAGATGTGGCTCTGATTTCTCAGCCATGATTTACTGTTTTCCTTCCCCTGGTGGCACTGGGACGTTATTCCTGTAGAAATAGGACCGAAGAGGACACTTCATGTTTGTCCATGGTGCAGTTATTTTCTCTCTGTTATTAGCTGGTTAATAATTGCTGTCTCCCAAAGATGTACAATATGTTCTCTCACAAGTGGTGTAAAAGGCCGGGACAGAGCGAAGTGAGAGTTGTTTGTTCAGGTGAGGAGATTTTACAGCTCTTTCTTTCTTAACTTCAGGGAGGGAGGAGAACACGCCTCCTTCAAGCTTGGCTGGATTTGAAATTATCTCTTGTCATGCTTCCTGTGGCTCAGCATCCTCATGGGCTGTTCTTAGTGACATCTTCATTTCAGGTAGGACTGTGCAGTCTATTTCATGCAAATGCAGCAGATTCTAATTGCCTCTGATGCAGCAATCCTTGGTCAGCAAATTCCCCTCTCAAAGGCTGGCAAAACTCATGGGAAAATGAGCTTTTTCCACAGGAGGAGCTGGGAAGGAATGCTGGAGCATCTCTGGTGGGTGGGAGAGCAAAGCCTAATCCCTGGAATACCCAGAAAAACGATCAGCAGGAGCAAACCAGGAGGTGCTGGCCAGAGCTGAGGTGGTGCACGCACAGGCAGAAGCAGGTCAGCACAAGGAGGGCTGTGATTTGAGGGATTTATGACTTAAAAACCCTTTTGGAGTAAAATAACCAAGTTCAGGAAGTGTCTTGGCTGAATAAACTTTCTCTTCTCCCCTGATGCCTCATTTTTGATGGAATGAAGGTGGAATTTTAGAAGCCTTTTGAAAGCTCAGCTGTTTGCAGGGCCCTCGTTTCATTTCCAATTGTTGACCATCAAATTAAAGTGGGATTAGATGGGCTCTGACTGGGATGAAATGGTTTTCCATCCAATCTCTTCTCACGTTCGCTTCATTCAAAGCTTGGCTGCACTGGACACGCACACATTCTATCTACATCTCTCTATATCTCAATCACCTGGCTTTTAGAGCTGACTTTATCTATTTTTCATATTCATTTCTCGGTAACACTCGCGAGTCCATTAGGGTATCTAATTCTCCTTAGCCAGGAAAAGCAAGCTGTGCTCTCATGTCCATCCCACACACCCTGACAGCATCACTCAGCTCACACCAGTCCCACAGCTTGACCTGGCAGCTACTGGAGAAGTTTTATTTGATTACAATAAAAGCAGTTGTGGAAGACCAGAGTAGCATTCAAATGGTAGAAAAGCATCACAACCTTGTTTTCTAGCTGGCAAAAGAAAAGCAACCATGAGCTTTATCTAATGAGAATATAAGAGAATGTCTTATTAAAAGATATGTGGCCATCATCCTGGCCATAACTTAATTTACTTCTGTCTGATGACTATTTAAATTCATTTATTGCTTCTCTCATTTTTTTTTTCAAAGGAAAAAGCCTCAAGATCAAGGAGATGTGCTGTCAGATTGGGCATGAAATTGGAATGTTGGAAGAATCTGGACTGGGCACTGTAAGACTCATTTGTAGGTACTTGACCACTGTAAGGAAAGCAAAAATTAATTGGTAAAAGGACAACAAGCCCAGGGATGGTCACCTGCTACCTCTCCAGCAGCTCTGGCTCCGTGTCACAGAACTGTGGGACCGACCTGTGATGCCTTAGGATTTCAGCTTTTCTATTTTCCATCTATTTGCAATCCTGCAGTTCTTTAGTGGATCACTCTAAACTCCACACACAGTGTCAGCTGCTGCTCTCCCATTTTGGTCAGACACAACAATTCCTCTCCAGGCCTGGCAATCAAGGACACCTCACTGCCTCAGGCCTGAGAGATGGAAACAAAAGAGAGCTGGGGGGAGCAAACTTGGGGTAAATGACTTCATTACCTGAGGCTGTAATTGGGAGATGAACCCCAATATGCAAATGGACCAAACTTATAAAAGTGTGAAACCCGTGACCATCGTCCATTTTTGGGTGCAGCCCCTGGGGGGCTTTGTCTGCCCTAAATGTACCTGAAGGCCCTTCAATAAATAGAACTGCTTTTTATTCCCTTAATTCTGTCTGGTCTCTGTTTTTAGGTAGCCCCAAAAGGCATTGCCTGGAGAATGGGTCCTTACCTCTGGTGCCCCTCCCTGGAGAAGAGAAATGCTCTCAGTGAGCCCTCGGGCTGGCAGGAAGGCAGGATAATGCCCAGCAGCCTTTTACCAAGGATAGCCTCAAACAGGGCTCTCCCATCACCCTTCCCCCTCAGAAGCTGTTCCCAGCCTTTGCCAAACCACATAAATCAGCAGCTACCACACGAACAGATCAGCATTTCTCAGCTTTCCTCCACGGGAAGAGGCACCATCTCCAGAGAGACAGAATTCCTCCTTCTCCTCAACAACAGCTCTGCCAAAGCCTTGCTTTTCACCACCATCTTCTAAGACAGGGCTCGAAAAAACATTTTCCCAGAGTCGGGTTTATGATCAGTCGTGGCTGCTGCGATAAGGGACATCCACGCAATTGTTATCATATAGATTTTGTTAATATTCTGCATATTTTTAGCTTGTGACCTATATTTCACCAACATATGCAATGTGACACGTGCCGTCAGAAATTAGCCATGTCCTTATGAAAAGATAAAGAACGTGACACACACCATTAACACGTGTCAAAAACCATTACAGTCCTCCTCCATTAAAGCTGCCCAAGCACTTCCAAAACGAGGACACCCAGCCCCCTTAAACTCCATGTTTTTAGCTGGTACACCTTTAATTTTGTCTTACGAGGGCTCCTGGCTAAATCTCATGTCATTATTCCATATTCCTTGTCTGCTGCTGTAACAAGGAGTCTTTCCTGTAATCCATGGTCAGAGAAGTGGCAGCAGAGGAGCACATTCCTGGCCGCACTTGGCACATGCCGCTGGGATTTATGGAGATTAAAATGCAAAAACGAGCTGATAATGCGATGCAAAGTATCTTCCAGCCCTAAATCAGAAGCAGAAAATGTAGCAGTCTTGTTTTCCCTTTCACTGAGTCTTTCGAGAAGTCTCGAACTTTGCTTTTCTTCCCCGGAGAAGCAGGTGATCTGTTTCTCACTTTCTCCCTTCTCACTACAAAGTAATTAATTAAAATTAAATTCCTGGAAGTGTTAAAGGGGTTGCGGCAACAACATGTGTTAATATTTCCGGTGCTATCAGAGTCATCTCCACTTTAAAGAGGCTCTTTGTTACTAGGAAAAAGTGGATAAAAAGCACTTTCAAGCCAAAACAGCTCGTTTGGAAGGGCTTTGTTATCTGGGTGTTAGAGAAACCACCTTAATGATCACTCAAACACCGGTTTCTCAAGGAATAATGGTGTGTACACATCTGGATATTATTATTAGGGGAATAACAACGCTTTGAGGGTCACCTGAGGGGACAGCTGAGCCTGCACAGCCAGGCAGGGGACATAGGGGACACACGGACAAGCAGAGCACTGCCCAACGTGGCACTCGGACCTACTGAGGATGTTTCCACCCCCTTGTTCTGCCCTGTCCTCTCCCAGTTTTCACCCTCAAAAATCCCTTTTTGGGCTTGGGATCCAAAAGTTATTTTTGCTCTTCTCGAATTCCAGGGAGGGAAACAGGAGGTCGCAAAGCTCCTTGAGGTGGCTGGTTTAGGAATGCTGTGGAAATCAGTGCCATCCTCAGACAGAGGAGTTATCCAAAGTTATTTTTACTCTTCCCGAATTCCAGGAAGGGAAACAGGAGGTCGCAAAGCTCCTTGAGGTGGCTGGTTTAGGAATGCTGCGGAAATCAGTGCCATCCACGGGCAGGGGAGTTATCCAAAAGTTATTTTTGCTCTTCTCGAATTCCAGGGAGGGAAACAGGAGGTCGCAAAGCTCCTTGAGGTGGCTGGTTTAGGAATGCTGTGGAAATGCAGGGGAGCTCCTGGGATCCCCTGGGATGCAGAGGAAGGAGTCACGGCCGGGCTCTCGGTGCAGAAGGTGGCAGAACGAACGAGCATCTGTCGCGTCGAGCTACCGAGGCCACGGGGAGAGGAATCTTAAAAGCTTTGTCAACGTCAATTTGCTTCCAGCCTCGCCCGTCGTGGAGGCAGGGGTGTCTTCAGAGCCATCCTGCAGAAGTCCCCATGCCCAGATCTCATGCTCTATTTACCCCTGGTGACTGCCAGGCTTTGATTCATTAGCGCAGACAAACTGATTTCCTTCCACGGCCCGACCTGAGGATCCGCGTTTTCCGCGCACGAGCTGAAAACACATCCAAAAAACCCTAAAATGAGAAATGCTCCCATCGCACCCGCTCGCTGGAAAAGTCTTTTTCTCTGCTGGCACGTTGATCTTTCTCCCACTGCTTTTGTTCCCTCGTTAGCATCCCCAGCTGCCTGCGTTGTGCCACGAGGAGTGGAGCACAGGCAGGACGCGCCTGTCAGCGTGGCAGGCTGGAAAAGCTATGATTAAAAATTATGTTGCTCATTAGTCATTGCAAATCAAGCCGAGAACAATGCTCTCTCTGGCCAATTTGTAAACAAACATCCTGTTCAACCTGGGTTCTCTTTGGGGGAGAGAGCAGGAGAGCAGCTCATAAATAAATAACTCTCTAATTCTGCAGGAGACACAGACTCAGGGCAGCTTACCGGGTGAATAAATATTCCATAATTTCATTTTCTACAAAATTGCCTCCTACAAATTTGGGTTTCAGATATCCCTAATGCCAATGATGATGCATAAATATTTGATGCAGGCAAGTGCAGTGTATGTGTGTGTGCCTGGGTGTGATCTACGCCTGTTCTCATGCGGATGGAGAATTATCATTAAAAGTAACAAATTAGTACCCTGAGAATCCTATCCAGAACATCACACGAGTGCAAAAAACCCCTCAACCTCAAGACAGATGAATGTTCCTCTTCCATTTGTGAGCTCCCAATGTGAAAAAGTGTCAGTGTTACAAAAAAAGGCATTTCCAGCATAATTCCTGCATATTTTCTCCTCCACAAACATCACTTCAGCTCTCTTGGGCACCTGCAGGTTTCGGAAAGGCTTTGAATCAGTCACAGAAGTCCCTCACGTGTGTGAATTAACATTCCTGGCCACGGAGCAGGCTGAGCTCAGACACCAGCCCGTGCCTCAGAAAAGGACATTTCCTCAGCCTTCCAGCAGAGTTCAAACGAGTGGCTGGTGGCACAGCACCACGGACATTCCTGCCCTGAACTCCTGGAAAACTGCGGATTGTCAGGGAACGGAGGACACGGTTCCATCCGGTGTTGTGTTTGTGAGGTGCCGGGGAGGCAGAGCTGGGTCCCCATCCCGTCCCCTTCTCTGTGAGCACATCTGGATCCTGCCAGGGGATCCCTGAACTCCCGGTGCAGCCGTTTTGCAGCTGGAAAACCAGCTCTGGATCTGGTGCAGAGCACAGGAATCACCAGGTGGCCGATCCTCCCCCGTGCCCCGTCCTCTCTGTGGTGGAGACCGGAACAAAACCTGGGAAAACGCCAGGCCAGGCTCTCCAGCCAACAGGAGAACGTGCTCCCATGGAAATATCCCTCCTTTCTGCTGGGAATCAGAGCCTGGTTAGCAGCCAGAAGCAGGAAAGTTCATCCTCTAGGAATTATCCTATTTATTATCCCATTTCAGGTGTCCCCAGCTCCACTGTTAGAACCTTGGCTGAATGTTCTGGATGGATTTAGTGACAGGGACAGAGGCATGGTGCCAGGCACTGAAAAAGGGGACACAGCTCCAGCCTGAGCACTAAGAGAATATTCATTTCCTTTCTTGTTTCCTGATCTTTTAGGAGCAACAAGTGCTCTGAGACCTGTAAATTATAAGTGGATATGATAAAGGAAGAAGGGACCTTAAGGACCATCTAGTTCCAACTTCCAGCAGACTTTTCAAACTCTTTCCAAACTTACTGGTCAAACAAACAAAAATTCATCCTTTTTCTACCAAATTCAGCTCCTTAAATCCTCGGCAAACCTGAAGTAATTAAAATTACAAAGCTGAGAACTTACCCAGCTTCTTGGAAAAATTTCTTGGATCAATTTGTAATGTTTCTTGCCGTTTTCATTATTTGCATAATACAAATGGTTAAAATGGTTAGTGTAATCTGTAAAAAAAAAAAAAAAAATGGAAATGTATTACATACATACAGGCCATAATACAATATGAGAAAATTAAGGCTGCACTACCAAGCATGAAATCAAGGTAATCTGAAATTCAACTTTTACCCTTCAAAACACTCCCAAATTCACAAATTTGAAAATTTCGTATTCAATCATTTAAATAATTAATAACAATATTGAATGCTATTCCTACAAAATCCCACTTGATGTATCCTTTCCCTTTTTATAAGGAAACATGGATTCTCTGTTTGTCTAATGAGTTTTGCAGCCAATTCTTGCTTCACCAGACAATTCTTTCTAAAAACTTAATGATTATCGAATGACTAAATTATAGGAAAGGTCAAGAAAGGGGAAAATTATAGCAAATAGAAGCTTGCAATATTTTTTGTAGTCCTGATTCCTCAAAGGGCCGTTCCTTTGCTGAATTACCGTCTCAAAATGATTGCTTGGGTGCTTTAAGTCCATACTGAAATAATTTTAGAGATTAACCAGCATTAAGACTTGAGTATTCTGAGAATATTACCTAAAATTCAGGGCAAAATACTCAGTGACAATATTATAAATAGTAAGGGCTGTAAACCAGTGATTTCAATAATGATAAGTGATGTTAATTACAGCAGCAAATCTTTCTTCATCAGCTCTATTCTGCTGGTGCTGAAGTGAGGAATGTTTTATTTCGTGGCTAAAACTCCACGGCCTCCCTAAATAGCAGTGGATGAGAGATGAGCTGGGGATGCTGATAAGCTCCTCATTAAAACAAATGTATTGATGATAGTATTGTCTGTAAAGACAGCCCAATGTATAGACAGCTGGATGATATATAATTTAAACAGTTCTCCCTTTCCAAACCTGACAACTGAACAAATATAATTGATTCGTGCACTGCAATATTCATTCCATTAGTTAGAATATACATCCAAAATTGAAGGTGCCAATCAAATAAAATGAATGCGTGTTTTCATAGAGCGCCGCGATGCCTTTTATTAAACCCAGGAAAAAAAATCAATCACTATTTTTGGCTTCAGACTCAACGAGAGTGTGACTCCTGCGAGTTCCGTGGCAATAAATATACATGTTTGTTTTACTCGTGCTAGAAAATTACTCCGGCTACCTTTGATCTTTTTAATGTGTAAGAAAATAAGCTATTTATGCTAGCAGGGTCTATAAACACTTTAAACAAATAGTTTCCCTGACGTATAGGTACAGGAGATAGTACTGATTCTCACTTACACCAATTTTACGCTCCATTGGTTTCGCTGAGAGTTACTCTTGATTTACACCAGTGCAGAAGAGGCTGGAGCAGCCCCATATTTTAGCTGCTGTCTCTCACACACTGATCTGCAGCTCCCAGATTGCTGGATGAATAATGCCGAGCCAAACATCGCAGGTTCCGTCTGCATTTTTGTTGTAATTTACTTCTGAACCTTGGGAATAAAAACAGAAATCTGTCATAAACAAAGCACTCATTTCCTTCGTCTGGAGCTGTGTCTGTGCTCGGCTCTGCTCGCTGTGTAAAACATGCTCTGAGGCGTTTTCTCCTTCAAAAAGGATGCACAGATGCTGTTAAAATCAGTTTAAGGTTCCCAAAGGCAGCTCTGAGTGGAAGGTGTGGTGTGGCCCAGCCTGGGCATCATCTCCAGCCGTGGGGACACTCACAGCAATCCCCGAGAGCCAAGGGCAAGGAAAACGGGAAGGAGAGGGCTTCACTGGGCAGCCAAGATCTGTGGTTTTGGAAGGATCACGCTGGGATTTGTCTCATCTTGCCCCATCAGCCAGAACCACCTTTTTCACATTAAAACAGGAAGGTGAGCGGGCTGTGGAGGGATCTTTCCTCCTGGGAAGGCTTTTGTAAGGTGGAAAAGCCCCTCGTGGTGTGGTCTGAGGGCATTTGGTGTGTCCAGCTGGAGAAAAGGAGACTGGAGGGAAGACTCCAGTTTCTCACGAGGGGAGGAAGAGGGACAGACCCTGATCTCTGCTCTGTGGTGACCAGGGACAGAGAGAACGGCTGCAGACGTGCCAGGGCAGGGTTAGGGTGGATTTTGGGGAAAGGTTCTTCCCCCAGAGGGTGTTGGGCACTGCCCAGGCTCCCCAGGGAATGGTCCCGGCCCCGAGGCTGCCAGAGCTCCAGGAGCACTTGGAAAACCCTCCCAGGGATGCACAGGGTGGGATTGTTGGGGTGCCTGTGCAGGGCAAAGAGCTGGACTCTGATCCTCGAGGGTCCCTTTCAGCTCAGGATATTCTGTGATTTAACCCCGGAATTTTACACAACGATGCAGTTACAGAATCTTTAGATTTATGTGAAACGCTGTGTTTGGAAAGAAAGGTAAAAACACCCACTTCTTTATCACAACGAATGAACAGAGGTGCTGATATGTTCCACTCCACAAATCCTTTGATGCCACAGCTCAGCTCTCCCAGCACTGGCATTGCTCTGGCCAGGGCAGCTGAGAGGGAAAGGAGATGCTGCACAATCCCACACCCTAAATACAGCCTGAGAGCCTTCCTTGCTGCTCCATTTTTCAAAGCCGGGGATTGTCCCTTTTGTGTTCTCCCTGGTGTTGGCCATCTCGGGAAGGGGAGGAACAAACAGCTCGGAGGGCACAACAAGGCAGCATTTCCCTCCCAGCTCCCGCAAACGCCCATCCGTCACCCCTCGCTAATTTGGGAGATGCTGGATTAGGGTTTTCTTGGCATGTGATCACCCAAATCCCTCATCCCCGAGCTGCTGAGCCCCGGGGTGAGCAGGGCCAGGGCGCTGGGCTCGCTGTGTCACCGTGATTTGTGGGGGACACAGGGAGGGGACGCAGGTGATAACGGTGGCATTTGTCAGGTGTTCCAGGAAGGAACAGCTCCTGAGAGACTCCTGATGAATGCTCAGGGTGTTGAGGGGCCGGGCACAGAAAACCGGTGATTTTCCAGAGAGCAGCAAGGGGTTTTTTATCTGGGGAAAATCCAGACTGCTGGGTGAGGTCCTGCTGGTTCCCTGCATCCCTGCCTCGAATCCAGCAGTTTCACAGCTTTAACTCCAACCAGCCCCCAGAATCCACGCAAAATCCCATGGATCCATGCAGAATCCATGCAAAATCCACCCAGGCCCTGCAAAATCCAACCTCCCCCCTCTGCCACATCTGCACCAGCCTCCTCCCTCCCGCCAGCACATCCAGAGGTTTTCCCTGGGGATTTTTCCCTCTGTCTCACCCACGGGTGCCTTCCTCCCCTCTGTCCTGCATCCAGGAGGCCACCAGCCAGCAGCTCTGCCCTGCCTCCACCCAGAGGGATCTTCTTTTTTCCTGTCAAACACAGAAATCTGCAGCACTCCCATGGTAAACTGTGAACGAGGCAGCCAGCTCAGCCATCCCTCCCAGCTCCATATGGCTGCTGGAAAAAATAGCTCCTGAAAATGACATTATAATGAACAGAATCGGGTGTCTTCACCGTTATAAATAATTAAACCTTTGTGTGGATATGTTGCTATAAATATATGTATGTGTCCCCTTCATTTTTTTTTTTTTAATGTATAAAAGCACCTATAAGAAAATGGGAAAAAACCCAAATCCACAGTGGAGGATTTAACCAATTTTGCCAATTTAAAATGACATTTCTAACTAGAAACCTGGTCTTGCTGTGGTGTAAATAAGGAAGAACAGACTTAAGGCACTGGCAGACTTCAAAGACAACTCCTTCCTCACTCTGCCACAGAAATATCTGGGAGAAAGATGAAGGATGAACACAAGGAAAAGAAAAAAAAAGATATTTTAACAGGGAAACCCATTAAGCAATACAATATTTCCATTTTTGAGCTGTGGGATCTCTATCAGTGGAAATTTCTTAGGACAGGGATGACGTGGTTAATCTCATCTCTGGGATATGAAATAAATGGCTTTTTGAGACCCCTCTACCTGCAGTTGCAGTGATCTTGATGAAGTATCTCAGCCATAATTCCGTGACTCTTTGGAGGAACACTTTTCCCTTCTTATTTCAGGACACTTCATCCCCAGCAGGGATGATAAACCTGTTGACATCTCAAGACATAAAGAATTGCTGGGGGATAGGTTTTTTTTTTTCCTTATCCATCTGTATCTCGATTGCTGGGTTTTCATCTCCAAAAAGTAAGTTTGGACCAAAATGGCTTAAGTGATAAAAATAGCTAATATGTTCTTTTCTTTATGTCTCCGTTTTTCGATATTTCTGAAAACAAACAGGAAAGCTCAGTGAGGAGTTCCTTGGGGAAGATCAGGAAAAGTTTTGGCTGCACAGAACTCCTGGATGTTATTTTGTGGATTAGAAGGGATGGAGCTCAAATCTGGAACAGAATTCGAACAATAAATCTGCATTTTGGGGGGAAAAATCCCCCAAAAACCAGAACAGGAGAGATGAGCTCATCCCAGCTGAGCACGACTTTTATTTCCATCTGTAAAAAGGGAACAGTTTTCCTCTTGGCACCTTTTCCATGATATCTATAGCGTGGAATCCTGCCTGGAGGAGCTGCCTGCAAAGGGCTAATACAGCACAACAGAACTGGGATTCTTTATCCTGCAGCAGCTTTACAAGGGCCTAAAAATGAGTTAGGAACGATACTGAAAGCTGGATGCCTCCCTGCCTCTCGCACAACAGGAAAAGAGCGGGATGAGAGAGGGCCACAGGAAGGGTTCATGCACAATTAATGCATTTTCAGGCTGATTTACCCACGGAATGCGCAGAGGCTGGGAAGCAATGGATCCAGGGGTGTAAGAGGGATCAAAAGGCCTGAAATGCAAACGGAATAAGCAGGAATATTAGAGAATCTCAGGCTGCTGTGGGTTGGAGGGATCCTAAAGGTCATCCCTGCTTGGGCAGGGACACCTCCCACTGTCACAGGTCGCTCCAGCCTGGCCTTGGACACTTCCAGGGATCCAGGGGCAGTCACAGCTTCTCTGGGAATTCCATCCCAGCCTCCCCCCACCTCCACCCTCACAAGGAGCAATTCCTTCCTAACATCCAACCTAAATCTCCCTTCTTTCAGTTTAATATTTAATTGAAAACATTTGTAACTCTTGCTCAAGAAATCACCCTTTTCCCCCGCTGAAAAGCGCCAAACGAGCAGCCAGGTTTATCCCACGCCATCACTGCTTAGTGCAGGATTTTTCCAGCTTTACCCCTGGAATAAACAGATCTCTAGCACTGAAATATCTGTCCTCTCTTCCCGAGCTAAACACTCCATGTAGCTTTTTATTTTCGTCTTTATCACAGGGATGCATTTCTTCCTATCAAACTCGTGCTGAAAGCCCAGCAGGAGGCCTTATTGCCAACAATGCTATCTGGGCTAATAGCATATTTCATAACTGCTCAGAAGAAGAAATGTGTTTTTCCACAGAAAAGAAAAAGCAGAATATTTGGAAATATCCGGGAAACTTCTAAAACTCAGCTGCCACGGGGGCAGAATTGGTTACAGACAAGAAGTGGTGCATTTACAATTTGCACACAAGGAGAAGGTGCATCAGTAAAGCGACATTTCCTACAGCACAAGGAGGCAGGAATTCCCTCCCAAGCCTCAATTTTACACCACGAAGGCAACCCAAAAGATCAGGAGCTTGGAGGGGAATTAGCTCATCAGTGATGGGGTTGGTTTGCACTCCTGTAATTGTTTCATGGAGCCTGTGTGGTAGCTGGGAAAGCCTTCGTGAAAGGATGGTGGGAAGAAGATTGCTGTGATATTACAGGCTGGGAAAGACCAGTTTGCTTTAATTTCTGTAACCCAGCCTTGTGGAATTCCTGTCACTTCCTCGACCTCCGCATCATCTGATCAGGGCCTGGCACGGAGTGATCTCATGGGGTGGTGGTCAGTGGCTGGAAAATCAGAGTGCTTCCCTTTATCCCTGCTGGTTTTGATGTTCACACAGGAGCTCCTCTGCTCTGTAACCAGGCTGGGAGAGCTGGGAATGTTCACCTGGAGAAGCTCCAGGGAGAGCTCAGAGCCCCTGCCAGGGCCTAAAGGGGCTCCAGGAGAGCTGGAGAGGGACTGGGGACAAGGGATGGAGGGACAGGACACAGGGAGTGGGTTCCCTCTGGAAAAAAGCAGTTTGGATGGGATATTGGGAAGGAATTCCTCCCTGTGAGGGTGGAGAGGCCCTGGAATGGAATTCCCAGAGAAGCTGGGGCTGCCCCTGGATCCCTGGCAGTGCCCAAGGCCAGGCTGGACACTGGGGCTTGGAGCAGCTGGGACAGTGGAAGGTGTCCCTACCCACGGCAGGGGGGGGACTGGATGGGCTTTCAGGCCCCTTCCCAACCCAAACAATTCTGGAATTCTATTAAAATTCTATTCAAATACAAATCCACAGCAACTCCATCCTCATTCTGCGCATGGGCCACCCCTGATTTTCTGTGGAAATCTCCTGCCATCCTCATCCTCACAATCTATGGATGCTCCCTCAGTTCTGCCCCACTGACACCTTCCCATTAAATCTGCACATTCCCTTTCCCTTAATTTCCTCCTCCTTGGCTGGAAACGTGCTCCTTCTGATGTGCCTCTGCTCACGCTGGAGCCTGAAGTGCTTGATTTTAGAAGGAAACACGACCGTGGTAAGAAAGCTCAGCCACAACAGCTGGCTGATCAAATATACATAAGGAGGAATCTGCTGCCTGCTCTTTTCTAGCTCTGTTTTTTTTCTGGAGCCATCAGCCAGGGCTCCTCTCCTCTGGTACGACATTACAGCACATTACAGGGCTTGTCTGTCACAGGGCTGGCCTCAAACACTCCCAGCACTCCTGCTCCTGACTCCCAAATTGCCACGGCTCGGGATCAGGCATCAGCTTCAATCTTTGTTCATCAGGACTTTCCAGAGCTTTGACACAAAATGAAAACGGGGGAAGAGGAATAGCAACAAAATCGAGATAAAAGTGAGTTGTGCCTCAAGTTAAGCACTGCCTTGTCCTCAGAATAGGGCAGGGGTTATTTTTTTTAGTGATTCTGCTGTTTTTTCACAAATCCAAGTCTGATTTCTTTAAAGGAAACCTCCAGTGGTGAGGTGGGGGATAAAACAAAACTGAGTTTGCTGCTAGGCCCTTTATCCCACCTCTGTACATCCTGTTTGTCATGCAAGTGCATGGTTTAAATCAAAAGTGGCTGCCCCACACCCTTATCCAAAAGGCAACCAGGAGAATTTTGAAATACCACAAACCTCCCTAAGTCCACACAAAAACCTTGCAATTTTCCTAAAAATTACTCTAATGCACTATGACATAACAGAAATGATCTTGCAGGTTATTATAATATATTATATTATAATAATATGTTATATTATTATAATATGCAAGATCATTTCTGTGCTAACAAAGATAAAAGAGAGGCTCCAAGACATCCCTCATTTCAGGCTGGCTGGGTTTTGCACCTCTTGAACCAATTTGCATTATCCCAAATTTCATGGACTGCATTGCATTAATTTAGGCAACCAACACATCCCTGCCTGGAGTAACTGGTTTTTTACAGGGCAACCAAGGAACCCGAAAACCAGAATTACTTCGTATTTCCCAATAAAAATAATCTGCACATTTATGCTCCTTAATGGCTCGATCATGTGGAAAAAAACTGAACGTGCATCCATCAGGGATTGCACGCACAGTTAATTAAGGATGAAATAATGAATGCCTGATTTCTACAGGATAGGGTAAACATCCAATTAAAATAAGATGCTGCGTACACTTTTCACTCTCATTAGTCAAAGCATAAAGCATTTTAACATTTCCTAAATAATTTACTTGTATTAAAATAAAGCGAAATGCTTAAAACATTAATAGGCTGCTTTACAATGCTGTAGTCAATAAGTTGCTATATGAAGGCACTGTCAATAATTGATGGCTCTGCTCAGCAGGAACAGGCTGCAGTTCTCAGCAGAGCAGGGTCCACCAAGGCTGAGGCAGCAGGACTTGGCCAATTTATGCCAAGATCACAATTAAACCCCACAGACAGAGGTAAAAACCCACTAGTGACAGAAAATTTTACAGCCTGTGGGGGTTGAAATTACCTGGGAAGGACGTGGTACTCAGGAGCAGCTGGTGGCTGTGGGGCCACCAGCCAAGCTCATGATAAAAAATGGGATTGGGGCTTTTTGAACACGAAAAACGAGTCTTTTACCCCAAAGACAGCCCCAAATGTGGCACAGACTGAGGGTGTGGCTGCTGGGCCACCTCCTCAGCACCACAGCCCTGTGTTGTGCTGCCCAATAAACCCAGCAACGTTTTCTTCCCAAACCCATGGATTTTCAATGCGTTCAGTCAAATCCTGAGAGCACGTGCGGGGCTGACAGAGCCCGAGGGTGCAGGACCAGAACCTTCCCTGCTCCCAGGGCAGGGCCAGAGTCCTCAATTTTCCAAAGCCAGATGGGCACCAGTGGCTGCAGAGCTGGGAATTTGAATAATCTGGGTTACTGATATGCAAAACACAGCAGGAATTTCAGCTTCAATTTTCTGCTCAGAGTCAAGGTATGGCTGGTAAAGCTGGGCTCTCTGGTGAGAAAACACATGTCCTGACTACCCAAGCAGATTGCTGGATCCACTGAATTAAGATTGCACTGCATTAGCAGGGAGTACATCACAAGTTTGTGCAGAGAAACTGAATTAAGATCTTTTTTCCCCTGGATCATTTTGCTAGGTAGAGGAAATTTCCCTAAAATGCTTCGTTATATAGCTATGGCTACAATAAATAGGAATGAATTCTGTAGTAAGGAATTATTAAGTGCTGTCTTTCATCAATTGATGTAAGGAGTATCCTACTCAAATTTAGATGGATAGCTCGGAAAATATATAGAAACATAGCATTTGGCTGGGACAGCTTTTGAGGTTTTTCAAACGCTGAAATCACTTTCCATTAAAACTGTGACAGAAACTGAGAACCTGGCGCGGTGCCTTTTCTTAAACATACATTAAATCATGCATTTCGTGTCAGGATTTCTACATCTTTTTTTTTCCTCTTTATAGAAGTCTTGCACAAGATCTCGCTTGAGTCACACCGAGATCCATCTGGATCCCAACAGATTTGCCTTGGGAAGAGGCAAAAGAGTGAAACGTGCTGCCCCCAAAACCTGGGCCATGCCAGGCTCCTGCAGGTCTGCTGTGCATGATTGATAAATGAAATGATGGAAATATGACTGTGGACAGGGTCACACCAACCTCAGTGGTGATGATGAGCAGGTGAGAAAATATTTTTGTGGATATTTGGGTGCAAGAGGGATGGGTTGGATGGGGCTTGGAGCAACCTGGGATAGTGGAAAGAGGAGGGGAGTGGAATAAAATGAGATTTAAAGTCCCTTCCCACACAAACCATCCCATGATCCTATGAAAAACCACTTGGCTCTAAGGAACTTTATCTTTTTTCCTCATGATCCTCATAGGAAAGAAATACAGACCCCATCATCTTCAAGTTTCCAAACTATTCTGTGTAATGCTCTCACTGTCTGCAACTCACTTCATTCTCCAGGAGTCTCATCTCTATGACAAGGTTGGTGGAAGCCTAAATTAAATTTGGGACCTAATTTTAAACAGAATCTCAACCTCCTGAGTAAACAATAGATGGAGCCTGCCTATTAAATCATCATGTTTTAATTAAATTCTTTGCAGCTCGTGAGTTCTTTGAACTGAGCGAGGTGATAAATGCATTGTAATTTTAATAGGGTTATATTTTGTGCTAAACTCACCGAGAGCAGTGACACGAGATAGGCACCGTGTTCCCACAAAATCCTGCATGGGATTCTGCTGATAACTGCACACTTGGACTACGACAGGGGAGCTGCAGCAAAGAAACAACGCTGATGTACAGTGGGCTCTTTTCAATTATAGACAAAGATGTTGAAGCACGCGAGTATTTGTGGTGCAAAAAGAAAAAAAAAAGTATTTATTCTACTTATTTTTCATGTTAACGATTCAGGCTCCTCTGAAAGCAAAGGGGAATCCACCTCTTGCTTTGAAAGGATTTTGGATCAGGCCCTCGGTGTGTTATTGAAGGAATAAAGTAAAAGAAACAAATTCACAAAAATCATCAGGAATTGTAGTGATGGGACGAGGGGAAATGGCTTCAAACTGAATGAAAGTAGGTTTAAATGCGATATTAGGAAGAAATTATTCCCTGTGAGGATGGGGAGGCCCTGGCACAGGGTGCCCAGAGAAGCTGTGGCTGCCCCTGGATCCCTGGCAGTGCCCAAGGCCAGGCTGGAGCAGCCTGGGACAGTGGAAGGTGTCCCTGCTATGGCAGAGGGGTAGAACAAGAACTTTAATGCCCTTTCCAACCCAAACCGCTCTGGAATTCTATGAAAATGAAAAAGCCAAGTGCAGCTTCTCCCAGCACCAAATCTGACTGAAAGAGGCCTGAAGTAAAACACCAACGTTATTTTTTATACTTAAACACCAGAGTGAGGTTTAGGAAGTCGGTTAAAAAAGAAAAAGTTGTAACTTTAAAATGACCTCCAGCAGCATCACTGGATATCTGAGCTGCTTTATCACAGCCCCTGTGCAGGTATCTCCCCACAAAACTATGGGATCGTAAAGTCTCCTGGTAGAAAATATGACACACTCTTAAAACATATGTCAGAGATTGCCAGAATTGCAAACATGCTATTTTAGATGGCGAGATTCCTCTCCTCGTAAAAGCATCTTTAAATTGTCTGACAGAGGAAATTCATATCAGGAATAAAATCCCGGCCCTGCTGGAGTCAATGAGAGTTTTATGCCTGATGCGGGTGGAACCAAGGTTTCATCTCTGCTTTTTTTTACAGCTGCTCGTGTGTGTGAGCTCAGGCTGAGGGCACCAGCACCTCCCCTGGCACTGGGAAGGGGTGAATGGAAGGACCCTGCTCTGCCTCCTCCTCCCCTCTCCCCTCCAAAGCAGCCCCTGGATGGGCACAGCTGTGAAAACCTGAAAATAAACCCGGCCCTGCACTGACAGAGTGACTGATGCTTAGAAACCATGATCTATAATGCCAGAGCTGATAGGTTCCTGCTTGCAGAGGCCTGATTATTCCACCTGGATAGTGGCTTAAACAAAAGAACAAGCAGACAAAAGAAATATATGTGCAAAGTCCAAGAAGCAGGCCATTATTTTCAATAGAGGTGTTGTGTGTATTTTTTTTTTCCCTGGCATTAGCTGCAGTAAAATGAATCATGCAGAGCAACATTTTTCACAAACCCCAAACATCCTACATTCACATAAAACT
The DNA here is from genome assembly GCA_013397845.1 of Melanocharis versteri. Classification (NCBI taxonomy): domain Eukaryota; kingdom Metazoa; phylum Chordata; class Aves; order Passeriformes; family Melanocharitidae; genus Melanocharis; species Melanocharis versteri. Next base: position 346,949 of record VZTG01008108.1, on the reverse strand, counting down.
GATGTACACCAGGAATGTTCACTGGGCTGCAGAATGGGAACAAAGAGGGCTGCAGACATACAATTCATCATCCGGATTTTATATAATAACAGGATATAAGCATATAAATGGGTAGGTTTGGCAGGTGAAAAGGAAAATTATAGGGAGAGAGGAATATTGTAGCTAACTCAACAGTGGCCATATTGCCAATAGATCCTTTTGCCATTTGACAGCTGTCTCAGGTAAGGGCTGAAAAATCATGTTTACTCAGATCCGGTTATTTAGGACTCTGCATATTCCACATAAAAACAACACTTTCAGCTCCTAACTTCGATTGAATCACCATGAAATGTCCATTTTGAGGATGTGCTTCCTGATCCTGCCATAGAGGGTGGAAGCCACGAGGTGCTCAGGTGAGCCAGACTGCACATCTGAGTTTGCAAAGCCAGCTCGGAAAAGCAGCTTTTTGTACACAGAAACAGAAATAAACACAGTTTAGTGATTTTTTTTTTCCCCCAGCTTGATTTCAGTATTTCTTTTAGAGATCAAGGGGTGCTCAGCAGGCAAAGGGAGCCTGGGAGCTGAGGAAATCTCTTTCCACAGGATGAAAAAGAAGGGAAGCCCTGTGAGTGGGAATAGCAGAGCCCAAGTCCACATTCCATGGCCAGATGCCGGGGACAGCAGCGAGGGAGGGAATTAGGGGAAGGCTCAGTAAATAGCTGACAGATTGCTGCTGCCACTGCCTTTCTGCAGGGCTCGTTTTGTACTGTACTGAGAAACTTGTAATAGTGGACTGAGCGGGAGTGGTGACATTAAACTGGGTCCTGCTGCTCGGGGCTAGGACCAGCACTTCGCCCCAAATCAGATCAGCAGCACTGCTAACTCGGTTGTTGACAGACCTCTCATTCACTGGCAGCAGGTGCTGGGGGCACTTTGCTGCTGCTGACCTGATCACTGGCATTTGGGGTAAGAAACTCGGAGAGGAGAGCGTTATTTACTTTCACTCCGATGAGATGGCATTTCTGCGAGCAGCCTGCTCCTGCTGGGCGAGGGCTGGGGGAGTGAAGGGCATTAGAGAGTGTGAGAGCATCTCATTCTTTCAAATTGTTTTTTTTTCCCCCCGTCTTTTCCACAGTTCTGTTGTACAGTCCTCGTGCCAAGGGAGTTTTTTAAAGGCTGCTGCCCAAACTGCTGATTTTGAATCTCAGGAGCTCATACGTGGAAGGCTCTGGGTTTTAGACATTCACCTACTTGACAAGCAGATGCAGTCAGGTAGATTTGATGTTTATCCGTATTGAACTGGCTTTAAAAGGAAGAACAAAACTGTGGTTCTGTGTCTGATTCAGCCATTAGGCCAGCTGAAAGCAGAGATGGCAAATCAGCCAAATACACACACAGAGCCATCAGGGCAGGGGCAGAGAGAGCAGGAGGGAGTTTCACAGAGGGAACTCATGTTTATAAAGCACCAAGGATAATGGATGAACTCAACAAAAGCCATTAAAGCATCAGCAGAAGCTCAGCAATAGTTTAGACAGCTTATCCTAATGAACTCGGAGTGGTTCACCTCGCAATAAATGGATAATGAGGGTATAAAAATGGCAGGCATTAATATATTTGCAGGTTAAAGAAACTGGTAAATGGTTCCTTGGTTCCTGCAAGTCTCAGACTCCGCAGCAGTGGGACAGGATCAGCGGACAAAAAGCAACCACCATCCCTTACTGATGTACAGCAGGAGATTTCCTGAATTTTTGTGGTAAATTAGACATGAGTTTGATCCTCCATCCTGGGGAGGATGCTGCTCCCTTTCAAAATGCAGATTTGAGGGGTTTTTTTAAAGTCTGTGTGTGGTTTATTCCAGGTTTCCCTCCATCCTCCTGGAAATGTTCCTCCTAACTGCTGCCAGCAGCAGGTTAAGGCACTTTCACCTCCCTTTTACATCCAGCAAACCCCAGATCTAATGTGAGAGGAGGAAAAAGTGAGGTTTGCCAGGGGAAAAAGCTGCAGCTGAAGAAAGAGTTCACAGATGTAAAATTTAATGCTCAGATCAGCCTGCAGGAGTGGAGAGGGAAGTTCCACAACCAGTTGGAACCAATCCCACAAGGGCTGGACTCCTTGTGCCTCTTTTGGCCAAGAGTTAACAACTAAAAATATGATTTCAAATCTTATTTAAAGGGGAATTTTCCCACTCTGCAATCTCTTGCAGTTCTGAAAGGATACAAAGCCCCTGAAATCTTCATTGTGGCCAGTGAAATCTCCCATGAAATGCACTTATTTAAGGAATTTAGGAACTGGAGACGTCAGTGATCCCTGACAAGCTCATGGTAATAAATTACATGAGATTAACATTTCCAATATTTACCAGTTCCCAGAGTAAACTAAGGTTCAATACCTTTGTAAAGTGTGGGGAAATCCTCAAAGAAATCACCAAGAAATATTTTGGCCCTCAATGCAAGAGGAGATTACCTCTTAATTCTGACAAAAATACTGTTTTGCCCATTTAGAGATATCAGAGTCAGACACAAAGAAAGGAAATCAGTTTTGAGAGAGCTGGGAGTGATGGGTTGAGGTTTTTGGAAGTTTTTTTTCTGGAAAATCCAGTGTTAGCCACCTCTGGAGGTGGGATGTGAGAAGCCTCAGAGTGTGGAACAGATTCCCCCATAACTTAATGCACCTTCCAGAGGGCTGGAATACAAATCTGAGGAACTTCCAGTAAATTCCTGCAATATTTGTGCTTTTAGACTATTTTCTATGCAAAACTACCAAAATATAGGCAAGCTTCTAAAGCACACACACAAAAAAAATCACCCAGGGAGTTTTCTGAAACAAATATTGTGGAAGAGTTCATTTTAACGGAGTTAATCCACCCCGAAATGGATAGCAGCAAGATATTTAATCATGGCATATCCTGTTTAATCACATTTAGAATCCTCTGGAAATTAAGCTTATACAACTTCCTTAATTTAGAGGACAGTATAATGCTTAAGTATTTAATCTCCTTAGGATTGATATTGGACTCGAGTCTTTTGCAGAGTTTCCTGAATAGATGGAAATTCAGAAGGGCTCAAATTAACAAACCCTTCCTTTGTTTTCCAAACAATTTTAAAATTATTCTTTAACCTCAAATTTGGTTTTCTTCTTGATTACTGACAATTCTACGTCCACGGAGCTTTTGTGGAGTCTTTTAGGAAATGGATTCCCCACCACCATGGTTCTCATCACCAATAAATGAATAAATGCAGACCCTTCCAATGCCCTCTGGAAAACCTTTCCATTACATTATTTTTTAGTCTGTGCCTAAAATCCAGCTGCATTTTAAGCCACAAGTTTATCTTGGGGAGCTTTAGGATGGGTCTGACAGACCCCAAGTTCCAAACCAAAGCAAAGGATGATTGTTGAGCCTACCCGGGATTTCCATCCTGCTGTTCATTTTATCACACAGAGATTACACGATTTTACATAAAATGCCTCAATTTTGATAATTTCAGAGTGAGTCCACATTCAAAGATGAAAATAACACCAGCAGCATCAAGCTATTGTAGTAAAAATATTCACTACTAATTACTTTTGTCCCTTCTCAATCTTTCAAATAAAAATAATCACTCCAAGTGTCTCAGACAAGGCTCTCACACCAGTCTAGCATTGAACTACTTCTCATAAACCACAATGATGCCTTGTCTCAAAATGTACTTTAATAATATAGTATTAGGGGGTTTTATGCCTAACAATAATTTGATTTTTCTGAATTTATTGATGAAGGAAAGGCTGTAAATTCAGCATGAGCTCTTTCACTAAAGAACACCAAATATTTCCTACAAAAAAAAAAGTGGAGGGAATAAAATTGAAATAATAAATTCCAAACTCATCCAGGCGGGCGAGTGCAACGCTAAAGTAAATTCATTGGCAGATTTACAATTAAGATCCATACGGAACGGAAATAATAATAATTACAAGCTCCTAGAAATGCTGTAGCAGGTTGTATCCTGGATTCAGCAGGGACAGATCACTCATATTTAGTCTCAATAAAGGCATAATTCCTGATGCCTTCAAATACCTTCTAAGAGTGGCTTAGTTTATCATATCCTTGGAGAAGATGGAGCTGTTCAAAACCCAAAAGGCAAAAAGGAAGTGGGAACGATTCTATTCCATAGGAGGGAAACTCCTGGAGGCATCACCTGCAAGGGCAGAGCCACCCCAGGGCTTGGGGCTGGGACCACACTCCTGGAAGGTTATTTTTGCCCAAAATCAAGCAAAACAGACCCAAAGAGTAGATCTGATGATGGCTACACATATTAATCTGGTTTTTCCCCTCCAGCACGGCTGTGGGACAGCAAAGAACCTTCAGCAGTTGCTGTTTTAAAAAGGGTTGTGTATTTTACTGCCTTTGATGCCTCAGAACCTGATTTAGAGCACAAGTATAACTCCTGTAGATTATTTATTTCTGAATTTTTTGCCTGTTTGTATCAAACTTCACCTGGACATTCCCAACCCTTCAGGGCTTGCTGGGAGCTGAAGGGATTTTTCAGAGCATGGACACAAAAATTGATGGCAACTGCCAAGAGATGCTGTTGGCCTTGGCTCTGATGTGGTTCAGGTTGGGTTTCCTCCTCTGTCTGTGTTTTATCACTAAAATGTGTAAATCTGTGCCTGAATCCTCGGGTTTGCAGGAGGTGCTGAAATGCAAATGCAGCCCTTGATCTCTCTGGGAGCTGAGGCATTTGGGACCTTTCCAGCCCAGTATAAACCAGTGCAGCTCCATGAACTCCCAGAGTTTTACATGGGTTTGCTGGCAGCTTTTTTTGCCTTTTTGTTTTCCTCCTCAAAAAACCCACACCCATCCACTGACCCATCCAACACTTGCACAGCAATTAAAAAATGTCAATTCTGGGATAAAAAAAAAACTCCCTACAACATTCCTGCAGAGATTTTTGCTGTTGCGACTTGTTTATAGCTAAAATATTCTCAACAAGCTGGCTGGATATGGACCTGAGGGAATGGTTCTGTTTTGGTTTTTTTTTTCCTGTGTTTTCGCTTGGCCTGGAGAATCTGAGCAGAGTCTTAATATCAGCTTTGAAAATACAGGTTCTGCTGTGAAAACTGAATGTTGCATGCATGAATGCACTTTTAGTTTTACAAATGAGGAGCAGAATTGCTCATAAATATGTTGAGCACAGTTTCAGCTCAGGTTCAGGAGGATGCTGAGAAGATTTGTCCTTTCTGTGTCAAGGAAAACTTCATCAGAGTAAGGAGGGCGTGAATTTCACCTTGTGTCTCTCTGAATGCCCAGTTAGCCTTAAAAAGTTACTTTCTACAAATGTATTTTATCACAGAGATTGATCATAAGGGTGTTTTTGTGGGTTTTTCTTGAGTATTTTGGGTGAAACATTTTTATCCAAAGCGAAACGCGGGAAAACAAAAGGTACTCGCACCTCGGCTGCCCTGACATTCTATCAAAATTACTCTGCTCTGCCAGAACATGATCATTTTTTTTCATCCTGTATAATCCCTTATCAGCGTTGCCACCGCTTATTTTGCCCAGCCTCCTGGCAAATTTTACATTCCAGGATTTTAAACCCTCGATTCTCTTTCGGGGTCAGCCCCGTGCCTGCTATTCTAAGAATATTGTACTCGTCCTTGAAAACGCATCCCTCCAACTCGGCACTCAGCGTGCTCCTAGCGCTGTTTAAAGCTGGAGGGAGCACGGCAGACTCAACACTCATGCCAAGGACAGGTTTTTTCCCCCCTCCCAGTCATCTTTTGTTATGAATCTCATGGCTCTTCTCGCTGTTCACCACCTGCTGCGTTCCCTTGGGAATGCCAGGTTACCTTGGACACTCCTATCCGCGCACAGAAAGGGAGGTGGGGCTGGTAATTTCCCCTATTAGCAGCAGGTCTCCTTCTCTCCCCAAACGTGGAGAGTTCAAGGACATGGAGAGTTCAAGGATGAGGCAACCGACTGCAGAAATTCCGAGCTGCTCAAGCACAAGCTTGTAAAACACAAAGCGGGTCAGCTCTGATAAAAACTCCTGATGTTTAATGAAGTTCAGTCAGCTTCAGGGGATATGAATTCCTATATTCAGTGTGAGAAATAACAGCCATAATCCTCCACAATTAGGATTTTAAAAGGAAAAGTGCCCTTCCAGGAGGGATTTCACCTCACTCCACAGCCCTGGGACTCCTCACTCTGCTCGTGGTCACTCACAGCCAGACCCTGACTGACATTCTGGGCACTGAGCGAGGTTTCTGGTAAAGACAGGAGGAATTATTTTCACTTAATGCTTGAATAAAGCTGTTGTACATGCTTTGGGTGATGATGAAATTGAACTGTTTCAGGTTAAGCACTTAAATGTTGGATCACATCTTGTATATGCGCTACTTCAACCTCATTAGTACAGAAAGCTTCACTCAGAAAATGGGGCCATTTGCTTTCCCCAGCAATTTCAGGTCACAGCCTGAAACAAAACAAGGAGAGTTTTAAGAAGTCTTTTCAATTCTTGTTTGGCCTAACAAGAGTAATGGAATGTAGTTTAAAGATATAGAAGGGAAAATAGCTAATCCATAGGATTACAAGGGACTGGAAGAGATATAAAAAAAGCTCTCCTGGGAATTCATATCCTATGCTATAATATAAGTGGAAGGGACAAAAATCTTGAGGAAAAATAGTGGAAACAAATCCACGCTGAAGGAGAAAGACTCAATTCTAAGGAATAAGAAAAAGCCAGAGCAGAAGTGAGGCCACAATTAGTATTCATGTCAGAAAAGCAAACAAACGCATTCCTGTTAATGGCTCCAGGCATCCCCTGTGGGCTGAATGCCCAAAAAAGTGAGACATCCCCCTCTCTACCTCAGGAGAGAACACGGCTGTTTAGGGTGGATGGAAAACAGGATGAGCTAAATATTAACATTTCAAGAAAACAAAAACCACGGGAGACCGGTGATGGTCCCCTTACCCTACCGAGTGTTTTGATGGAGAGGTTTGGATCGTCTGGATCAATCACTGTTATTTATTGCACCGTGCTTTAACCTGATAGGGAAGGGCTGAACGCTCGGTATTTCCCTTCCAGCGTCCCTCTAACAGCTGTAAAAATTAATACACAGGGAATGGTGGCATTAAAGACTCGTCAGCGAGCCGGAGCAGCCGGGAGCGAGCGGGGCAGGCGGAGATGGTGCGCATTTAAAGGTGAAGAATGGGCCGCTCACGCCGCTTAGAAATGCAAATGTCAGCGCCGGAAAAGTCATCGGCAGCTGCTCGGAAGGGAAAAGCTTTTCTTAAGAGCTCATCCTTTCATCAGCACCACAGAGCATTGGCCACGCATTCCAGAGCCTTCATCTAGCCATGAAAATCTGCCCGCACCCAGGCACAGACCGGGAATTGTTGAATAAAATAGTGGTTTTTGACCTCGGTGGCACCTCCGTTTCCTTCAACATACTTCTGCGTGCTGGTTCGGGATGTTTGTGTGTAAAACCTGCCTTGATCTTGGAATACGGGTGTTTTTAAGCTTCCTTTACCTAAAATGCAGAGAGTGGTGGACAGAGACAGCACCAGACCTGTTCTTCCAGGGAAAGTTGGGTAGCAAAGAGTCAGAGGATGGTTTGAGGTGGAAGAGACCTTTAAGCTCATTCAGTCCCACACCTCTCCATGAGCAGGGACACCTTCCACCATCCCAGGCTGCTCCAAGCCCCAATGCCCAACCTGACCTTGGACACTTCCATGGATCCAGGGAAGCCACAGCTTCTCTGAGCACCCTGTACCAGTCCATCCTCCCAAAAAGTGAGAATCTCCAATGTGAGAACAGCCAGGATGGGCCAGCACAGCCTCTCCAGGACAATTCCTTGGGACACTTTCCACCTCCAAGTCCATCATTTCACCCCCAGCCCCACTGAGCAGCACAGCACTGGTCCCTTTAACCATTTTGCTCGCCTGAAGCCGTGCAGTTGAGACACCAGTTGAGTACACTTTAATTAGCCCAGAGGAAATCGCAGTAGGGATTAAATGAGTTGGGCTGTTATTCTCCTGTTTTTACTAGCAGCAAATAAAAGCACGTAATTAGCTTTTTTTAAAGGCGTTTTCAGGATCCTAAGGTTATCATAACTGTAAACAATAGTATATTTATCTAATCTGAGAGTGGTGCTTGAAGAATATTTTCATTCTGAATAGGAAATACTAAAATTACAATTGGTCCACAGGTTTTTGGGGAAGTTTTAGTTGAAATTCAGCTTAGCAGCAGTGGCAGAAGAGAATTTTAAAGAAGGTTTTCCAGCAAGAAATGCACAATTTCCTGGTTTGGTTTAGTAATGTCAAGATATATCCTTAGCCTAATTTTTTTTGTTGTGATTTATTGTAATTCATTTCTATTAAAATATTGGTTTGGATAATGTATTAGCATGTACAGTATCACATAAATCAAACCCAGAAGCACCAGGATTTATCAAAATAACCCTCAAAATAATATCAGTTTTGGTATAACTGAAATAAATAATTGGCTGAATTATTTCTGAGGGATTTCCCCACATATTTTCCACATCAATATTTCTGTGGAAGTTTCCAACCAGTTTATTCCACTCTGCTCCCATCAGCTGAATTTCAGATGATCCCTTCCAGCCTGATTTTCCTTTCAATGATGCTGATACATCAGGAATTGTTCTGTGAAGTTACATCAGCATGATTGAAAGAGGAGTTGGATCAAATGTACCTTCCCGAAATATCACTTATTAGCTGCAATAAATTCCTCTCACAAGATTTATCTGAAGGGAAAACCCCAAGGCTGTCATCTTGTGAAGAGTCTTGTGGGTAGACTTGAAACCAAAAATTGGGGAAGTGCTTTGAAACAGGAATTAAAGGGTGAACGTGAAGAGCTGTAGGAAACAACTGCAAATTGGCTTTATCAAACAAATATTGGATATTTGTTCAATTCTAAATGTAACTAACCCCACCCTGCAGCCACAGCAGAGGTGTCTCTTCAGGAGGATTAAATAAAGCGCCACAACAAAGTTGATTTGCTGTTTTCTAGGGAAACCACAGCACAAATGAAGTCTTTGATGGAAAATCGTCACCAACAGGTTCTTTAAAAAGGAATATTGTTCCTTTAATGGCAGAACAATCAGAGCTAAAAGTGTCCATCTTCCAAACCTCGTGGGACACAGGGAATGAGGCCCTGACCTCCTGCTGGGGCCACTTTTGGTCTTTATTCATCCAAATCCTGCCCTGGATCACCCTGGTGCAGGTTTGGGACACAACAGGAACCCTCAGCCCGGGGCTGGAGCTTCACTATGGAAAAAAACCCAAAGTTTTATAACATTTAAAATCCTACTCCTAATCATAGAATGGTTTGGGTTGGAGGGACCTTAAATCCCATCCCATTCCACCCCTGCCATGGGCAGGGACACCTTCCACTGTCCCAGGCTGCTCCAAGCCCCATCCAACCTGGCCTTGGACACTTCCAGTGCTAATCACTCACTGTAAAATGAAAAAAAATCCAAGAAACATTCCCTCCTCTTGGAAAAAAATATATAAACTCTTACTGACTACCTTTAGGAATCACTTTCTTGCTGGCTTAGGGATACACAGATTTAGAGATTTCACATCTCACCTCAGAAAAATTGGCGTATTTTGCAGACAAAATTAACTGACAGATACATTCACCGTCAATACTGCAGATACCAGCCCAGGGGGAATTGAGCTGGTGATAGTTCCTGATCAAAGGAATTATCCCTGAATGCTCTGGACAGGAATCCTGCAATTCCCACACAGCACGGGTCTATCTTGTACCTGTCAGCATCATCCACACACCTGCATTGTGCCTGGGTGACACTGCAGTGACTCCTTATCGTGTCACCCCCCAGAGCCAACACATCTGGGGCTGAATGAAACATTCCTGAGAGAGCTTTGATCTCCCCAGATTTGAGGGGATGAATTCCTACCGCTGCTCCTGTTCTCCATTGAAGCTGGTGGGAGTTAGACAGGTTAAAGTGCCTTTGGGGGATTGAGGATCGTTGCTGCAGCCCAGCCAAGGATCAGGGGATGGAGAATTAGCAGCTCCCCAATCTGCAGGGCAGAAACCCCCCAGCACCAACGATCTGAGTCACCATTAGGACATGGAATGTTTCAAAAGAAAGGGAAACAAACTCCAATAACTCATGGACTTTGCAGACTGAAGCATTACAAGGCAGTTGGCTCCTATGGGAATTGCTGGCTGGGTGATCAGTAGCACTGAATCCCATAAAACCTCCCTTCCCAAGACAGATTTCCCACTGAGTGACTCTTCCTCCCAGTGCACCACTCGAAAGCCCCTTAACCCCTTACACCCACCCCCAGCAGTAAATCACACACACCTGCTGACTGCTAAACATCAAATTTTGAATATCCTGATGAACTCTCCTACGCATCACTCTGACCTTTTCTAAATAAGCACAGCAAAAACTGCATTATCCTTTCCCCTGGGTGAAAAACGCTTCTTCACCTTGCAGTACCTCCGTGATAGATGACAGCATAAACCCTCACAGGATTGAGTTATCTGCAATCATTTCCTTGCAAAACATCCCTAAATTCCTGTCCCATCAGCATATATTGATAACACCGAGGCTGATAACATCTGCAGCCCTGCAGAGCTGTAGAGCCTGATATTCCACTCCAATTTCCTTTCTGTGCCACGAAAGGAGCTGCAAATATCAGCTTTTGTTTTCCAGGGTATAGAAGGAGGGAGGAGAACAGGGTACTGCTGTTATCCAAAGTCATGAATGCTCCTCGGAGCTTCTGGAAACCCTCATCCCCCTCGGAGAGGATGAGAAAGCCTGAAGGGTATTTTCAGGGTCAGAGCTTCTGGAAACCCTCACCCTTCTGGAGAGTATGAGATAAAGCCTGAAAGATATTTCCAGGTTCAGAGTTTCTGGAAACCCTCACCCCCCCAGAGAGGATGAGATAAAGCCTGAAGGGTATTTCCAGGTTCAGAGCTTCTGGAAACCCTCACCCCCCCAGAGAGGATGAGATAAAGCCTGAAGGGTATCTCCAGGTTCAGCAGCCGAGAATCCAAGTGCTCCCGAAGCCAAATGAGCTGCAGGATGCTGTGAGATGTGTAGGGCACAGATATTGTCCAGCACTGATGGATATCTATAGGGTTTGATTTTTATCCCTGGTGCAGCTTCCCAGTGAAGCGTTCTGGGGTGTGGCATTTGCTGTTTGCACAAACCCAATAAAACCCAAACGGACACCAAATATCCCTCCCTCCCTGCCAGCCTCAACGCCTCTTTGAAGCCAGACTAATGAGAATATTTAGCTCTTAAGTTCTGCTTTTACTTCCACAAAAGCAACCACACATCAACCTAATGTCTTCCTTTGTTCGGTGACACAGAGGTCACTGCTGTGAGATTTATTTGATTTCGCAGTTTGCCTAATTAATTTGCTCATTCTGAGCGTACTCCATCAGCGTGGCTCGTGCGGCAGCACCACCAAAGCAACAGATTCATTTACATGGTACAGTGCATCTGGAATAATTATTACCCCCCAGAATTGTTATTGCTCCAAATCTGAGGGGAAAGGGAAGTTTCCTACTGTGATAAAAGGGCTCTGTTGTGGTTTTATCAGCTGAAAACAACGGCGTGGACTAAATTACAAAAGCGGCTTTTTGTAAGTGTTAAGTAGCACCGAACACAAATGTCCATAAAGCTGTTACAAGACCAAATTTGTTTCTCTGATTTATTTCTTATCGAGTTTTATTAGCAGGCTAAAGAGTCTGGAACCACTCCCATTCTTGCAGCAATACTGCAGACAACAATCAACACCGATTAAAACGGCAGCATTTTTTCACTGCTGAAGGGTGCTATTGACCCCCCAGTTTGGAAAAATGAGACTTTGTATAAATAAATTCTGGAAAACTGGTGGGATCACAAATAGAGAAAGCAGAAGACTTTAAGGGGATGGTGAAGTGAGATGGAAAGCATTTTAGATCAAGAGAATTAAGTAGTTTGAGCTCTGAACACCTGATTGACTAAGAAGGGAGCAGCTTTGTTTTTCTATTGAGAGTTAATCGAAATTCACTGGTTTCAGTTCTCAGGTCTTTGATTTGCTGGAGGCCCTTTGCTTTGACCAACTGATTAGTTCTTTTCACTGCCCTGGGAGAAGAAATCATTCCTGACTTCTCCTTGGACATCTAATTCCTGCACATCTTCCCTGCTCCTGTAACTTAAGCTTAAAACTGTGGCCCACAGTGAAAGGTGAAATACTTGATTAAACAGAGTTTATACCTTGGGATGCTTGGGTTTAGAAAGAAAAGAGGAAAAGTCTGGAGCTCTCTGGTCCAGCCTCTTTCCAGGCTGTTCCATCAGCTTTTCATAGTCACAGCAGAAAATCAGCAAAACACAACATCACCTCCACTACTCCTTCCCTCTTCCACATGATAGCTGGATTTTAGATATTATTCCCAAATCTTCACTCCCAGCAAGGCTTGATCTGCCACAGACTCCATCTCCCAGGCTCTAATAATTACAGCACATAAAAAATTCACCAAACTGCTGCCTACCTTGCATCCAAGTGATCCCCAGGTCACACAGAGCCCAGTGCTGCACTCTCTCAAGGAGGGCCTGCACTTGCCTTAAATAAATCCATGAGGTTCAGCCCACAGGTTCAGTGAGGTGTGACAGCATTGAGGGAAATCCAGATCACCTGTTTTCACTCTGGATCCCTACCAAAGCAAATGTATAATGTGCTAATTGAGATAATCACAGCCACGTGAGGGGCAGGGGCAGGTGTTGCCTGAAGGAATGGAAATGAGATGCACAAATAGATGCAGATACATTTATCTATATATTTATCTATATATTTATCTACAGATCTATACCATGTGTGTACATTGTATTACACATTTGCAATACACGCAGACATGTGACAATGACATAAATATGTATTTCTCTGATCCCTTTCCAACAGCCCAGCCTTTCAATAGAAGCAAAATGAGCAGTTGTTCCCCGTGATCACTTGATTAACTCATTGTTTACAAACACCTCCCACCTGCTGCACCGAGGGCCATCATTAGGCTGAGCTCCTCGTGCTCCTCGTGGTTCTTGGCTCCCAAGCAATGTGTTAACAATGGATATTTCAAATTCCTGAGCGTTAAATAGAAATATCATATTACAGCTGCGTGAACCTGGCAGGGAGTGCATGGTCTGGAAATGGTGCATGGAGCCTGTTTTGCACCTCCTGCTTTCTCAGCCTCTCATTCCAGGCCACATCAGACCAAAAACTGAGACTGTTGAAGGTACAATTAAAAAAGTGTGTGGGATGAGCTGTGATATGGACACCCTGCCTGGAGGACAGGTCCCACTACCTCAAATGAAATAGGTAGAGCTGCTACCTAGGATCCCTTGAGGATGTACCCCAGGCCCCAGACTGGTGTGACTGGGGGAATTACTGGGGCACAAGTGCTTAAAGCAGGACTCACTCTTGTGCAAAATAAAGTTCTGTACCCAAAGCTGTGGCTTTTGTTTACCTCCTGTGTAATTGCCCTCAAGGATTGTTCTTTTGTCTCCCCCCCCCCAAAAAAGCTGGTTTTGATGCACACAAAACTTTTAACACCATCTAATCACCTCAGTGGGTGTGGGAGGTGGTGTTGTTGCCACAGAACCACAGAGTGAAGGGATGGTTTGGGCTGGATTAAGTTAAGATTGTCCAGTTCCAGCCTCGTGCCATGGGCAGAGGCGTTTCCAAGGAGAAGGCACCTGGAAGAGCAGCATAAATTCATTTTTCAGAGGAGTCTGCAGGTGACAGAGCTCTTTGGACCAGGAAGGGCTGGAAAGGCCTCGTGGGCTGCAGGACAGCACAGCATCAAACAAGGCTGCTCCCCAAAAATCCATGGTGTGTGAGGGCACAGATCCAGAGATTCCTCCCTGCTTCAGCCATCACCCCCATTGCCACAGCTCTTTCTAGTGAGCAACAGCTTTTAAATCCTCCCTTCCAAGTGACAATCAATATAAATATCCTGTGGTTTGCAGGCTGCTTATACACTTCCCATAAAAATCCACGGGGGCTGAGCCGTGTGCTGAGCGCTGCCTGAACTGCATGCAAAGCACTCTGCCATGCTTTTATTTGTTGGGTCTCTCCAAAGTGCAGGGGAATATGAGCTGAGTGCCTGATGAAAATGAAGTGTAACTCCTAATGCTTTATTTGCTCTGCAGTGCATTTGCCATATCATTCATTACATTGCACTCAGTGCCTTCCCCCATTCAGCCACACAGAGCTGCACTTAAATAAAAATGTAACATCTTCTCTCTAATATTTGTGTCCTGAGTCTCAAGCATCTGCTTTATGAGGTTTCATCACTTTGTACATCATGCTCCAAACTGCAGTGAGAGTCTATTTGAACATGTGATGGAGCTGATAAAATGAATCCGTGGTTTTTAGCAGTGGGCAAAACTTCCATGATTTATTTGCACTAACTTTTCTGTATGTAAAGTTGTGTTGGGCTTCCTTTTTAATGAGTCAAAAAATCAGGGTAGCGTAAATTTTGCTCAGGCTGGAATTGGTCTTGCAGGGCTTTAGATGGGAGTGATTTTAACTGGAGATGGGATTGCAGACTCACGGGATGTCTAAGTGTGTATATATCACTGTTTCAGTATTCAAACCATCCCCTCGCTGGAGAAGATTTGGTTTTTAGCTAAGAAAACTCCCATTCATCACCCCATGCATGTCCAGGGAAGTGATATCTGAGTGCAGGCAGGATGATTCTGCTCCCTGGGAGGACAGATTTCCTCTGGGTCCTTTCTGGAGGTGTGAGGTTCATACCCACCAGATGCCCCAAGGAATCAAATCTAAAACAGCATTTCCAAGGCACCTCATTTTTGTCATCATTTGAAGACAGAAGGTGATGCCTCAAACCTGTGCCCAGAGAAGTCAGGGAGCAAATGTGCATCAATAAAAGCAATATTTTACCATTAAAAGGGACGTTCCCCTTGCAAAAATGCACACAGAGTTGTATTCATCCATTAATTCCTGACTGGATGAAAATCAGTGAGCAACATGAGCTAATCATTTCACTATGCAGATTCCTAATGAGGCAGGATGGCAAAAGACTGGGAGAAACTCTCATTTCAATGCTGTTTCTTGAATGACTGATTATTAACGTCACCCTTTAATTTGTAGCACAAACCAGAGGCAAATGTCACCCATCCTCTGCAATCAGCTCCTTGACTCTGTCACCTTCCCCAGGCTGAAGGATTTATTCTAATTGCAGGTGGTTATGACAAAATATCGGATCTGAAATTGAAACCAGGAACCAGCACGCTCCAAACCCAATGTGGAAAGTTGGAAAATCTGCCCAAGAAATGTCTTGGAGACAAAAAAAAAGAAATAAAAAAGATAGAAGGATGCACCAAGAGTTGCACAGTGCAGGGTGAAGGTGTTCTAGCAAGCTTGGGGGTTATAGATACTGGAACCAGGCATTAATTTATAAAAATACACCACTTATTAATGCAAATACAAGATGCCATTAAGAATGGCTCTGCTGTGTAATTACTTATTGGATTTTTACAGCAGCGTGGAAAATAAAGGGAATTTTCCTCAAATGAAATGCACCTAGTCAGGGAGAGGATGTGCTACCTCATTCACTAAACATCAAACACGAGGATTTTAATTCAACATCAGAGGTTGCATAAGCAGCGTGCAAAAACTGGGTCAAAATGTTTGTTTAAAAACCTTGCATCTCTAAATGGGAAGGGGAATTGTTAATCCATGGTCACAGAAGATCACTCCGCTGCAGCTGATTACTTTTTCCTAATTGTTTTATCATTGTTTCCATTGGTCCTAAACCTAAACTTTGGGTTTGAAGAGTTTTGCTCTTATGGGTCAGGTTAGGAAGTTCAGGATATCTGTTTATTTTTGGGAAAGCCTTTTTAAATCAGCTGAAAATTAGAATATTCAAAGGAGTGCAGGTGAATTTGGGGTTCTCTATTTCTTTAACCCCATGCACTTTGCAGCTCCAAGGAGCTAAGGAAATTTATACACCTCAGGTTTTTGTATTTTAATTAATTTTTTTTTTACCATTTTCTTTCCTCAAACTCTTAAGTCTACAGAGAGAAAATGCCGTTGTAAACATGACCCAGATATCCACTTCAAGTCTGATAGTGATCAAAATTATCATACAGTTTTTGCAATCTGGTTTCCAAAGTTCTGCTCGTAACGGCTTCCTTTGCATTTGTTTCCTTTAAATATCTCTTTTTTGGAATATTTATGGATACTGTTCTCCTTCTGCAGAGTCCTTGCCCTTGAAAAGTAAGCAGCCAGTGTAGCTTAGGATATACCTCGGTATAAATTATTTATTGAAAGCATAAAGTATTGAAGAATATTGTCTTAAACTTTATTCTCTGACAATATAAAAAGAAAACATCATCTAATTAAAATGTAGGCTGTATAGGAAATGGAAGGAATTTGGTTTCTCTGAGTTATGGTATTGCAACCTTTGACAGGATGGGTTTTTTAATAAAAGAGAAGTATGTTTTCTAGAAAAAAAAACCAACGGGGATGACTTATCCCTGAAGTAAATATCCAGCCTGTGAAACATAAATAACAAAGCTAAAGGAAGAGGAATACAGATAAACCAGATTAACAGAAAAGATGAAAGCATAAAAAGCATGAGCGTGCTGAGGAAACTCTCCTGGGCTAATTAGAAAAACTTGTCAGAGTGTGCAGAGGGAGAAAAGAAATAAAACATTAAAGATCAAACAAAAAGATCCTGAAGATGGGGTAATAATTTCAGGTATTTACGTGCACTAACTAGGTACTACACATGTAAGAACAACTGGCACTAAAGAAAATGCTGATGGTGAGCGAGGCAGGGTGATCAAAACTGAGAAATGAAATGGCATTTCACAGGAAGAGCTTGGTACCAGGTGCTCCCGCGAAATTCAAATGCCCTTATCCAGCCTTGCTCCACCAACACGTCCATAACCTTGGGCTTTGGTTGGATTTTTGTGTGTGGGAGCCAGCACAGGGATCCTGACACTGCTGGGACTCACCTGGAGCAGGGACATTCCTGGGCAAAATTAACTCTGTGTTTCCAAACTAATCCAGTGTTGGAGAGGGACATTTGACAAGGGCCTGTGGAGATAGGACAGCAGGGAATGGCACTGGACTGGCAGAGTAGGGTAGGAAGGGATATTGGGGAGGAATTCCTCCCTGGGAGGGTGGGGAGGGGCTGGGCTGGAATTCCCAGAGCAGCTGTGGCTGCCCCTGGATCCCTGGAAATGTCCCAGGCCAGGCTGGATGGGCTTGGAGCAGCCTGGGACAGTGGAAGGGGTCCCTGCCATGGCAGGGTTGTAATGAGATGATTTTTAAGTTCCCTTCCCCCCAAACCATTCTGTGATTCTGTGACGATTCCATGATCTACGACTCCATCCATTCCACTGGAAAATTGAAATAAAGGTAGAGGAAAGTGGGGCAGCTCTGCAGCAGAAAATTTCTAATACCAGATTCTGCCTGCAGCCACAAACCTTTAGGACTTTTGAGAGAGCAAAACAAAGCAGAATGTCTCAGATGCAAATATATTTGAAATTATCTCATTTGTGGCTGCTCAGTGTCTGTGCCCAGGCTCTGCTTTCTGGGGCTCTGCAGATAGCACCTGAACCCAGCTGGACTCTGGGCTCACAGAAGCACATTCCTGTTTTGCTGATAAAAAAAAAGAGAAAGCGCTTAGTAAATGTCAATTCCAAATTAAACTGCACTCCAAACCTTTTGTAAAAGCTACATTTAAAATGACTTTATTGCTAGATGAGTATCTGAGAAACACCAGACTTTTCTTCAACTCCCTGGTAGGAGGTTGGGGCCAGGTGAGGGTTGGACTCTTCTCCCTGGTAATAAGGAATGGGACAAGAGGAAACAGCCTGAAATTGCATCAGGGGAAGTTTTGGTTGAATATTAGGACCAATTTCTTCTCTGAAAGGGTGGTCAGGAACTGGAACAGGCTCCTTGGGAAGTGATGGAATCACCATCCCTGGAAATATTCAAAATAGATGTGGTGCTTGGGGCCACGGGTTGGAGTTGGACCTGGGTTAATTCTTGGGCTCAGTGATCTGAGAGGGCTTTTCCAAGCTAAATGATTCCATGATTCCATGTGCAGCTTTTAAAAACCTGCACATCAAGGATGAGTGCCTGGAATTCTCTGTGACCTATCGTTTTAAGACAACCCAGTGATTAATACTTGATCTGAAGCTATTAAGGAACGTTGGGGTTTTGTTGAGGTTTCCTTTTTTTTGCTGTTATTTGCTTAATTAGCTCATGGGCCACGCTGCATCTGCTGCCTGGGAGGGAGTGAGGTGGACTGTGGGCTTTTACTATTATTAATTGCTGCGAGTTCTGCCAAAAAGTGTTATAAAAACCACCCAAAAAAGCCATTTCAGCACTTCGAGGGATGTTAGTCATGACTTACCCAGATTTCCTCATGGATTGCATCTCATGGAGCTCTTGGCTCTTAAATCCTGCACTGAATTGTGGCTGGAGAGATCTGTCCTCCACCCAGAGCAGACCTGATTCCCACTAAGGATCCGCTGATTCCCTTCGAGATCCACTACTGGGGGTCAGAACAGCAATAACAATCCTGTTTTTGCCATTTTTGCCATGACCTGAGCCAAACCTGCCAGCTGACTCCTGCTGAAGGCGCCTGGTTTCACTGACTGAGGTTCTGCTCTGTGGGTAGAGATGGGCAGAGTGGCTGCCTGGTCATTCCTGCACTGCTGCTCCTCTGATGATGATATTGATAGTTTTGGATAATCTCATTTAATCCCATTTATCAAAATGATGCTCCAGCTTCTGTCCAGCACCTATGGCTGTTTTGTTGGGCTGCTGCTTAAGGTCACAGAATTTACTCCATCAGCTTGTCCATCTGTGTCAGGGGGGTTTAAGTTGGATTTTGGGGAAAGGTTCTTCCCCAGAGGGTGCTGGGCACTGCCCAGGCTCCCCAGGGAATGGGCACGGCCCCGAGGCTGCCACAGCTCCAGGAGCACCTGGAAAACCCTCCCAGGGATGCCCAGGGTGGGGTTGTTGGGGTGTGTGTGCAGGGCCAGGAGCTGGACTGGATGATCCCTGCAGACCCCTTCCAGCTCGGGACATTCCCTGATTCTGTGATCTGAACAATTCCACTCTGACCTCCACCAAACCAAACAGCTTCTCCACAAAAGACACTGAGATTCATTTAAATGTTTCCCGCTTATTCGGTGAGGGAGAAAAAGAAAAGCAAATACTAAAAAGCCTCGATGCACAGTGTCAGACTTCAGGCCTGGAAGCATTCCCACTATCACAGCAATCCCAGGCAGCGTTTTGCTCAGCTCACAGATTCCATGGGCTCCAGCCCTGCTGGAAGTGCCACCTCGCAGCAGCAAAGCGCTCAGAACTGGCATTTCTGCTCTCCCCACCCTCGTTTCCAGCACAGATTTGTCATTCCCTGCTGGCACCGGGTGCCACCCAGCAGAGCAGGGTCCTCCAGCAGTGCCACCCTCCCAGAAGGGTCTGCTGGGGACACGGAGCCTGCCCAGGGGCTGCTGCCTGTGCCCGTGTCCGGCGCTGACCAGGAGCCATCTGGCCATGGAGCTGTTCCCACGGTGCCTCTCCCTGGCAGAATAAACGTGGATTTTGGCTGGCTCCAGGCACCCCCACGGCGAGCTGGCAGCTGTCTGCAAACTGCCAGGGCACACCTCTGCTCCCACAGGTGCCCTGGGGCTGGGCACTGTGCTGGTTTTAACTGGGATGGGGTGAATTCTCCTCCCAGGGGCTGTGTCTGGACCTGTGCCGGGCACAGGGTGGACAATACAGAGATGTTTTGTCATTGCTGGGCTTGCACAGAGCCAGGGCCTTTCCTGCTCCTCGTAGGGCCACGCTGGGGAGAAGCTGGGAATGCCTGGGATTTTGGGAGGAGACACAGGACAGGCGACCCCAGCTGACCCAAGGGATATTTATACCTTGTGACATCATGCTCAGGATGTAAACTGGTGGGAGGAAGGAAGGAGGACATTTGGAGGGATGGCTTTTGCCTTCCCAAGCCACCATTCCACGGGATGAGGCTCTCCTGGAGGTGCTGAACACCGGCCCGTGGGGAGCGGGGAATTAATGCCTTGTTTTACTTTGCTTGTGTGCACAGCTTTTGCACTCCCTGTTAAACTCTCTTTACCTCAATCCATGAGTTTTCCAGCTTTTATCCTTCCCATTCTCTCCCTGATCCCGCTGGTGGGGAATGAGTGAGGGGCTGGGGAATTGCTGGGGTTAAAATACAGCAAGTCCCTAAAACTGGCACCAAATTGCCAGAGACTCTCTAGAGCAATGCTGCTAGGAAGGGCAGAGATGAGCCTAAATTATATATGGAATTTAAAGTTTTTCTTCTACTCCAGCAAGTCCAGACCCTATGGTTAAAGAAAACATTTTGGTGTTTAATAGTTACGGTAAAATATTATCACAATAATCATAATAAATAATTCAATAAGTAATACACTGAGTAGGTTTTTACTTTTTAATTAGCCATGCATATACATCTAAATATGTAAAGTGGGATATGATCTTATCCTCTTCTCTTGTGGGTGAAAATCATGCAAAAATGCTGAGTAAATGGATATAAACAGCCAGGCTGGCTGCAGGAATGGAAAAAAAATACAGGTTTTATGTATTGGGATGTTCAACAGAGTTATTTAAAATTCATACCTAGTTAATAATAAATACATTTTGCAATTAGTATTGGAGGCCAGTTGCAGAACTAAATCCGAGGACAAAATGCTCCTGTGTGAACTGGAACCATCACCAAGGAGTGACTCAGGCAGCAGAACCTGGCAGGAGCCAGAGCTGCCGTGTGGAGCTTTGGGCAAAGGAGAAGTGAGTGAATCACAGCGATACCTCTGCCTGAAATACCCTTCCTGTTGCAACCCTGATTGCCCTTGGAATAGCAACATGCTCCTGGTTTTCTTGGATTTCACCAGATAAGAATGAAAAGGGTCTGATTCTGTTCTCTCTTGGCTCTTCTGTGGTTTATTCCTGAGGACATCAGGAGGGCTTCCTCAGATTTGCATCAACAGGAAATCAAACTCCACCCTGGGCGAATCGTGGCATCCAATTAGGCATTTCAGTATCTTGGCTTTTAAATAGTTCAGATGGAAATGGGGTAAAAATATCCTGCACAATCTCAGAGCACAAAAAACCTCTCCAGTGTCCATAATCCCCACACCAGAGTGTGCCACTATGGCATAGAAATATCAGCATAAATCCTAATCCACATTAATATTACCCAATTATATCAGAGGATTCTTTTCCTAATGTCTGATATTTAACAGGATCTAATGATTATTTTCTCCACACCTTGAAAGAGCTGGGTATTAACACGGGAATATAATCATTAAAACAGCTTGTCAAAAACTTAGAATAGATCCTCAGGTATAATTGTTGACCCTAACTGAGGAAGGGGATTTAAACACACTGTCAAATATAATCCTTTCTTTTTAAAATGATCTCAGGAAAACAGGGAAAAAATAGAAAAAGAGAGGAAGAAAAGAAATATTCCCGCATGATATTGCCTTAGGAATTGGGATCCAAGGCCACGGGGGAAATCTACAGGGGCAATGAACCAGTGCGGGCTCTGTGCTGGGTTTTGGTTCATGGAGAGGGGGATTGGGAAGGTTTATAGAGCATTATCTCATCTGGTTATCAGTGCCAGTGCTCTCCACACCTGTCACTGCTATCCCCTGGCTTTCCTTCCCCTCCTGGAGGAGGGAATTCTCCTTGCCTGGCATTCAAGGCAGGACGCTCCATGGGAACTGCACTCCGTGTTTTCATTCTCTCTCAGCGTGGCCTCCCCAGAGCACTAAGGGAAAAACAAGTGCTGGAGGGGTCAGATGGATATGCCAGGGTGTAATTCACCTCATTTCCTGCTTTGGCTGTGCTGAGTTTGGAAACCCAAAGCTTTTTATTGTGTAAAATAATAAACCTTTGGTGCGGACATATGCAGGGAAAGGAGCTGGGAGTGCTTGGACGCACTCTCGGGCTGTTTGCTTTAAAATACCTTCTCCCACCTCACACTGAAACGTTTCCTCAGTGCCACAACTGCCCAGAATTGGTTGGGAATTCCATACAGCTCTTTGTATGGAAGGCAGGGAGGGGAAAACAATGGCAATGGTGGCAAGACCTTGCTGCACACCCCAGATCTTTGGGCTTGCCTGCACAGTGGTAGGAAAGGACGGAGCACAACTCAAAGCTTTTTAGGGATAACTTTGAAATTTTTTCCCCCATTTGCCTCTTTTGTGCGAAAGCAGCCAATTTTTTCACTCAGGGAAAGTAGGATGGGGCTGGCTGGTCTCTCCTCTTCGTTCCTGGCCATCACCAGTATTTGCACGGGATGTGTATCCATGGCCTTTCCCGATATCCTGACATCTGTATTCATGTGCCCCTCTCGAATACGCACCGCAGGGAATTGCTTTGTCTGCAGCAGCTCTGCATGGAGCTGTACTGCAAAGTGTTCTTGCAAAAAGAGGAGAGGAAAAGGAGAAGGCACCTTGAAATGCTGTGAAAAGAGACAATTTAAGGACATCAAAACGGTGTGAAAGGAATTAGCAGGAGCTGGGTGAGAAAGCTGGTGACAAACTGTTCCCCATCTCAGCCTCACTCCCTGACTGTGGTGTGACAGCAGTGCCAACAATTAGAGCTCACTCACCTTCTACCTGCTGGAAATCGCTGTGCCTAGCACTCGATTCCTCTGCCTTGGAAAAAAAAATCATCTGAAATACAAAAACCACCGCAAGGAAATTCACCTTCCGTGTTTCTGCAGCTGTATTTAACCCACTTTGCTCTTGCTTGTGGAGACAGGCCTTCTGCCCTGTTTGGATGCACGCAGGAAGGTTTCTGAGGTGAAATGCTTTAACTTTCTGCTCTTCTGAGGCCGCCCAGACACGAGGAGAAGCAGAGGCGGTGCCAGCAGCCCCAGTGAGATCAGTCCCATCCTGTCCCCAGCTCGCTGGGACATCAGGAAGGAGGTGACAGCAGCTGCTCCTCAGTGTCCTCCAGCAGCATTTCCCCATTGTCCCATCCAGCTTTTCCTTTTCTGAGATCACCCAGAGATATAATTTCTCTTTCCTTTCACAGATCTCGAGCAGAGGAGCTGCCAGCAGAACAGAGCAGAGGTGGTTTCGGGGTGATGCTCCCCATGAGCCCCACGGGCCACCCTGAGTCCCCTCCCTGTCCCTGTGTCCCCCCTGTCTCAGGGGACATCAGTCCTGGCAGCACCAACTGCTTTCAGCTGACTAGAGCTGAGTCAACAGCTCCAAATTTCCAATTTTTAGGCTAAATTCCACTCCAGAAATCCCATTTACAATCCTGTACTTTTTATCTTAAGCACTGTAGCAAAGCGTGCTGTTGTCCAGGCATGAGGTAAATTTTAATGGCAGAATTAACGCCAAATCACTCAATACATCTTTAAAATTAACTCATTATCATAACGCTGGAAAATAGAACATTGATCCACTCACACAGCAATCCAAGGGGCCCGATTTTATTGTCTTCTTCAGACAATTTACTGGAAGTTGTCACTATAAATTTAAAACCCAAAACACTGCAGAATGCTTGAATGTTCAGAACTGAGGGAGAAAATGAATTACAGTAAAAACACATGAAGTTGAGGAATGCAAAATATTATGGAAGTCTTCTCAAATATAGAGTTCTACAACCTGCTTTGATTATATTTGCACATTGATGCTTTTGGTAGGGAGAAATGGCTTTGACTGTAAATATGCACCCATTAAATGTCCATATTTAATCTTCTCCCTGGTTTTTGGGGAAGCAGGATGTGAACTGTGAGTTACAGATATCTATTTATAGATATGCACAATGCTGATTTAAAAGCAGGGATCGTTTGCTCTGCCATTCTGATCATCTGGAAGGGAACATCATTTTCTCCATCCATTCGCTCCCACGGAGGCTGCACTGTTTTCACTTGCAGTTTGCTAAACATCCCCATCCTGCAACACAATAGGAGGGATTCATAAATCATCATATTTCAGATAACTAATTGACAGAAATCAGCCCCCAGAGGAGTCTTGGATTTTCAACAGCTCTTTACAATGAAGGACTCTCTAACTCGGAGCTAAAATCCGCTTGAGCTTTGAACCAAGACCTGAAGGTCAACAAATGTAAGTTTAATCAGCCCAACATGGAGACAGATTTCATGGTAAAAGCTTCTTTATTGAATAATGTGCTGCTCAGCTCTGCATGCTGGGGAAGGTATTGCACGTGGTGAGAGAGGGGCCTGAATCACCCAAACCCAAACAGGACCACAGAATCATCAAAACCAGGCCTTAAACCTCATCCAGTCCCACCCAGGGACACCTTCCACTGTCCCAGGGTGCTCCAACCCCACCCAACCTGGCCTTGGACACTTCCAGGGATCCAGGGGCTGCCCCAGCCTCTCTGGGAATTCCATTCCAGTCCCTCACCACCCTCACGGGGAAGGATTTCCTCCCAAAATCCCATCCTACCCTGCTTTATTTGAGTTTAAAGCCATCAAATCATTCAAAATTAACCAAACTTTGGAAGGAGAGAGGGTTTGTGCCGATCAAACGAGAGCTGCAAATCAATAACAAGTGAGAAGTGTTCCCTCCATGGCCCAGAGCTCCCTGTGCTCTGAGCTCAGGTAAATCCCTGGAGAAGCCTGGAGAACATCCCAGTGGATTTGCTGGAACAGCTGTTTGAGCTGGATGTGTGCTGGAGGAGACACCTGTAATGCAGATGGCAGGAAATCTGCAAAATATGTTCACTTCCATATTAATTGTTTTTTTGGCATCCCCAGGTGGGATTAAAAAACCCCCAAAATTAAATCGTTCTGTAATTACATTGAACAAATTCCAATCCATTAATTTGCATTCATAATTTTGACACACAGCGAATTTTGTAATTTCTTTTCTTTGTTGCCTTCTGTACACAACACATTCCGAAATGAAGTAAGACTTTCAGAGTGAAAAACACTTTGTCAGAGGTTATTACTGAGATCTGACATGTCTAAACTTCTGGGGATGGAGAACCTACTACAGTCCCTTGAAAATGGCCATAAAAATTAATTGTAAATCCTGAATATTTAGCTTGAATTTCCAGCTATTTTGCCTGGTCACACTCTGGCTAGACTGCCAGTGTTATTTAGAATTTCCCGTCTCCAGACTAAGTTTAGCCCTTGATCTTTGCTTTACCAAGAAAAAAAACCACAACAGCTCAATTAGCTCCCGTCTCTGCCCTCGAGGGCATGTTTCCAATCCTTTCATCGTTCACTGGTACATATCTGATCCCATTCCAATTTATCAGCATCTTCCTTGGGCAGTAGCCAACACAAAGGGACAGAGCACTGAAATAGCAGAAGAATCTGTCAGTAATTAAAATTCCTCCTTTTGCTTTATCTGCAGAACCCAGGACCTGCTCTGGCTGTGGTGTCTCTGAGGGACCACGTGTTCAGCCCTTATCTGTTGTGATCACAACACGGTTTGGTTTTTTTTTTCGGTGACTGCTCCTCCAGGTGACTTATACTGAATTTAACTAAGCTTCAGCAGTAATTATTTCCTATGAGTTAATGAGTTCATTTAAACTGGAGGGAGAAGGAGGATGAGCAAGAGGAGAAGGAGGATGAGCAAGTGAGGAGCAAGCAGAGCCCAGAGGGTGTGAGGATCAAACCTGGATATGGGAAGAGATGATGGGGATGATGGGGATGATGGGGCTGTGTCTCTCCTCGCAGCCTCCAGGATGGTGGCAATGAACTGTCTCCAGGGGAATTCAGGTTGGATTTCAGGGAAAAGTTCTTCCCCCAGAGGGTGGTTGGGAACTGGAACAGCTCCCCAGGGAATGGGCACGGCCCCGAGGCTGCCAGAGCTCCAGGAGCACTTGGAAAACCCTCCCAGGGATGCCCAGGTTGGGATTGTTGGGGTGTCTGTGCAGGGCCAGGAGCTGGACTCTGATCCTGGTGGGTCTTTTCCAGCTCAAGATATTCCATGTGGATTCAGCTCCCTACTTCCCATGTTTTGACCTTGAACAAGTCTGATCAGCTCCTTGTTTCTCCCTTCCCTACCCGAGTAATGCAAAGGATAATATTCCTCCTAGCACTGGGGGAAGTTGGGAGGATAAATAGATTAGAAAGATGAGCCAGATCATAGCTTTATTTCCATTTACAATGTATAAATGTATATGAACACACTTTCTCTCTTCTGCCCAAGCATAAAATGAAACATTTAGAAGGTAAGATCCAAAGAATTTCATTAAGAATCCATCGCAAATTGCAAATGACACCTCATGGATTGGAATGTGAATTGTGAGCTGGGTGTTGCAGAAGTGTAAAATTATTCCATAAATTATCTATGACAAAGTCAAAAAATGTATCAGTCAAAAAATGTATCAGTAAAGCCATCGTTTATTTTTAGTTCCTCAAACTGTGCACAGCCACATGTATAATACAGCAATAATTATTCCACTGCAACTTGGTGGAATAAAACCAGAAAGGCACCATGAAAAGTAAAAAATAATATGAAATTCATTTGTGAAATTGTGAGATTTCTGCCTGATGACGTCTTTGAAAGCACATTAACGTTACATTAATCAGTCTCCTCTATCATGCAGAGACATTAGGTGGTTCTAGCTCATATATTTTCACATTTTAATACTCAGCTGAAGATTCTCCTCATATGTCAAGGGATGGGATGGATGCTTGAATGGTACCTCACCTATCCTTCATAACATTCGGGATGGAGTTGAATCTGCTGAATTTTATGCTGAGACAAAGTTTAGTTTAGGAGTCCAGGAAATAGGTTAGAGAGGAAGGTGGGTGAGGAGAAAGTGGAGTTGGTTTCTCCCTATGGTCCAGTCCTTCGTGAGCTGCAGGATGGACCTCGATGTCTGCAGACACATTTCCATTGTCTTTACATTGCCTTGTTCAGTAATTATCCAAAAGTCATGAAATCTGTGGTTTGTAATCCTTCGAAGGTTCATTTAAACAGTCCGGTGCTGTGCCCTCATCAGACAAACAAGTGAGACGATTTGGTTTAAAAGGGATTAATTTTATTAAAAATGATGGACCCATGTGGAAAGACTCCTTTGGGATGTGAGTGAGGAGTGTGATCTTCCAAAACCTGGTGTGGTGGGATGGGTCACTCTAAATCCAAATAATCCAAGTGGTCCAGGCTTGGTGCAGGCAAGGTGATGATCATTTAAAGCTTGGACTCGATGATCTCCGAGGTCTTTCCAACCAAAATGATCCTGATTTAACCCAGATCACAAAGAATTTGATGGCATCAATATCAAAGGCCACCTAAACATTTACGCACTTGGAAATCTCCCCCTCAAACGGAAAGTTAATTGAATTAATGGCACCAGGAATTGTCTGAACATCATCCTACACTGAGAATTTCATATTCAGCTGGTTCTGAACAACTACACTGACGTTACTTAGAAGTATTTGCATGTTTGCAATTATTCAGCACCAATTTTCTTCAATCCTAAGGAACAAGGCATGACATTTTTCCACATTAAGATAAACTGAGCACGTTAGGCAAGTCCTACAGCTTTTTGCATTGCACTGTTTATAATATTAATAGCTGCGCTTTAAGAAGTTCACTATTGAACTGTCAGGAATGATTTGTTACCAGGTGCTAGCATAATTTGCCAGCTGTCATATTTTAATCATTTTTATTTGCCTAAAATCTGACACTTAACTTTAGTTGGTAAATCAAGACATATAGCAGCACTTATTTGATGCTACAGTAGCTAAGGGGGAAAAAAAATGTGTGTCCTACAAGTGATATTTGTATTTTCAGGCAGAGAACAGATTCTGAAGTCCACTGTCATTCATAATTCACACGGAATCGCTCCTGCTCTCCACAAAAGCTGTTTTTATTTAAGTAGTTCAAGCAACTGCTGCAGGCTCTTGTTCAAGAGTATTTTCACTCGTGTGAGGAGTTCCAGCACAGCTTTTCAGCTGGATTTGGTGAGGAAAAGCTACTCCTCATCTTAATGAGAGTAGAAACTGAAATCTCGTTCTCAGTTTTCATTGTTCCAAAAGCCCTGAATGAATTCAACGCCGCTCTGTTGCTGTAAGTTCACGTCAAGTGTTCTTCAAAGTCTGCAGGAACATGAGATGAAGCTGTAACTAATTAATTATCAATACCTGAACAATGAGAAGGAAACAGATGAATACAGATGCTCGTTAGATGAGCTTGAATTTTTTTATTAGTATTCACATTTACCTTGCACGTCAGATAAAAGGTAAGTGTGTGAAAGACGCATTTTGATATTAGCAAAACACGTGATTTTTCCCATGAAAAATCATATTTTGAGCATTCACTCCACTTGTTTTGGATAGAAATATCTCCTCTAGCATGGATTAAAAGGTGATTGATTACATGCAACGATGAAAAACAATATTTATTAAGTTGCAAAGAGTTTTATGAGTTTCACCAGCAACTCATTGAATCTGATTTTATTGCCTAATATTTTCAACCTAAAAAACTCCAGAATCGATGACACGGAAATGCAGATGTGTTTTTGTAGTAAAAAATGGCTGTAGAATTTAGGGCTGAAAATAGAGAAACATCACAGAAGTGATATGAAAAATTTCTTTATGGCATGGTTTCATTTAGGATATATATGTAAATATTATATATTTTTATATATATGTATAATATAGACTCATTAAAATGCACTGATTAATGAAAAAAGGTGGAATTGCAGATAGAGAAATATAGACAAACACGTGGATAGTTACAGAATGGGGATCAGAAAGGCGACATCATCATTTGAGAGCCATAAATTCAATAAGAAGCAGAAAATTAGAAAAAGCCATGGGAAAACTTCCTCAGAGTGAGACAGAGATTGGTAGGGCTGCATCTTTTGGGACTTTTAAACCCAAATTCCATTGTTTTTGGATCGTTGTCCCATTTTTTCATCTCTGTTTGCACATAAGTCAACACAATGAGCCTTTAAATATGATCGGAATCGTTGGCTGTAGCTGTTTACAGTGCTACCACAACTGGAGTAATTAATGTGGATTCATAAAGATTTAGTTCAAAGGGGTTTGGCCTCTTACTAAATATTATTACTGCACCCAGATTTCCCCTAAAATAATCCTTGTGGTTCATCTTGCTGGTCAAAGAGTCATTTCCAAAAGGCCTCTGAAAGCCTCAGCAGATGGTGAAGCACAACCCTCCCAGTTTTTCCTAAAAAAGAAAGAACTTCATTCCTAAAAATATTTGTCTTATTTCTTGTTTGAATATATCTTGCTTCCACTTCCACTTTGATGCCTTTTCCATTAAGGATCTGCCCAGGATCCAGGAGGATTCTCCCTTGTGAGGTTGCCCGGTGCAGGAGCCTGCCCTGGAAATGGGGAACAGCCCCTGGTGGCTTCTGAAGGTGCTTCAACGCCCTTTTAATGGAGCCCCCTTTTAACAGGAAACAAACCAAACCAAACCCTTGACTTCCCACAGGGAATAATTTTCCTCCCCTGAGGGATTTGTGGGGTTTTTTCCCTCAAATTCTTTCCACCAGCACTGGAATATCTCCAGAGAAACCAGCGTGGATTTACATCCCCTCTGCTGTCAGGAACATGGATCCTTTCTGCTGCTGCATCCTTTCAGAGCTGTTGCTCCTTTGCTGTGTGGAAAACTAAATCATTTTTTCTTGGGATAATTTGCAAGGCATCAACCTAAATTTAGCAGATACGGCCTCATTCTTGTCTTCTAAACACATCTTTGAACCTGAGTGAATTAAACGTTCTCGTTCTAAGGAAGAGGTGAGTGAGGGATCCAGAATCCTCTTTATTATTTCTCTGCGCTCATGATTATTTACCTTCACATCAATCTTCGTGTCATCTGAAACTTTTACCAGCCAATCATTACTGAAAATGATTAATAGCAGTAAGCAGATACCAGCAGAATCCCAGCTCTGCACTTAATTATGATTCCCCTCTGATGACTCCATTTCAGATCCATTAGCTTGCCCATTTTTAATACATTTAACCTCTGTTTTATTGCTATTCAGTAATTCTCATTTTTAATCAGAATATTCCCAAGGCTGAGTCAGATACCCTACAAAAGTCAGAGTGGCACAGAAGCCGTGTTGGTAATGTTATTGGCAAAACAAAATAGGAGTTGTTTGTTTGACAGGACCCTTTCATGGGATCACACGGAATGACAATCACATTCCCATCTTCGCTTCTTCTTCTTGAATCTTGTATCAGCTTTAATCTCATTATTGGCCCAGGACTGAGGTCAGGGGAAGTCATTTAGAGGTGCCAAGGTTGTTCTGGCTGCGTATCTGGAGCACTGCCACAACGTTAATGCTCCAGCAATCTGTTGGAATTTCTCTAGGATCAATCCTGTATCAAAAACCAACATTCTCCTCAGATAACCTCACCCGGCTACCAGGATCACCCTCTGTAGATGGAATCAGGGCTGCCAGTTTTAAAATATTTGTATTTATATGCGTTGTTTAACATCCTCAGTAGTTAATAGCTGACTCCTAAATACTCCATCCTTGTATTTCTTTGGAAAGCAGGAGATGTGAATATTTACGGAGCAGTTCTCCTTTCCCTGCATTGTTATTAACAACCTTATCACCACTATTGTGAAGTGATAAACCCAGAACACTGCTGGGATTTCTTTTGTACAAAAACCCCTTATAATTGTGTCGGATTTTCCTCAACAGTTATGAATGGACTTTTCCTGAGAATTAAGCTTTCTTTTCAGCTTACTTCTAAAGCCCTTCCACTTATTCGTGTTTATATACTGGGTTTTCTTCACATGAAATATCTGATTTCATTTTGTACCTTCCACAGAAGGCACGTTTTGCCCCTGGTTAACAAATCGACTTAGCAACTTCTTCAAAAATGCTGCTTCTCACTTCCATTTTTCACTAGACATTCTGTATTTTTTCTCTTCCCACATCCCATCGCAAATTTTTCTGTCTCTCTGGGACCTGTGATCATCAAGTCTTGATTCACTCAAAAAAAAAAAAGTTTGGACCATCTGATATGATCATCGTGCACTGCACACCAACAGAATTATCCTACAATAATGGCATTAAACCTATAGGGCAGAAAAAGGAAACATCGAGGAATGTGTTCAAAAAGAAGAATTCTTCATTTCTTTAGATTTTGGGAAGAAATTCTTGGCTGTGAGGCCTTGGCACAGGGTTCCAGAGAAGCTGTGGCTGCCCCTGGATCCCTGGCAGTGTCGAAGGCCAGGCTGGATGGGGCTTGGAGCAGCCTGGGGCAGTGGAAGGTGTCCCTGCCCATGGCAGGGGGTGGCTCTGGATGATCTTGAAGGTCCCTTTTCAACCCAAACCACTCCATGACCGTAAAGTATTGCTTTAAGAACCCAAATTTTTGGATTTAATTCTTCTTCAGTTAAATATTCCTTTAAACCTCCAAGTCCTGAGTGCAGCTCTGCTCTCATCCTCTCACGGCTGTGTGGCTCTCCGTGGTTACAGTGACGCTCACACCTTCACCAGCTTATTTGTAGGATCTGGCTTTCTTTGGCTCAGATATCCAATGAGAGTGTTGGGAACCTGACTAATGAGGACTTGGGAACAGTGCCTGGAAAGGAGGTAGAAGCCAGGAGATATTAACTCAAAGCTTTCAGTCAATAACATTAAGTAGAAAACCCAGCCGAGAAAACCGTCAGGTTTTTGGGCAGTTCATGCGGAGAATGAAAGACAAGATTTCAGCTGACAAACTCTTTGTTGTGACTGTTCTTCCAGTTCGACTTGTAACTGACAGCAGGAAAAAAAAAAAAATTTCCCATTTTCTCAGTTGTGACAATGGCTCAGTCATAAAATCACAGAATCACAGAATCATTAAGGTTGGAAAAGCGCTCTGAGACGGTCGAGCATAAACCCAACACTGCCGATGTGTTGAAATAATTTGTGGTTTATTATTCCTGCCAGAGTTATGATTTCCTGTCCTAATGAGATTTCCACTTGAGAATTATTGCATTTTGAAGAAGTTGCAAAACCTGATGCATCTCACCTTGAGAGGAAGAGCTGAAAAACGGAACGCTCAGCGGAGTTTGGAGAGGACCGAAAGGAGCCATGGAAACAGGGGCCGTCTTAGGGAAGGATGGGTGTCTTCTCCAGCTCTGCCACATGGAATCACTAACTTAAACTGGGAGGAAGATTTGGGTAAGACAAGGAAAGCTTTTCCCAGTGTAAAATGAGTGAACCTTTGGAGGAACCTACGGAGCGTTTGAAACCTTGAGAGCTGGCGGATCTGAGAACCAGTTCTACACCAAACATCACCAGCAGTGGGGAGGAGGGGGAAGAGATAAATCAGGTGACTTCTGAAGATGAACCCAAAGTCCTTTCAGAGCAATTTTCTGTGATTTCATGCTCAGGTTATTTTTCTAGAGCAAAAGCTCTGGCAAATAAAACCGGGAAAAATTATTTCAAGGCTCGGGGACATTTATTGCCAGCTACAAAAAATGGGACGTCATAAAAAGTTAGTTAATATATTAAATATGTCATTATATTTATTATAACAATTAAAATAGCAAAAGCTTAATAACTAATGAACATGGAGAGAACTTTGCTTTCAAATAAATTTGGGGATAAAGAATTGTTTTTGACAACAGCATTTATCATGGCCTACCTAGAACTGTTGTAGCTATTTGTTGTACTTAATAAACAATGATAAATATATCTTTGTGCAGGAGAGTAGCTTAAATGTGTGTTGTGCAATCTTCTTGAGAAACTGTAGCCAAGACTAATTAAATGATTCTAATTAAAATTGTGTGGATAGAAAGGAAATTAATGGCTTCATTTGTACTATTTGTTTATTTCATTGTCAAGTGTACTGGATATAATTGCAGCGCAAAGAAGAAATCATCAAAATTATTTTTTCCTCTGTTGATTCCCTGTTCTATCAATTTATTGTAGAGGCTTCATTTTCTCTATCTTTAGAGGGAAACAATGCTGACAAAACGTGAAACCGCAACAAAGTTATTTTCTTGTTTGGAGCTGTTGGATGGAGAATACATTTATTGAACAAAATAAAGGTTAAGCTTCAATTAAGCATTCTAAATATATTTAGTGAGCTATTGAAAAGCCATAATGTCTCAGCCCACGTGGTTCACTGGAAGCTCAGAACAAAATAAATGAGAATAGAAGCAGAAGGAGTGCTCAGATGGTGAATCTCTAACATGTGACTTACAAGAGAATGTGGTGTTACTCCTACCATCTTTTATGGACAGTTTGTATCAGATAAAGTAGGCAAAAAAAAATCTTTATTAATGATATTTTCTTTTTTTATCTGCAAACAGAGTCTCAGACACAAAAGCAGAAGAACACCTGATTTTTTTCCCAGGGTGAGGTTTACATTTCACCAGTTCTGCGAGGACTCCTCAGATCCAGGGAACAATAAATCAGATTATTGATCCAGCTCGTACAAACAGCTCCACATTCTTTTATGTGTCTGGAAAAACTGCAGATTGGAGCAGCCTGCTTCTCCTTCTCCTTCCTCCTTCCCTGCCCACCACAGGTGACACGGAGGGAGCTGGTGAGGGACCACCAGCATCCTGCCCTCCTCTGCACCAGCGGGAGAGGAACTCCACAGGTTTCTTTCAGGATGCTCAGGTAATTCCTAATTCCCTTTAATGAACTTAAAGAGAGGCAGAATTGCTTGAGAATTTCATTCCAACTAAAAGACGTGAAACGGAAAGATTCTGAAATTCAGGAGCTTAAAATATGTTTATGTTTGGGCTGGACTGTGCTCCTGGAATTTGTTTCTTTGCCATGTCAACATTTCCTACAGAAAGCAGATGTGCTTTGTGGAAGTTTCTGATTAATCAAAAATACAGTTTCTCTTTTTAAATTAGTTTCAGTCAAGCAATTCTGACAGCTGAACCATAGCTAAATCCTTTATGCTGAAAATAAAATCTGTCTTTATGTTTTTTGTCTAAATGTGCTTCAGCAATGCCATACAAAAACTAACTTTTATAGCCCTGGTAAGTGGAAATACGTGGGAAATGAGAATATATTTGAAAATGCTTCCATTAGAGACGTATGTTAAAGCTGGCTAAACTAATGGCCTATTTTCTGCCTAAATCAGAGAGATTAATCTATAACTTTAAATTCAGAACAAAAAGAGCTCTGCTGGAATGTAAAGTCTCGAGTAAAACAATTTTCCTCAAGAGCAGGAGACTCATCATCCTCCTCAGCGAGTGCTTTTTCTTTCCCTTCACTTCTCTGGGACTCACAAATGCCAGCGCT
Organism: Melanocharis versteri; assembly: GCA_013397845.1. Classification (NCBI taxonomy): domain Eukaryota; kingdom Metazoa; phylum Chordata; class Aves; order Passeriformes; family Melanocharitidae; genus Melanocharis; species Melanocharis versteri. Next base: position 312,742 of record VZTG01008108.1, on the reverse strand, counting down.
GGATGGAACCCTGTCACGGCCTCGTGCTGCTGGTGTGGCCGTGGGGTTTTGTGGGATCTGGGAGATCACCCCGGGCTGGAGAGCTCTTCAGAGGCACTCAGAACAGGACAGTGAAACGCTGAGGTCGCAGCGGCAGCCCTGACGCGGGTGTGGTGGACTTGCCTCACGAGATATGAGGTCAGCTAGAAAAGGAACTGTGGAACTGGCCCTCGAACCAACGGGCACTGCTGCTGTACTGGTTTAGACTGGAATCCCAGAGCCTCTCACTGGGTTGGGTCCTGCCTGTGGCCCTCGGGGTAAAACACGATGTGGAGAGCCTGATGTGTGCCCTGCACAAGCCTTGCAGGTTTGGGGTTGTGTCNCGCAAGAAAAACGCAACAGGGTTGTGCCTTCTCTGGTTTGGCCCCAGGGGCTGAGAGCTCCTGTGTGGCCGCAGTGGCTGCCACCAGCTCCGGGCGGTCACTGTCCTGTCCAGCACTGCCCAGAGGGGTCACTCCTCACGGGCAGCCCTGCCTNTAGGGTTAATGTGATAACAAGATAGATGGGTCTTAAGCCAGAGAATTATAAGCTTGTGTTCCTATAGTTATAAGTATAAATACGTGTTAGGTAATTTAGTGAAAGGTTTTAAGTATAGTAATGTGATTCTACAGTTTAAGTTAAGAATTTAGATGTTATAATAGAAGTACATAAGTATACGTAACCTGGCACTTGATTAGTAGAAGAACAGATGCATTCCAGCAAAAAGTACTAGAAATGATAAGTTATCGAATTAAAACAAAGTTTCATGTTAATTGCTTATTGAACCAGAAAGTTATAAATTACCATGTAACCCTGAAACCTGTGACTCTCCTCTGTTATGGCGACTTGTTACTTAACCTCACGACCTTTGAGACTGAAGCCTTGTTTTTTATTTTAAGTAATAAATCGTGTATAACTACGATGGTCCCATCTCTTCAATCAAACTCCAAAGAAAAACATCGGGCTAGTGATTCAACGCAAGAAAAACGCAACAGGGTTGTGCCTTCTCTGGTTTGGCCCCAGGGGCTGAGAGCTCCTGTGTGGCCGCAGTGGCTGCCACCAGCTCCGGGCGGTCACTGTCCCGTCCAGCACTGCCCAGAGGGGTCACTCCTCACGGGCAGCCCTGCCTGGAGCTGGGGATGGGCAACGAGGGGCGGCTGAGGGAGCTGGGAAGGGGCTCAGCCTGGAGAAAACGAGGCTCAGGGGACCTTGTGGCTCTGCACAGCTCCCTGACAGGAGGAGACAGCCAGGGGAGTCGGGCTCTGCTCCCAGGGAACAGGGACAGGAGGAGAGGGAACGGCCTCAGGCTGGGCCAGGGGAGGCTCAGGTTGGACACCAGCAGGAATTTCCCCATGGAAAGGGTGCTCAGGCCTTGGAACTGCTCAGGGAGGTTTGGAGTGCCCATCCCTGGAGGTGCCCAAGGAAGGGCTGGATGTGGCACTCAGGGCTGGGGACAAGGTGGGGATGGGGCACAGCTGGGACTTGACCCTGCAGGTCTTTTCCACCCGCAGTGATTCTGTGATCCTGTGGCCAGGAATGGCCAGGAAGTGTCACGGGATGTGCCTGGGACACATCCCCCCCTGACCCCACGGATTTGTAGGCCCACACAAGGCCCTGCACAGTGGGCAGCTGCCTCCAGCTGCAGCGTGGGTCAAGCTGGCTGCTTGATCATCAGTGTCGTGTTTTATTGGGGCAATCACTGTGCTATCAGCAGCTGCAATGCTCTGAGGACAGAAGCACAGCAAGTTCAGCAAAGACACCACTTTTTATTAGATCAGCTGATGTAGCTGAAAGAAAAGCTGACAAGATCTTTATTTCCCACGGGAAGCTCGCTTTGGATGCGAAATAGAGGTCTTCTGTTCCCCATCAATATACTTCCAGAAGTTAGAGGTCCTGGATCCTGGGTGGGTGGGCAAAATTACCTGAAAATTAAATGAAATGCACAACAGATGACTGTGGAGGTGTGGAATAGCACCTTTATGAAGCCAGATTCACCTTCACTTTCTCTGTGATGTGATGCTCACATGGTTTTACCTCCCAAGTGTGCCAGGCAGGAAATTGCCGGATGCAAACTGAGCCACAAACTTTCTTTGAGTCATTTGTGAAGGTGCCAACAGACAAAAAAATCCTCTGCAAGTCTCAAGAGAAAGGCTGTTGTTTTGTGTTACCAGCTCCTGCTCACAGGGGTAAAAAGGTGAAGCTGAGTTATCCAACCTGGCGATGTTTTGTTATTAATTAAAGTTATTGCACTAAATAGATTTTAATGGCAGGAGGGGATAAGTTACACCGTGCACAGCCAGAGTTGTTTTCCACCAGCTGTGAGGAATCATTTCTCAATAACAGTGAGAAGATATTTCTCTTTGCTGTTGGGAGTAGCTGGGATGAGCTGCAGCAGTAGGAGCACACAAGTGTTGTAAAGTTTCTTGAAAAGGAATATAAAACATTACTACAGGACCTCCCTGCTTTTGGCTGGAGAGCTTGCTTTATAAAAATTTTCCCTCTTAATTGCTTGAAAACTGTTCAAAAATAAAACAAATTCATTTTCAAAATTATTTTTGGCTTGGTTTATTAATCCACTTGCTACTTGCTGTTCTTCAATGAATATTTCATTCAAGCCAGCTTCAGCTTGGATATTGTTTTGAACTCTCCGCTGTGAGGATTCCTTTAAGCATTTATTATTCACCATTCAATAGGGAAAGGGGTTGATTTGACACCTGGGTCAAACAGAGGCTTCAAGAAGCCACAGACCACTCTTTCCTCGATGCCAGGCATGACAAACATCCCCAGTTTGAGCTGTGGCTGGGAGGGGTCAGCAGAAGCTCTCAGGCTGCTGCAGTTCAGAATATTCTGCTCTGAGAGTGAATCCAAAGCTATTTTGGGGCAAAAAAAGGACCCCATTTCCTATGGATACCCCTGCACGAGGGCATCCTGTAAGAGAAAAAACCCCTGATGTTTAGGAAACAAATCCTGATGCCACAGAATGGAAGGGCCAACACGCCTTGCTTCAGGATCACCTTTCCCTGACCCCACCAGGAACTTCTGCCCCGTCACTGCCTTGTTTTGAGGAGGGAACAAAGAGGACTCAAAGGAAAAACTGGATTTCCTTAAGAGCCAACGTTACTTTTCCTGGCTTCTTTAAAAGCATCAGAGGTAACTTTGCCGGCTGCTTGGCTCTAAAAAGAACAGCAGGGATCAGATAAAAGGAGGACACTTGCTTTTAATTGTCTCTTTCCCTTCTCCCCACCCTTATTTCAGAGCAAGATTGCCCAGCAGAGTGGTTTTCTCTTTACATGATTTTTTCTCTCTGATTCTGGATGACAGTATATTGTAAATCCAGCAATCTTGCCACTTTCCTATGGAGCGAGTGAAAAATGGAAGGAAGGCAAAATGTGCAGAATTGGTGAGCTTGCTGTTCGGCCTGAAGTGCGGGTGTGTGTGCCACGTCTCACTTTTGTGCCCCTGTGGGGAAGGGGCACTGGAATAACCAGGGAATACTGCTGTGCAGAAAAGTAGGAAGCTGCCTGAGTATTAAATAAGAGGAAAATCAATGCAGTCCAAAGGTTGCCTCCAAGGAAACAAAACAGCATTTATAACCACGTCTGTCTTGCTTCTTTTTGCCTGCAAACTCTGCTAGTTTGGCAAAACTCCTCCAGGATGGAGGCTGAACTCCGACCTGGATGGGAGTATTTTGGCCAGAGGGCATTTCCTCTTCATGTCCTGGCCAAAATATTTCCATGTGCTCTCCAGAATGGATTTTGGCCTATATCTGAGCCGATTTGGCTCAAACAGCAGGTAGGAAATGATTTATTGATCAGAGGGAGAAAGTGGAGCAGGGAAGGAGTGACCATGGAGGAGGCCTCAATGCCCCACGCATGGAATTCTGCAGCCATCACACCCAGCAGAAATAATAACAGGCTGGATGGTTATCAGGGATAAAAGGATCCCCACATCCCTCCATCCCTCTCTCTGTCATCCCTTTTCCCCTTCGACCCCTTCTCCCCGGTTCTGGGGGTACCTGGGTGTTGTGAGCTGGTTTTGGGCTTCCTGGTTGCCATGTCTGGGCCACCCTCCTGCCAAAGTTCACGGTCATGGTTTGCTTCCCTACAGATTTCCCAGGGGGAATGAAATGTACTGGAAACCGAGAAACCCAATATCAATTTCCTCCTATCCTTTTATTTTATTTGATTCAAGATTCAAGGACTGTGAAACATTTCTCCATTGTTTGGCCTCAGAGCAAATTTACATTTTATTACATAGATCATATTTTTTCCCTCTGTGTTTATGACCGTGGACAGCGAAAGTGAGAGTATAAAGAGAGAAATAAATATGTATACACGAGTAAAAGAAATTACATCGCTCACTAAAGCGGCCTCAATGCCACAGCTGAAAACAGGCTCCTGTTCATATGCAGCTCACAGGTAACACAAATTTGCAGAAGCGTTTTTAATACAGATGATGTATCACCTAATTACATAATCACAGGATGCTTTGTAATGGCTCAGTGATTTGGGGGAGATAAAAACTTCTCCGGCAAGCTCCGTGTGATCATAAGCTTTAAAACTCCAGAGGGGATTGCCAGGTTCTATATATGTTTTTGTCAGCTTTTTAATTTGATATTTCCCTGAAATCATTAGACTATAATAGGCTATAAAAGAGGAAACATGGTTTTTTTCTTTTTTTTTTTTTTTTAATGCAAACATCTAAAATAGATTACCAAAATAAAAGTTAGTTAAATTTGATCTAAAAGGCCAAATTCATCTTTCGCTCTGGATAAATAGTTCCAAGATAGTGAAAGTGTTCGGGAAAAAAACAGAGAAAATATAGCAAATGGAACAAAGTCCATCTGAGGCAGAAATTAATGGATGATGTTGCGGTACAAGTTGGCACTTCATCATTTCAGCTCAGGACAAGTGCAAGGTAGAATGAGGTGGTTTTGTAAAGGTCAGGTCCCACCTTGTGACCTTCTAGTGCAGCTGTTCAGCTGTGAGAATAA
>VZTG01008108.1:295183-306954 GCA_013397845.1 Melanocharis versteri | reverse complement strand
TTTTTTTTTTTTTTTTTAATGCAAACATCTAAAATAGATTACCAAAATAAAAGTTAGTTAAATTTGATCTAAAAGGCCAAATTCATCTTTCTCTCTAGATAAATAGTTCCAAGATAGTGAAAGTGTTAGGGAAAAAACAAAGAAAATATAGCAAATGGAACAAAGTCCATCTGAGGCAGAAATTAATGGATGATGTTGCGGTACAAGTTGGCACTTCATCATTTCAGCTCAGGACAAGTGCAAGGTAGAATGAGGTGGTTTTGTAAAGGTCAGGTCCCACCTTGTGACCTTCTAGTGCAGCTGTTCAGCTGTGAGAATAACCCCTCCAGGGCCACGGGCTGGGTGAGCCACAGGTGCCAAATGGGTGCNGGCTGCTCCAAGCCCCGTCCAGCCTGGCCTTGGGCACTGCCAGGGATCCAGGGGCAGCTCCAGCTGCTCTGGGCACCCTGTGCCAGGGCCTCACCACCCTCCCAGGGAGGAATTCCTCCCCAAAATTTAATCTGACCCTGCCCTCTGCCAGCTGAACAAACACATTAGTGTTGCACGAGCTTGTAAACATGAATCACTGTCATCAATGTGACAGCACGCAGGAACAGGGGGATGAGCATCTCCAGAAATTAAACTCCTTGATCCTGATAAGGGCTCAGGTTCCTGGGGCTCCCTGTGACCTTGGGGGCTGCAGCCAGAATTGCCAGTGGTGTCCCAGCATGTTTCTTGCAACAGGCAGATAAATAAATAAATAGCAAGGTAGATGTTGAACTATCTCTGTGGAAGACAGTTGTTATCTGCTTTGACTGATAGGTTAATTAACACTGAAATTAGTGGGTTAATTTGGGGAGGGAGAAGAGGAAGGATACTTGCTTCCATGAAACCCTGAAATGACCCAGTAAATCATGCCTGATGCTAAATGATTAAAGGTCCTTCCTCCTTTTGAGAGAAGCCAAAATCAACCTGCCAGCCTGGCAGACACCCGGCTGAGTCCTTGTCCCCTTCTGTCCCCTCCGTGGTGGGAATGACACTGCTCATTGTGCAGGAGCATAGACAGAGCTCCAGGGCTCAGCTTCCTCGCTGCTGTTGCCCTTTGCCACTTTAACGGAGCTCTGTGAGGGCTCAGATGGGATGTTTAACTGAAAACAGAAAAAAAAGTTGGTGTGCAACTGGGAAATTCGCTTCCAATGAATCTGCCACCGGAGGAGCCAAAGGCCTGGCTCCTCAGCAGATATTAAAATGCTGCCACTTTCGTGGCAAATCAGGAGAACGTGTTCAGCAGAGCAGGCACAGGCTCGTTAGTGCATGGGAGCTCAATCTGCTGATGGCTGTGCTGCAGAGCCCTCTGTGCCCCTCTCCCACGCCTTCCCCAGCTCGGCACGGCAGGTCCGGGAGGGAGAGGATGGATGGTGGGAGAGCCCTGGACAGCAGAGACACCGCAGCACACGCTGAACCTGCCTCTGAACCTCGCCAGCACTAAACCTTGCAGAGAATTAAAAGTGAGATGTCGGAGGAGTCGGGTGCTACTTCATCACCCCGATGCATTTCTGCACGTAACTGTGAAACACGAGGCAGCAGGCACGACTATTTCTCCAGCTGCTGATATTAAAGGATTTCTGGGTTCATTAACCAGTCAGGTCTGTAACAGTGTCTGATAAATTGAGTTGCCTTTTGTACAGCTGCATTATCTTCATGTCTTTTCCAGAAAGCGGAATTTTACTGACAAGTGCGTGTCACACTTCCATATCTCACATTGATTTTCCATTAATCTGCATTTCCTCTCGCACTTCGAGGGAAGTAACGCAGAGCTACACGGTGTCCTGATTAACACCTGAGTGCAGCAGCATTTGTGGTGTGCTTGATTATTAATAGAACAAGTGCAGTTAATTGCATTGGTCGAATCATCCCTGTCACTGATTAATGACTAAGTGCACTCCTTGTGGTTTCAAGATCTGAGATGGAAAAGGAAAAGCACAGAGATCCACGTACTGTCTGAAAGGATTTTGATTTTTTTTTTTTTTTTTGTGATAAAGACAACTGTTTGGAGAGAGAACATTTGATATCTTATTATAGACTGTAAACATATACCATCTAAAATTAAACAATTTTAGTCTTGGCTTTTGTTGCAGTCATAGCGAGGTGTGACTGATGCAACTCAGTGTGATACAAAGTGCTTTCTGAAAGATTTAATATAGTGCTTCTCCTCTGACTGAATTTAATCAAACTGCATTTTAAACAATACCTTGCCAGTCATGAAAATCACTGCAAAATGTAGGAATAGAAGTATTCTATGTGATGCATTTATGCTACTGCAGCCTTCTTATGCAGCCTCCCTCCTCAGGAGTTCAGTATATGTTAATACCATCATCTCTCTTTGAATTTTAAATCTCAGGGAAAAAAAAAAGGTGGGTAAGTTCCCCACAGTACTGCTGCTATTTTAAGTTGTCTTCTTCTGCATTTTCAACAATTGCCCTCACTCTTCAATGGTCTTTGTACAGCAGAGTTAAGTACTTGCATTTCTGAAGGTGAAAAAAATCAAAATAGCAATAGCAGAAACCTGAGTCAGAGCTCATAAACCTGTGATGCAGGGGCACCAGGGCCGTGGAAAAACACTGCCAGAGAACTGGATTCAGGATGGGAGATGCACTGAGAGAGGGAGAACGCAGGCCCCAGCTGAGGCAATCGCCCCAGAAACACCCAGGACGAAAGGTGCCACTGACACGGAGCGCGCAGTGCAGGGGCTGGTGGGTGCTGGGAGGAGCAGCACAGCCTCAGGGGTGATCTGGCTGAACCTGATGGACCAGAGCCCTAGAGCAGCAAGATCTCTGCTTTCAGGGACCATCCTGAGCCTGCTGAGGAGCCGTTTGTGGGAAGCTTTCGCATTTCCCTCACTCCCTCCTCTGCAGGTGAGATCCCTGCCCAGCAGTTATCCCTGCAGCGCGCGATATTCGGCTGCTCGATAACGGCTGCGAGTCATTTCATGGATCAAGCTCTCCTCGGCCTCCACGTGCACAGGTCTCTTCCAAAGATATTCCATAACCTCTTAAAGCCAAGCAGCATTGGGAATATACCTGATTTCCCACTGCTGAGGAGCAGTGCTGGATCCTCACGGCCACAAATCCTTTGGGAATCCAGCACGGCTTTTGGCACAGCTCTCAGCAAGAGGGTAGAGAAGAAGGTCCCATATTTAGGATACATAACAACTCATCTCCCCAATGAGGGACACAGGGTGGCAGAGGTTTTCTCCTGGTTTACTCACAGCAAATCCTACTCCTGATGTCACAAGGTGGGATTTCTGCACAGCGCCACAATTTGGACTTGACCCTTAGGGATCCCTTCCAACTCAGGATATTCCATGATTCTATGTTACTCATTTTCTCCCTCCTGATAATTATGTTTCCAGGTGAGCTGGGAGAAGAAATCTGTTTTTTTCGCCAGCTCCTGGTCACCTCCATGGCCATTCTTTAAGTGACAAACTCACTCCCAGAAGCTGTTGAAGTTCCTATACCAAAACCACCTCTCAGGCCCATTTGGTCCTAGAGAGGAATGTACAGGCACAGCAGTGCACAGAAATTGTTATTTTCCAGGCTGAAACCTAAGCCTCCCTTTTCTCTCCCAAGGGATGCCGTTTCTCCATTTCATAAAATGGTTTGGGTTGGAAGAAACCTTAAAGCTCATCCAGCCCCAGCCCCCGTGTGGTACCTGGATGATTCTGGTGCCTCAGCACTGCGTGGTGTTATGGGAGCCACACGACAATGAAGAAACTCAAAATAAATGTCAAAAGCTCAGCAGGGAATGACTCAGAGCAGGAGAGTTGGAGGAAGTAGGTGGAGAATTACCAAGTTTCCACACATTTATCAGGCTTAGTCATAATCTCGCTGCTGAGAAGCTAAACCATGACAAAAACTGGGCGAAAAGGTGGGGGTGTGAAGTGGCACTCCAGGTGCTTCAGCAAATTGAGAAAAACCAGCCCTGGTGGCACCTCTGGAGCGCAGGTGAGGCTGGAACAGAAAATCTCTCTTGGATTAAGGTCAGTCTCATCATGGATCTTCCCAAAGGAAGGAGGAGAAGAGCTTCACCCACCTCACCTGGGGTGGTTTGGCTTGGGATCACACAAAGCAAAGTTCTGGTTTGGTTTCAGCAGCAGCAGGATGGGTGCTGGCATCCCAAACATCTCCATGGAAAATCAAATTCTCACAGAAACCACATTTCACACTGAAAAAAGGTTCTGTTGAGCCAAAAAAGAGAAAACTTTTGTGATACGTTCCTCAGAGTATGGATTGATTTTCATTGCTTATTTTTATATCCCTTTATACTTTTTTCACTGGAAAAAAGATCTCCAGATGTTTGAAGGATTCAGACCTGTAGCCACAGCTCCCATCTTCCTGCATAATTTGTAGAATCATGGAATGGTTTGGGATGGAAGAGACTTTAAAGATGATTTATTTCCAACTCCCTTCTGTGAGCAGGGCCACCTTCCACCAGGAGGTTCAATTAAAACTAAAACTAGAATTCAATAATTTATCTCATTTTCTCCTGACTGATCACAGATACATCCTACAATGAAAATGCATTTTTTTTTCCTTTAAAATCTAAGAGCCATCCAGATGCCACAAAAAGGCAGCGAGCCACAGTTTGCCTTTTATTGGCCATCTGCCATGCCTGGGATGACAGTCAATAACGAGCTGTCAAACAATTAACACATAATAAAAACTCACCAAGGAACCTCGTTTGCCAACCCCTGGTAGCCACCAGTTGGAAATGAATGTTCTGGAGCTGTCGGGTCCCACACCTGACACCCAAGCAGATGGAAAAGGCACACGGAGTGGGAGATGATGATTCATGAGGAAAACGTGCAGTGACAATAAGAATTTAGGCAGGAGCACTGTTTTTGCCAGGTGTGGGGTGGGGCCACCCCGTGCAGGTGACACAGGACCTGCCAGAGCTGCTGAGGGTCACACAAACCATGGCTCTCTTCATGTGCCTCCCCGAGGTGTTCTGGTTTTCTGCTGACAGTGAAACTTTCATTTTCCTCCTTCCAGCAAAAAGAAGGGTGCAGAATACCACTGATCCTGTGAAGTCCAGGATCAGGGCATCTCAAATCCTGCAGGATTCCCCTCTGATGGATTTTGGGCTGTTTTGGTTACTTGGTTGGGCGTTGTGAGAAGCACAAGTCGTAGAGCTGCACCAGCAATTTTTTCATCAAGCCAATGAATTCTATTTGAGCTCCAGCATGACAGGACAATTTGGGAAATCAGGACATGCCACATTTAGGAATTCCAGATTGATTTTTTGAAGTCTAGGTTACAATGACCTGAATATTTACTTGTCCAACCTCACGCTGGCTTTGGAGTCCAGCTGGGGACAGCACCCACATGTCTACCAGGGAATAAGCCAGGTTTTAAGGAATAGTCTAAATTTGGGGAGAGCTAAAGAATAAGGGAATTGTTGATATTGCTGCTTTGCTCTGAGCTCTCTGCAGGGTTCTGAGAGCTGAGAGAGCCTAATTTCACCAGAGCCAGGCAAAGAGATCAGTGATTACTGCCGTGCCTCAAATTCAGGGAGCCTGCAGAACTCAGGAGAGACGCTCAGAAAGAAAGGGAAGCTTAAGCAGGAAAGAAAACTGGTGGGTTCTGGTTTTCTGAGGAAGACATCCTCTTAAACTCTGGGATCAGACAAAACAGAGAAGTTTTTGGAGCACTGAGAAAAGGAATGTTTGTGTCTTTTCTGTTTTTGAACCTTTTAGGCTTCTCCTCAATTACCCAAATATATTAGTGAGTGCAGACAAAAAAATCAGCCCCAAATTCAGTCTCCACGAAACGCTTTTGAATTCCTGACTCTCCCTTCCTGCATTCAAACACAGACAGCTGCGGCTCCGGGCTGAAAGGATTCAATGCTTTTGAAATTCATGGAAATTGCGGAGAAATTCATGGGAACTGCTCCCTCCTGTGGAGCAGCTGCCGAGCAGGAGCCGCTCCCCGGGGCCCGGGATGGCAGCTGTGGCTGCTCCCACCACCTGGATGGTGGCCACCGTGTCCATCCCCTCTGTCCATCCCCAGGCCGCCGTGGGTGGCTCTGGAATTCCAGCTGCCATTCTGGGAAGGGCCACCAGGTCCAGGTGGAGAGCTCCCCACAGCACCACCCAACAGCTGGCAGGTGGCAAAGGGAGGAAGGAAAATGCTCATCACTCATGGCAGCGAAATTCTTTATTCCTCTGCAAGAATGGTGCAAAATCCTCGCGTTTGCCAAATCCAGGTGGGAAGGGATGGGGCAGCTGACGGCTGTCTGCTGTGGTCAGCAGTGTGGGGCTGTGAATGCCTTGTTCTGAGTTTTAAGGTGGGTTTTGCCTTGTGAAAGGCTGGATGTAAACGGCCGTGAAATGAAAAGATCCGATTTCACAGCACAGTTTCGTGCCATTATTCCAGTCCTGTGGAAGCGAGAGGCTGAATCTTCAGGAGCAGGTGAATTGAGTGTGTCCAAGGGCACAGTCCCCCGCGGCAGAGCTCTCTTGCCCTCCTGTTTTGCCCAGCAACACCCCTGTGCCAGCTCTGCTTTGTTCATGAGGATACACAGTGCTTAAGGGAGCAAGCTAAAAATACCCTGATTCAGGGAAAAAAGGTTCAAATCACAAATCCAGAGCGTTTCCAGAGCTTTCCCACTCTCTCTTAACGAAGGGGCTGCCCAGGGGAGTGGGGCTGCCCTTGCCATGGGAGTTGCTGCACCACAGCATCCTCCACTCGCTGAATCCCAGTTTCTTCCTGAACATCCAGTGCTCCCACGCTGCTGAGGCAGCTGGGACAGCCACGTCCTGCAGGAACTCCATCCAGGGGCTGGACTCGCTCATCTCCTCCCCACCTGCAGCTCCTGCTGCTGTGCCAGCCTCCCACGGACACACTCCTGCTCTTCTCCTCTCCGTGAGCATCCTCTGAGCGCTCTGTCCTGCGCTGCTGCTCCACTGTTTGCTCCTGGAGGACAAATTATTGCTCTGTTATTTGTCCCTGCGCCTGGGGGAACAGGGAATGTGCCACTCTCGGAGCAGCCTGGCAGGGAAAGCCACGGCGAGCATTTCAGCCACGGAATGCAGATGTGCAAAGGTCACCTTTACCTCAGCAGCCCATCCTCTCTCACCACGTTTCAGACTGCACCTGATTCCAGATGAGTCCATTTGTGGTGTAAATATGTTCGAGGGAGGCTGACGAATATCTCTGCACACAGGGAGGTTGTCTGATCACGTTAAACACGTCATTATTAGAGTTAACTTGGATTTCATAGGTGCTGTGGAATCTCATTTAAATTGGTTTTCTCCACCCTAAATCAGCAGCAGATCCTGCCTGGGCAGGTTCAGGGGCAAACTGGGCAAGTCGAAAGGAAGGACAAGGGAAAAGCAAGGTACTGTGATTTTTTCATTCATTTTTCAATTACTCTTTCCAATTTCCCTCCTTTTTCTCTTTCCTCCCTGGGCAGCAGTTAACCAGCACCTCTGAGCATTCGTTTCCTCCATTCCAGAAGCTCTGTGCAAAGCTAGAAGTATAGAGGCAGAAAAATGATAAAAAGTAAAATATATGCCATTGGCATGCCTGTGCCCAGCAGCACAGTTTCTGATGTGTTCCTGCTCTTGTCAAACACAAAATGCAAATTTAGAAGGATGAGCAAGCGGCAGAAGAGATGAGAACTTAATAAAAATATCTTCTCAGAAGCAATGAAGAGCCCATCATGTCAATGTTCCCCAATCCAGTAAAAGAGTCTAGACAGAGTTAAAAGGAAGCAGAGTAATTTTATATTCAGGATATGGTGGTAAAAGAAGGAATGGAGGGGAAAAAATCAGTGTAAAATCCTGGTTTTGGAACTCTGATAGACCTCTGGGACAGGCTGAGGAAACACATGCAAGATTGGAAAAAAATCTTAAAAAGCTGGGGAGGATTTCAATGATTTTGACACTTATAAAATATAATGGAATGATTTCAGAAAAGGTGTTTGTTCGTGGGAAAAAATTCAGTACTCAAAGTGTCTGAAAATGCCAGAAACAGGTGGGGTTTTAAAATGCTGAAAGGAAGCAAGGCTCAGTTCCCAGACCATCCGAATGAAGGGGTGGATTATTCTTGTATCAGCCATGAGGTGTTGAGGAGCAAAAAAAAACCAGGTGGATGGGGAGATTTTTGTGATTTGAAATGGAATATCTCTTAAAGCACCTTTCCCCCCCACTTCTGGAAGATTCACATTATTGCCACTCATTTACCAGAGTTTAAAAAACGATTTCCCATTGTGGTTTGGTTTTTTTTGTTTGGTTCGAATTTTTTGGAGTTCTTTTTTTTTGTTTTAATGAAATGATACAAAACCACAAGCAGAGAACAGTAAGATATTTCTCATGAAGGTGTCAAAGCCATGGAATCCCAGAATCACAAAATTATTGAGGTTGGAAAAGCCTTCCAAGGTCATCAAGCCCAAGCTGTGTCCAATCCCCACCTCGTCACCAGCCCAGAGCCCTGAGTGCCACCTCCAGGAATTCCTTGGACACCTCCAGGGATGGGGAAATGCTTGAAGTTCTGGCCAGAAACTTCTGTAAAAACAAATAACCTAGAAGGGAAAACTAAAAAAAACCCACTAAATAATAACAAAATGTAGGTTGACAAATATCTAAATTCCCCAAACAAATAACTCCCTGCAGACTGGAAAGGAGCTGTCTGACCCCATTATTTAAAAAAAGATAAAAAAAAAAATCCATCTTAGGTGTGTGTGCTAAAAAAAGATCAGAAAACTTCGCATCATTTTAGAGAGAAAGTCACCAAAAGTTATTTGAAGATCACAGAGGGAAGGAGAGAAAAAAAATAAAAAAGGGCAGGGGAAAGTCTACAGAATTAAATACAGTCAACAAGATTTCAGAAAAGAAAGGTCAGGCTTCGGTAGGTTTTGCAAATTCTTCAAAAGCATGAATTGCCCTGGGGGTTGCAAGGACCAAATGTTCAGGTTTTCATAAAGACGTTAGGAAAGGCTGATCCTGGGAGCTTGTGGAAGTGTGAAAGCAAAGTCAGAAACATTTGAAGCAGCTGCCATTTTCCAGAGCTCTTCTCTCAGCTGGGGGACAGTGGCTGCCTTCAGACCAGGGACGTGGAAAAGGAGAGATGAACCCTCCAAAATCCAAAATACAGCAACAAACTTCTAAAAAAATCAATGAATTTCCTTTTTAATTGTGTTTGACAGGCTGTAGAATTTGCCATAAATTTGGAATACCTCTGGATTCTGATCGAATGTGCTCAGTGATCAGGATTTGTCCTACATGACCTCAGAGCTGCATGGAAAAACTTTGATTCAATGATGTTTTTAATGTACTGGATTGTGGCAAAACCACATTTTAATTAAATAATGGCCTGGAATAAAATTGGATCATGTCAAGCACGTGGCCATCCTTAATTTGAAGTTTTCTCTACCAATCTCATCTTCTCAAATTTCAACAGAAAAGTAAATTTAAAATTCAAATTAAATTTAAAAAAAGAAAATATTTTACTCAGAATAAAAATTAAAAAATAAAATATTTTATTATGGAGTGGCATGATGTAGCAACTTCAAACCCACTTTTTTTCTGGAACAGGCAGGTTTGTTCTATGGTTGTTTTTTTTGTGTCCTACAGAGATTTTTGATGAATTGGCACTTCTATTTTTAAAAAAAAAACAGTGTTGGCGAGTTCTCAATCTGTTCCACACCAAAACTCCCGAAAGCCTCACGCTGTGGCTGGCAGTCAGGGATCCGTTATTAGATCCCAGCCTGCGGCAGAGATTTCCAGACATACGGGGAAATATTTGGTGGGGAGGAGAACATTTCATCAACTGCAGGAAGAATAAACACGGCACAAAGAGGAGAGGTGAACGCTGGGCTCCGGGATGGAAACGGGGAATTCGGGGAATGATGATTTCCATCATTTTTCATGGCACTGCTGAAGAAGTGGGATCAGGACTCATAAAGGCCAGGTTGGGTGGGGCTGGGATCAAACTGAGCTAGTGGAAGATGTTCCTGCCCATGGCGGGGGGTGGGAATGAGGTGGGATTTAAAATCCCTTCCAAACCTTCCCGAGATTCCAGGGTTCTATGACCCAGCACAGGTGTGGCTCAGCTGGTGCACTGGGCAGGTGGGAAAGGGAAGGATCCGGAGGGAAATGGCCTTCCAGCCATGGAATCACCACCCAACGGAGGTCAGCAGAATGTGAGGGGTAGCAATGTGCCTTCTGAATGCTAAAAAGTGCCTTGAAATGCTGGAATTCACAGATGGAAACAGAGAAAACTTCAGATGATGATGTGCTCCTTGAACAAGGACTAAAGAATATTTATCATAATACAGCAGACCCCTGAACAAAGCAGAAATTTGTCTGTGTCTAAAAAAAGATTCTTATTTATGCTTCAAATATTTCCAGCATTAATATTTTTCTTGGTATGAAGAACTGCAGAAAATACTTGGAGAATCATTTTCAAGGCACTTGCAGTTTGGGAAGCAGCAGTTCAAAAGATCCCAGTGGGTGACCTCTTAGCCTGGCTTTTTCTTAAGAGAAATCAAATAAAGCCAAGCTTGCAAAATAAAACTTGCCAGAAAAGTCCTTGGGAAGCAGGAGCTGGTAAGAAATGCATGTGGATAAATGAAATGGAGCATTCCACGAATATTGCTGCCTCCTTCTTGACCTGAGCTCCTTTGTGCCTGCTCTGCCCAGCTCAGCCTCGGCGCCTTTCCCTCTTTGATGGATACACAAACACCAGCAAATAAAGGGGAACTGATTTTTGGAGCTCAGGTTGAAACCCTTGAATGTAAACGGGTGATCATGTCCCGTGTACTTCCAGGGAAGCTGGGAATGGCTGGATGAACAGGGGTAGCTTTTCCTGCTGGATGCTGGGCTGTGTTTCATCCGTGGCACGGACACACGGCCGGCACGGGAGGCAATGTCAGGAGTGGGAAGAGCAGGAACGTGACCACAGCCCTTGGTGTCTGAGTGCTCCTCAGCCACTGAACGACCTGCATGGCAAAAGCAGCTCTGGCAGCTTATCCCAGACTGCCAGACTCATCCAGAGCACAGCCAGGGCAGGATTTCGTGGTGAATTTATCCCAGACTGCCAAGCTCATCCCAGAGCACAACCAGNCCCAGACTGCCAAGCTCATCCCAGAGCACAGCCAGGGCAGGATTTCATGGTGAGTTTATCCCAGACTGCCAAGCTCATCCCAGAGCACAGCCAGGGCAGGATTTCATGGTGAGTTTATCCCAGACTGCCAAGCTCATCCCAGAGCACAGCCAGGGCAGGATTTCATGGTGAGTTTATCCCAGACTGCCAAGCTCATCCCAGAGCACAGCCAGGGCAGGATTTCATGGTGAGTTTATCCCAGACTGCCAAGCTCATCCCAGAGCACAGCCAGGGCAGGATTTCATGGTGAGTTTATCCCAGACTGCCAAGCTCATCCCAGAGCACAGCCAGGGCAGGATTTCATGGTGAGTTTATCCCAGACTCATCCAGAGCACAGCCAGGGCAGGATTTCATGGTGAGTTTATCCCAGACTCATCCAGAGCACAGCCAGGGCAGGATTTCATGGAGACATTGGCCCCAGAGCAGCTCTTTACATCCAGGCCTTTAGGGCTACATCCAGGTCGTTTTTGTTTTCCTCTTGTTCTGGCCCTGGTTCTTGGAGCTGTTTCCTTTGTGGCTGAAAGCTGCTTTTGTGTAAAGCTGCTGGGAGTGAAGCCAAACATCACCTCTGGCTGGGCTGGGGGGCTCAGTGAGTGACACAGCCCTGATCCTGTGGATCCTTCCTTG
>VZTG01008108.1:253488-294937 GCA_013397845.1 Melanocharis versteri | reverse complement strand
CCCATTCCCAAGGGATTCACACAGTCTGGGGGGCTCAGTGAGTGACACAGCTCTGACTCCTGTGGATTCTTCCTTGCCCAGGAGAATTCCAACCCAATAACCCATCCCCAAGGGATTCACACAGTCTGGAGGGCTCAGTGAGTGACACAGCCCTGATCCTGTGGATTCTTCCTTGCCCAGGAGAATTCCAACCCCATTCCCAAGGGATTCACACAGTCTGGGGGGCTCAGTGAGTGACACAGCTCTGACTCCTGTGGATTCTTCCTTGCCCAGGAGAATTCCAACCCAATAACCCATTCCCAAGGGATTCACACAGTCTGGGGGGCTGGGTGAGTGACACAGCCCTGATCCTGTGGATCCTTCCTTGCCCAGGAGAATTCCAACCCCATAGCCCATTCCCAAGGGATTCACACAGCCTGGGTGACTCGGTGAATGCCGCAGCCGTGATCCCTGTGGATTCCTCCTTGCCCAGGAGAATTCCAACCCCATCCCTGTGGGATTTGACATGGGTAGGACAGCTGTGAGCAGCTGTTTGCTGTCTCTCGATGGCACACACACTTCCAGGAGGTCACCAAGGTATGGCTCCACCCGGGAGCATCCCTGGGGCTCCATTCCCAGCTGGACACAGCCGAAATTATTAAATTCCACACAGTTCTACCTCAAACCTTCCAGCAGACCCCGAGTTCAGTTCTCCACAGCAGCGCCACAAACACTTCTCTCCCAATCCCTGCCTCTCCCAGGCTGCCAGCAGCCGGCGGCTTCACCGCGTTGTCCCTGGGATGACGGGAAGCAGATGGAGCAGGGCACGGAGTCGCCCTCGTTTTCCATCTGCCACCAGCTACTTTTAGCTCCACGACTCCCTGGCAGGGCTGGAAGTCTCCTGGTTGTCGCCGGCTCCTGCGGCACAGCCGGACCCCGGGCTGCCCCCGGTGCTGCTGAGCCTCGTGTGCTGCTCTCCAGCTCCCCACAGTTCCCCTTCTTACTTTCCTGCTCACATCAAAGCAGGTGATGGGTTGAAGCCTGCTGCTCGTGCGCATCAAAACCTGTAAGAGTTCTTGCTGGATTTGATGAAATATATTTAAATACACGTGGTTGTGGCGTTGTGTAAGACGATAAAACCCCCAATCTTCTCCAGGGAAGATTCCTGAGGAAAGGCCCTTTTCTTTCTTGGCTGCCATAAACGCAGCCCTGCTGTGCTGGAGCACCCTAAAGCAAAGAGCTCAGCCAATGCAGACATATGGATTTCTAGTTCAATATTTACAAATATCCTTATCAAGTAAAAATTGATAACAATGGTGGGACAGAGATCCTGCATTTCCTAAACCATGGCAGTGTTGAAATGCTGAGTTTTGTTTTGCCATTGTAACCCAGTGAAACATTTATTTATGCTGGTGGGAGTGCATTTATTTGAGCAGACTTGCAGTGACAAAAACATTGCAGACACACACAAAATTATCATTTATTTACTTCTTTATCACTTATTTACCTATTTATAAACTTAATTGGAAAAAACCTCTAATATATTTCTTGTGGTTTCTGCCAGCTAAGGGCTGACCCTTATTAAGGATAAATAATGATAAACATATATGAGGCTATTTTTTCAAATGGAAAAAAAGACCATGAGAATAGAGAACATAACAGAGAATAAAATAGAGAATAAAATAATGTCCATGGAAGTGGCATTGCTAGAGGAGCAATCCCAGTGATGCCTAATTCTAAAATAATCTACAATTCAGGACCTTGGAAGTGGGGAAAATGCACTCTGGTAGCCACTAAACATAAAGCCTAATACATTTTTACCATCTAAAAAGCAGAATATTTATGAAGCCTGGACCCGAAGTTTGATTTGAATTTAAGTATACTCCTCAAACCCCAATTTTCTTAGAAATTTTCAGTTCAGGCTCCATTTTCAGGTGGAGCTGTTACTGCTGATTTATTTATTTATTTATTTATTTGTGGTATTTCCATCTCCAAATATCAAAATGATTTCAGCCTGGGTATCATCTCATTGATTTATTAGGCTTTGAGGTTGAGTTTAGCTTAGATTGTGTTGAGTGTCATTGCTCTTAAAAAAAAATAAAATAGAAGAATAAAACAAGTAAAAAAGGGGGGAAAACCCCAGTTTCTCTTGATCCCTCCTGCCATGAAGGCGGACATTTGCAGGCTTTCACTGCAGCACATTTCCAGCGATTTAATAAAGACAACTCTTCCTTTCCAGTCCCAGATCCATGCAAAACTGGATGTGGGGAGCTGCATCCTTGAGCTGGGAAGAGCCAGGGCAGGGATCCATGAACTCTGCTCCCCTCCTGTTCCCAGGGTGACCCTTGGCCACTTTGTCACCTCCACAAGATCAGGAATTTCCCAGAAAACCTCGGGGTGTCTCTGCACGTTCTCCAGCTCACGGCCACCTTTCGTGAGCTCTCAATAAAGCTCTTTCTCCCAGCTCGTGTTTAATTTAGGAGCAATGTGTTGGGCTGAAAGCAGAAGAAGAAATAAAAAGGGAAAACAGGTTTGGACTCAGACAACTCCAATGTGTGAAATTGGGCTCTCGGCTACAATAGGATGTAAAATTTAAAATTTTCAAAAAATGCATTTTAGTCATGTTCATCCAAACAGAGCCACCAGAGACTCAGACAGGAAATATTGCTCCTGGCTGGATAAAACAAAAAGATAACAGCTGTTTTTCAGAAGGGCTCTTTTTCCACATTAAAATATTATTTCATTTTTAGTGCCATGAATTAAAAGATGTGGTTTCTTTATCCTAATGAACATACAACTGCTAAAATTGCAGAGCTCAGTTACACTTCAAGAGCAACTCAAATTTTTAATCTAATGTATTTTCTCAGTCTGAGTTCAAGAGGGCAATGGAAATTTGAAAAAACAACAGACTGAATATTTAAAACTGATGATGCTGGATCTCATTAACCACACATCTGTTTATAACACCTCTCCAAAATGCTTTTGTTACATGAAAAGTTCCATTTGAAAATAATTCTTCTTTCTTGGGATTTAAATCTGAGAATTCAGACATTTTTACAGTTGGGTTTCTCATCCCAAAAATCCTTTCTGCAGATTGGACATTTGGGATTTCTCATGGTAAGTGGGAAAGAAAATATCAAATTTTCCTGCTTATAATTATGAGCTACCTGGTATAAAGCCTATTTTTTCTTCATTCTTTCATAAAACTGTGGGCATAAAACCCATCATGAAATATTACAGAAGAATTTGCCACTACTCCCTTTTGAGTTTGGCGAGGTTTACACCCATTTTCCTTTTCCTTATGTTCAAGCTGTGTGAGAAACACAACAAAGATCCAAGGTCTCCTCAAGCATTCCTCACAAATCCCTCAGATATTCCATAGAGCTGTTGGGGAATGGTGGTTAACAATTGAATTCGTTTCATTTTGTAGCAGCCTGATTCCTTATTCCACACGTAGGGTTTTTTATAGGAACAATGCACCTTTCAAAGAGCCCATCTAATGGATTTAGACCTGCAGGTTGCACAGCAGAAAATTCAGGAGAGCTGGGATTGTCCAGCCTGGAGAGGAGAAGCTTTGGGGTGACCTCACTGTGACCTTCCAGTGTCTGAAGGAGCTGCAGGAAAGATGGAGAGAGACAATTGATGAGGGATGGAGGGACAGGACAAGGACAGGGTTGGATGGGATATTGGGCAGGAATTGTTCCCTGTGAGGGTGGGGAGCCCCTGGAGGAGGTTCCCAGAGAAGCTGTGGCTGCCCCTGGATCCCTGGCAGTGCCCAAGGCCAGGCTGGACGGGGCTGGGAGCAGCCTGGGACAGTGGGAGGTGTCCCTGCCATGGCAGGAGTGGAATGAGACAATGATGAGACGATCTTTAAGGTCTCTTCCTGCCCAAACCATTCTGTGATTCTGTGCAGATGAAACCCAAGGTGGCACATCCAGAGCTGGAATGTCCCCAGCGTGGTGGGACAGCCTGGGGCAGGGCTGTTTGTCAGCATCCACTGAAGGATCTGGGATAAAAACAAATAATCCCAAGGACTGGAGCCAGCGGTGCCAGGTGATGACTGCTGGATGTCCTGGGAAGTGAAAAGGAATCGAGCTCTGTTAGGTGATGGTTTCTGATGGACACGAGTGGAGGTGGCTGTTGGAGGAGGCAAATGAAGAAGGACAAGGGCAGGGAGCTGCTGCTGACTCTGAGGGAGCAGATCCAGGCTGAGCAGTGCCAGGAGCTGCTGCTTAGTGCATATTGGGGGAATGAAGATGAACAGCGTCAGAAGAGAACTCCTAAGGAAATGTAAGTAAAACAAAGATATATAATAGCAGAGGATTATTGCAGAGACCAGAGAGGGGAATGAAGACAAATAAAGTCAGGCACTTGCTGAGCAGATATTAGACAAACAAAATGGAGTAGAGCGAGATAAGAAAGATGTACAGCACAAACAGTGTCTACAAAAGATTCCTTTAAGTTAGGTCAAGAGAAGAATAATGAATCCTCTTTCCCTATAAACAGATCTTTCTTTCCTCCCCCTCCTATTTCCTGCACAGGTTTCCAAAAATCCACTAGTTTTTATAATTTCCATTCTCACTTGCTCCATTGCCCTCAGATATTTACATATTGTCATATTTGGCCAGGAAAAGACCCATAATTTGGGATTGGATCCTTCTCCCTCTGTAGTAGTGCCACTCGATTTAAGCCGTGATGGAACAAAACCAGAAGGATGTGGCTGAGGATGAAATCTGGCACAACTTGCTTTGGACAGAACTAGTGAAAACCAGAAGATCCATGAAGGACAAGAAATGCCAAGCAGTGATATCTGCTGAGAGGAAAATGAGGGAAGCTAATTACTGTAACTACAGAAGACTCCAAAACTGGAATTGTGTGGCCCAGCAGTGAGACTGGATTCACAATCCCTTCTGATTACTGACCTACTAGTGTGAAAACTGTGGGTTTTCAGGGAAAAAAGGAATTCTGGTGTTCTTGAGAAAAAAAAGGAGTTAGTCATTAGTTGTTTTCAGGTCTTCTCCACTGCCATTTTTTAAAGATTTCTCCAAAAGCTGGCACAGCCCCACCTCCAAAGCCGGAGAGAAGCAGAGCTTTAATCGTGGCCCAATTAAAAGGAACCATCCCCTAGACGAGGCTGGTTTTGAGTTTCTCATTGTTACACCACTTATCTCTTGAGGACTTTTCCCTTTCTTCCTCACCACGGCTGAAGCCTATGCAAGATGAACTTTTGAACTTCTGTTTCATAAAAAATAAAAAAGCTTGAGATATTCTCAGCTTCTCTACAGGGAAGACAAGATATTTGTCTCTGTGCAACATGACCTGCCCCGAGTGAGACTTCACAATGTTTCTGCCGTGAACAAAACACAGAAAGTAAAAGAAAGTGAGAGAGGTTCAGGACTCAGTGAGGCTGAAATAAGATGGATGAAAACTGATTAAAACCGAAATGTGTTTTGGAGTTGCTTTCAATATATACACTGATAAAAAAGAGTTTGCAGTTGGAGCCCCAAAGATTATTCTGTCCATTTCCTCATCTTCCTGTCCTGCTGAATTGTATAAAATAAAACAAAATTCAACTCCCCCAACCCAATGGCATCAGAATGACCTTCAGAGAGCTTGGAGATACAGTTAATGTTTAGAATAATGGTTAACTGTGCATAGGTAAGAAATACCTCAGTGTGTGAATGTGAACACCGAGGGATCTGCTGCCACCAAACTCCAACCCCCAACCCCAGGAGAGAAGCCACCCCGGGAGAAAACCCTTCCAGTGCCAGGAAAAGCTGCTGCACTCCCTCAGTGCAGCTGTTGTCACCTCTGTACAAGTTTATCATGAGACTAAAATCCACAGAACTGTAGCTGTAATTATGGAGAGGAGAAAGGCATTTGCTGCACAAAGATGGGAAGAGAATGGATGCATTCAGACAGAACTGAGCCTTTATTCTTGGGTTTTAAAGCAAGCTCTCCAGCTAAGGGGTAAATTGTAATAGTCACCACATCAAGCAACTACAAGGAAACATAATTATATTTATTCAGGCAAATATGTCGTGCCCACATTAGTTTTTCTCTACTGTTGCTGCTGTAAAGAATCTCAATGTGAGGGCCCAAGGGTTACTTAGCAGCACTTGAAGATATATTTAATAAAATACGTAAAATAGATAGGAGCACATAAGAGCTTTGCAGATTTTTGGGTCCGGGGATTCTCGATGAAATACTGTGGCTCACTGCTCCTCAAGGGTGATTTTCACGTGGGATCAGATAAAAGCTGCTTGCTACCAATAAAGCTTTGGATATGCATGGTGTTGCAGAGTGTGGAAAAAAATATTTGGGTTTCCAATTTTTTGAAAAAAATATTGTCTCTGCTTCAAGAGAAACTGTAAACCCACCTCTCTCACTGGTGATTCCCTTAGAAATATATTGCTTTCAATTTTTCTAATCTCTCCCCTCACTGCCCATCAAACTCCAGTGCTTTGTTCACAGTTTGATTATCACACTCAGGATGAGCTTCCGTGCCCACTCAAAAAAGGAAGGGATGATTTGCTGGTATTAATTAAAGTGAACTGAAGGCAGAAACAGTGTCTGCCTGGTGAGGCAGACTGCAGGCGTACACCTTCTCTACCTGATGGAAGAGAATGGCCTAATTGACTCATCAATAGGTTCTTTTCAAATGTCCTTTCAAGAGCGAATTTTACCTCAGAGCCTTCTCCTGCGTCTCATGTATCCCTCAAAGATCGATGCTGAAAGATTATGGAACTGCTGCACACTGTTCTCTGATATTTGCTCGCCTTCCTTCCAAATCTCCCTTTACTCGAGGTTTACTTGCAGGCAGGAGTCAGATCAGGCTCAGGGAGTGAGTCCAGGAGCAGCTCCTTGGATCCATAATGGATTGGGCTCAGCAGGATTCTGTGCTGGGTCTCTGCTCAGGGGCTACAAACCCAGGGGCCTCGTTGTCCAGCTTGGGTGTCTCCAGCTGTGAACCTGGACCTCCACTCCCACGAATAAATGCCTGGATGAGAGTCCTCAGCACTGTTTGTCCATCACAAATGTGAAAGAAAACCACTTTTGATTTTAGTGGGTGCCAAATCACATCAACCTTCCCAACAAGTCTCAAAATATGGAGTCTGTGTCTGATGACATCAATGAAATCAGATAAAGAGGAAATACTGTTTCACCGAAGTTTCACACAAGTTTTTTTGTGAACAATATTAATTTTCCTTCAAAACATTGCAGGTGAAGTTTTCCTGAGGATGTGTGCTGACAAAAATCCAAGATAACAGGTTGCTCCTAATGGAGTTTTTATTTTCCCAAATAGAAGTTTACAGACAGGTTTCCAATAAATGCCTCTGGTACCAAAAGCTTCTCTGAGGGACGTGAGGGGTCTGCAGATCTCTGCTAAATTCCATTTTGTGTTCAGTTGGGAATATCCTGCTGCATCTACTGCCCATAAAGAACTCTCTGATCCATTACCATGGACTTCCCTGCCCTTGGGGAAGAGGGAGCACTTTTTAGTTCTTTTTATTCCATCCACCTTAAAAGGATTACATTAATATGTCCCTAAGGAAATAGAGGATCAAGAGCATTTGTAGCCATTTTTCCTCACCCCTTGTTAACTGTGGCACCTGATTAATAGATTATGAGACAGCATCATTTGAGTATTTTTATTCAAACTGATTGAATTTGGAATTGATTTATTTTCGTGTACTGTACTCAAGGTTTGTACCCAACAGACCTGTCTGTCACTGAAGGATATTTGATAAAAATCTCTCCTCTTGCCCATGCTCCAATCCCTGTTTTTGCAGGCTGTGCTATGCTGGCAGTTCCCTCTTCCCGCTTTGTTATTTGCCTTGTGTTTCATTGTTTACTCCTTGTTATCTTCTGGTTTATATTTCTTAGTAAATCCTTTAGAGATTTCCACAAGTAGAGGATAAGACCTTGAGAATTTGCTTTTGTCTGTTTAGATGTAATTCTGAGTTATTGTTTAAGTCCTCTATAGGTTCTGTACATTTATTGTGCAGGTAGAGCAAACAGAGCTGTCCTTGTCTCCCTCCCTTTATGTGAGATTTAACTGCTGCTAAATCAACTGACATTAAAATGACTCCGTGGAATGTGCAGAGGTTTAAATGAGCCAATGAACACATAATGCACTTGATCATCTGAAAACAAGCAATGAAATTTGAAATGATTTTATTTGGAAAGGTATCTAGAGGTCAAGGGTATTCAGAGCTCTGAAGGGCTGAATGTGCGAGGGGATTTTTTTTGGTTGGGTTTTTTATTTCTTTCATGGAGAAATGCAATTAAAACAAAGAGGTCTTTGTCATTTTAAGGCTTGTGATTCAATGCATTGCCTCGGTGCAATATGGAAATCAGAGGAGTGGAGGAGCCCGCTCCTGTTCTTTGTTCAGCTCGGCTCAGCACATCCAAACCTCCTTGAAGGGTGTGCAATCCTTGTGACAGCGCTGCTCCTCCCTGCTGAGCTGGAAATCAAAAGCTGGTGGCCGAGAAACCCGGGGAGTGGTTCTCGCACTGCTCCTCGGGGTCTCCGGGCAATTTTGAGGGAAGCATCCTTGGCACGGCTACGTTTGGAGCGTGGGAGGCCAGAGGAGGAGAGGAGCTGTTGGCAGTTTCTGTGCAAATTTTGGATGCTCCACACCTGGCAGAGGTCATTGGAAGCCTCTCTCCAGCTCTGCTGAACCCTGGGAAAAGATTTATATCCCAGGGTACTGTATTTTACTCAACTTTTCTGAAATGAAGGGTTTCCAAACAGTTCAGAAAAAAACTTTTGGGCTGTTTCAAATCTGAGTTACTCTGTGAAAAAGCAACAAGGGAACCAGAAGCTGGGAACACTGGCTGTGGTTTTGGGAAGCACTCAACAAAACACTCTGAAACTTGACTTTAGATCCTAAAAAAGAGGAAAAGCAACTTATTGCGCAGGCAGGTGGTGAAAGGAGAAGGGGAAAGTGTTTTAAACCAAAAGAGGAGAGATTTAGAGAAGAAATTCCTCCCCGTGAGGGTGGGGAGGCCCTGGCACAGGGTGCCCAGAGCAGCTGTGGCTGCCCCTGGATCCCTGGCAGTGCCCAAGGCCAGTCTGGATGGGGCTTGGAGCAACCTGGAATGGTGGAAGGTGTGAAGGGCTAATTTTGGCATTGGCCACCAAAACGAAATTATTGTACGATGCAAACCTTGTTGGAAGATGTTTCAAAGAGAAGATGAATTTAGATTTGAAAATATTGAGCTCCTCAAGGGTTTGATTTTACCATGTGCAAGTATTAATGAAAAACAAATGCCCCAGCCCTTTTCACCAAGAAACAAAATTTAATTGCTTTAAAACATTCTTTTTCAAGGGAGACAGAAAAACTATGAAATTATCACAGTATTGTCAGTAGGTTTAAATGGTGAATTGTGAAAATTTAGCAAAAAATTATCTGCACTGAATAATTTACAATGCACAGACTGTGTGGGTGTTGTTTTTTTGTAAGATCCATTAATTAAACAGTTGCAATTAATGAAACAATTGAAAAACCCACTTCTTTGACACATGGGTCACAAAGAAAAGAAATACTAAATAACAGATTATTTATTGTAAATTGTTCTTTGGGATTAGCTTTTTGTATTTATTTAAAGGCTTCCTTGGCAGCAGCTCCATCTTGAAGCATTTCTTGTTTGCTGCCTTCTCAGGAATGGGCATCATTTATAGTTTAAACCAAAGTTCAGTGTCCATCAATATTTGTTTGAAGGGAGTAGCTTCATGCTGAATTGTCTCCTTGAAGTATAAAATCACCTATCCATTAATTAATTAAATTTACTCATAATTCTCCACTTTTCCACACTCTACTTAATTACCTGCACGTGGATTGAAAGAGGAATATTTTGCAGCTTGGAGCTCAAAGGATTTTGGATTTGAATTGAAAGCCTTTAGCCGCAGTTGAATGTCACTAACCAAGAAATTTGCAATTTAATAAATGAGTAATACAATGAAAACATTTTTTCCTTTTTTCCTCATTTATTCCAAAGATTCCTATAACATATTTGATGTAGATCAGTTTTGCTTCCATGCTTATTTCGTGTCACACCATTGTCTGCTTTCTTTGCTTTCCTGAAACACCTTTAGTCCAATTTGATTAGAACCAATCCAACTTTTTCTTTTTTTCCTGCATACAGACATTTATTAAATGCCAAAAATTGGATGATTAATGAAGAAATGATGGTGGGACTCAAAGCAAACCCTCCTAACCTTTGCAGCCCTTTACAAAGGGAAATTGAAATGAGTGTTTTAAAAAGACCTTTACAAAAACCTTTCGTGAACAAACAATTCAGATAATATTTGTTGGCAGAAGAATTTGAGGGAAGTGGAAAACTAAATGAGCTATCTCTGATTCCTCATCCAGTTTTCATAAAGTGGTCATTTCACCCAAATAACCAAAGAAAAATTAACTCTGTTCCCATGTTGGTGGCATGAAAACCTATAAGATCCTTTCCTTTTCAGCTCATTAGAGCTAAAAATCTTCTAAATCCCAAAATTCTACTTCTTCTCTTTACAAGCACTCAGCCATCCAGATTTTGACTTCCAACAGCCACTGGAATGGGAGCCAACAGCTTTTATGCAGATCAGCTCTGTAGCTCAAAAATAGAACTGGAAATCTCACCAAGAATAAAAAAAAAATAGATACAGAGGAAAAAAATCAAAGGACCAAAGAGCAACAACAACTCAGCACAGAGTGGTCGCCCTGCAAAGCTTGGGTTTGGTGGTGCTGAGTGATCACACCTCCAACATCTCCATCAAGGGTCGGTGAGATTTGGTCCCTCTGGAGATAAGCTCGTGTAGCTCTAATCAAGCTTTAAAAACATCCATCATGAGTGGAAACAGCAGCTCGGTGAAAGGGCAATTAGGCACTTATTGAGCCGATTTGTTAACGGCAGCTTAGCTAATTTTGTGAGGAGGTTGGCCCATGGCAGGAGGCTGGAACGAGATCATCCTTAAGGTCCCTTCCAACCCAAACCATTCTGGGATTCAGTGATAATCTTGATGTTATCAGATAAATCCCCTGCTTAGGGAGAGATGCTGAGTGTGGCAGTGACACCTCGAGAAGGGCTCTTTGATAGTACCTGAGCTGGAGTTGGTGCCTCAGGATTTTAGCTTTTCTATTTTCCATCTGTTTGTAATCCTGCAGTTCTTTAGTGGATCACTCTAAACTCCACACACAGTGTCAGCTGCTGCTCTCCCATTTTGGGCAGACACAACAATTCCTCTCCAGGCCTGGCAATCAAGGACACCTCACTGCCTCAGGCCTGAGAGATGGAAACAAAAGTGAGTTGGGGGGAGCAAACTTGGGGTAAATGACTTCATTACCTGAAGCTGTAATTGGAAGATGAACCCCCAATATGCAAATGGACCAAACTTATAAAAGTGTGAAACCCGTGACCATCGTCCATTTTTGGGTGCAGCCCCTGGGGGCTTCGTCTGCCCTAAATGTACCTGAAGGCCCTTCAATAAATAGAACTGCTTTTTATTTTCTTGATTTGTCTGGCCTCTGTTTTTAGGTAGCCCCAAGAATGCATCAGAACAGTGGAATTAACTGAAGAGAATACAAATTAGCCCACAGATTTATTCCTCACACTGACACAATAAACAAATATTGATGGTTTCCCGTGGTGTAATACATCCTTATTCACCGCTTCACAACTCACTTGGAGCTTCATCATTTTCTCTTTGCTGCTTCTAAATGGCTGATTTATCCCATACTTCGGGAAATATTAGTCTGTTTACAGTGCACAGATTGTGCATCATTGAAGTAACAACGTGGAGACTTGCCATGGTTGATTGTTGTGCTCTTCACCTGGCTTTTATTATTTTTTTTCATGCATCAGAGTTTTAGAGACGAGAAGCAAACTACATCTGCTCTGTAGCGAAGGGAAACGTGATTATGGATCTTTGTGATGACTTTTGGATCACTTCAGCACCTCAGAGTGGCTCCTGCCTTTGGAAATACGTGATTTGGTTGGCGCAGGACTCAGGAGAAGGGCACAGGTCTGCAAAGCACAGGAAGAACGATGAGCCCCAAGGTGAAAACTGAACTCACATCCTGTGGCTGAGGGTAAAACTGAGCTGCGGGTTTGGAATGAATGGAATCATAGAACACAAAAGGGTTTGGGTTGGAAGGGAACCTAAAACTCATCCCATTCCACCCCTGCCATGGGCAGGGACACCTTGCACTGTCCCAGGCTGCTCCAAGCCCTGTCCAACCTGGCCTTGGGCACTGCCAGGGATCCAGGGGCACCACAGCTGCTCTGGGCATCCTGTGCCAGGGTCTCCCTGCCCTCAGAGGGAGCAATTCCTGCCCAATATCCCATCCTACCCTGCTCTCTGTCAATTTAAAGCTTTTCCCCTTTGTCCTGTGCCTCCAGGCCCAATTCAAACACAGTGAAGCCCAAACACTCCTTACTTGGTGTATTCACAATTCAGAGGAGAATAAACACTTTCTCCTACCTTGGAGACACCCAAACCCTCCCTTCACACTTCCCAAAGGCAAATACAGAGAGGAATCAGTGCAGGAACACAGATTGAGACAGTCCTGTAGGATAAACGTTACTCCCAGCTCTTGTCGTTGCTCTCAGAATGAGAAATACCCTCATGCATTAAGCATGCAAAACTTATTTTTCATAATGAAACGTCCCAAATATTGAAAAATTCTCGGTAGAATTCTTGTAGATTGAATCTTTGTATATAGATAAATTGACAGAGTTTCACTATGAACTTTCCTACATCCAGGATCTTATTGAGGGGAGTGAAGTGCCAGAGGGGTTCTAGGCCAGCTCTGGACTTGCACAATCCCACAGAAATTAAAACATTCCTAGTTAAGACCCACAGCCACGAAATTAAATTGAAGGTCTCATACTAATTCTGAGATTTAAAAAACTCTCATGAGATCCAGTATTATTAAAATTTAAATAAATAAAATGCAAGACTGCTGTAAGTTCTCTGTGCAGAGAGAAGAATGCTCAGATAGCTCAAGTGTTATGGATTTTGATTGAAATTACCTGGCAGACTTTATTCCACTGTTTCCACATTATTATGTATAATTGCTTCTAGATTTCTGATTTAGTTTCCTGACATTAACACAGAATATAAATTAGAAGTTACTTTATAAAGTGAGCTCTACTGAGAGCTGAGACTTTGGAATCAAACTCTGTATAGATCAAAATACTCACAATTTCCTCTGTAGCACTTGAGTTTTACTAAATTAGTTAAATGCTTGAAAAGTTTCTTCCACACTTTCAAACTCCAGACATGAAACTGTGCCTAATTATGTTATTTTGTGCTGTATTCTAATATGTCTGTTAAGTTATTCTATGTAATATGTAAAATGAATCAAAGGCTGCCAGAAGGTTTAATTTGCTTTTGGAGCATTTTTGCAAGCAATATGTTAGAAAGTGTAATTCACAGTTTGTTTCAAATGAGGGAAAAAACAGATATATCAATGGAAAGTGAAACTATTTTACCTCGATTATTGATCTTAGAAAGGGGAACATTTTAATTAAATCTCCCATTTGCAATTTAATGCCCTGTTTTTGCGTGAACAACCGTTGGGATGAGATGAAGGATGTCTGTGAGAGGTGTGCAAATCACGCTGCTCACAACGGTGGGGCAGGGAAGGAAGGAAAGGGCTGGAAGAAAACTGCATCCCAAACACCTGCTGGGAGTTCCTCTGGGATTTTCTGCCTCGCTCTGACGGCTGAATAATTTAGTCCATGGAAAAAATTGGAATTGGAGGTAAATTCTTTGTCCCCCTTCCCACCCTTCTCCAGGACAGCAAGGATGTTCTCACCAGCACCTGGTGAGGAGCCCGAAGCACAATTATTGTCTTTATTTATTTATTTTTTTCACTCCAGGTTCCAATAGCTGGTATTTCTGGAGGAGTTTCTGTCAAGAAATCCCATCATGTGCTCCACCCTGGGGAGTGAGGGCTGAGCTGAGGGAAAGCTGCTCTGCTCCTCTGGCCAGCACCTCCCACCATCCATCGGCAGCTCCACACCGCCTCGTTCTGCTGGCCAGCATTTCTCTCCTGGGTGCCTGTTGGAATTCTTTAATCACGGGAAATACTCCAGTTTTAATCCATCTGTGGCTCTGCTGATCCCTCTGATCCCCACGGGGGTTGTGTTGGAGCAACCCCGCATTTCCATGTTCAGAAATCTGCTCTGAGGACTTGGAGTCCTACGCAGCATCCCAGAAATCCTAATCTGTGGCTTTTTGGCCGCTCCCAGTGGCCTCCCCAGTGCAGATGGATTTGATGGCCCATCCTTTCCAGCTGTCAGACTTTCCTGTAGGAGATCAAACACATTGATACGGCATCGACTGGATCCGATCTGGATCCAATCTTGGAGATCTCTCTTGGAGATCTCTCTAGGCAGACAATTTCATCTTCACCGCTGTGGCAGGCAGGGAAATCTGCTTACAGGAGAGGAGTCCGTCCCTAAAGCATCCAACCCAAACCTCTCAGGACACCGAGATTGTTTCGGAGGAAGTACAAAAGCCCCAGGAGTTAGGGACGGACGGGGCCATTAGTACCGACATTAGCACGGGATGGCTCAGCTCGGAAAAGACCTCTAAAATCATTATTCCAACCATTCCCCGGCACTGCCGAGCCCACCGGCTCAGCTCGGAAAAGACCTCTAAGATCATTATTCCAACCATTCCCCGGCACTGCCGAGCCCGCCGCCAATCCTCTGAAACACCTGCAGCGCTGGTGGCTCCTGCGCTTCCTCGGAAAACCCTTTCCAACACTTTCGGTGAAGAAATCATTCCTGACACCCATCCTAATTTTCTCCCGGTGCAGCTTGAGGCCGTTTCCTCTTGTCCTGGTGCCTGTTTCCTTTTTAAAGCCTGTGCAAACAGCACCAGCTGTTACCCAGACGAATTTTGTATTTTCTAGAGAAGAACTTCGTAGAACTTGAATTTTTTATTTTCTCCCATCATAACAAGACTGTATTAATAAATTTGGTGGATTGCCGGGAGCCCCAGTAACATCTCTCAGCACTTCTCCATGCCCACTGTTGGAAGGAGAACCTTTCCCCCTCAAATATCTTCGTTGAGTGTTTATCACAGCCCCGTTACCTGACGCTCCTGTCGCAGCAGATTGAATTCCACAGGTGCCACCAGAGGAGCAGGGTCCCAATCCAGCGCCTGACCCTGGAATCCACGGACACTTTGGTGTCTCTGCTTTCACCCAAACCAGCCGGGACAGAGGTGGAGGGACATCTGTAAATCACAACAAACACGCAGCCCAAGCCTTTCCCTGCTCTCTCTGCAGGAAACCCAATCCCACAACGCGAAACCCGCGTGCAATCAAGCCCTTCCCTTTCCCACTGAATTATTTCAAGTGGCTATTCCTCCGTGTGCTTTTCCATTTCTGCATAGCTGTAGATTTCTGGCTCTCCTGAATAGTGCTGCAAAACATAATAATGCTGCTGCTCTCCATCCAGCTTAATAACACCGAGAGATTGGCTAATAAATTTCATTTTTGAAAAAGAATACATTTGTGATTATTTTGATTTGCTTCCTGCTTTTCCGGATGCGATTTCTCCCGCTTTACACTGCAATTTTTCTTTTCTCTATCGGGAGGATAGGAAAACAGTTGTTTTTTCTTTAGTTTAAAACTGAGACTTAACATTAAAAATCAGTGGTTCCAACTGCGAAGGCAAAATCACTTGAAATCTTTAAAGCTATGGTAACATCACAGTATTTTCACATTCACAGAAATCTTTTAATAAAATGGTGTTTCAACCCATTTGCAAGATCCATTTGAAACTCAAATATCTTTTTTTTCCCCTACTCTTATCTAAATCATAAATAGCGAGCTGAACTCATGGATTGAATCTTTGGAAATACATTATTGAAGTAACTGAGTGATTTTTCTGCTTTTAATTTCTGTGATCTGCTCAGGATTACTGCAGGTGTATTTATTATTAATAGTTGTTAATAAGATGTTAATTACTAGGCCAGACCTCTCCCTGCACATGGCTGTTGTCAGCAGACTCCTGAAATTATTGAATATTTGCTATTTACAGTGAGGAATTGGTCATTTGAGTGACATGGGTCGTTCTTGTTTTATGACAGACAATACAGAAAAATAACTAAAAAATAGGAAATATCTTTGCTTGCATGAAAGTTGAGACAGATGAAGGAAGAACACCCATATCTCAGTGATGTACAAAAATTATTCATTAAAATATTAATGAATATTGAAAGATTAAAGGACTGGAATATAACCAAACCCAAATTGGTCTCTGGAATTCAAAGGAGCATATTCCGAACTGGTTTGCAGCAATCCAAGAGCTCCTTGAGGCTCCTCCAGTGTGTAACACCCCTTGTAAAATTAGTTACTGCATATGTGAGCTCATGTGCATCCAGAGGAGAGACTGAGTCCCAAGCGAGCTCCTCTCATTCCCTGATTTGCTGTTCCGTGACTTTTCCGAAGGAATGGCACTTTATCAGCAGAGAACACACCAGGATGAGAGGGGGAACTCCCACCAGCAATCCCAGTGCTCCCCCACTCCCCCAGATCTCATTCCTGAGCTCTTCTCCTCTGCTCTGCTCAGCTGCTGTGGATCCCTCTCGTCCCTGGCCTCGGGAGTTTGATATTCCAGCCTATCCCTGGGTTTATTTGGAGTTGAACACACAAATCACATCTCTGTTTTTCATCTGATTCTCCCGCGTTGGGCTGGAAGTGAACAGCCTGGGAAGGAGCAAATCTGACCTCAGGTCTCCTGATATTCCCTCCTGGGCTTGCTCTGGGATTTCAACACAGTTACACTGCATTACTTGAAAAAAACCCAGATTCGGCTGGGATTTGTTTTCCTTTGTTGGGGAGGGACGGGGAAGCAGGTGAGTGATTGTTTTAGTAATATTTGAAAACCGCTAGAAATTAAAAATCAAATAACTTCCCTTGAAATGGAGGGCTTGGATTTTTCTGAGGGTTTTACTGGAAGATCTCATTGACAGCAGCGGGTCAGAGGCTGGCCCTGGAAAATGTGTTTTATACCCCAGTGAGTAACCCTGGTGTCTGGCTCAGAGTGGGAAGAAACCCTGGCAACAGGAGTTGTCAGATCTATCTAATCGAAAAGCAGGAAAAACAGTAAACAGCACTCAGGACCTCTGGGAACAATTCCTTCCCCTGAACTGCAGGCAGGGGAAAAATCTTTACCCGAGCTACGTTCCAGAGCGAGTTTTCTATGGAAACCAGGTCCAGGTGAGCACCAGGAGCACATCTTGGAATCACTGAGCCCAGAGCAGAGGGCACCTGGAGCCAGGTGCCACCACGGGGTCACACAGGCTCTCACTGGGGTGTGAGATAGGCTCGACTTAAATCTACCTGAGCACTCACCTCAGCAGTGTTTCTCTGCTGCTGTCTCAGATCTAAATCCTCCTTTACTGCAAAATTCTCCCTTTTTTACATTTCCTACGGTGCTTGTCCTGGGCAGAACGGGAGGAAAAGGCAGGGAGAGAATATTGGGTAAAACTGAGCAGCTTGCAGCTCGTGGCAGAGCCCTCCTGGTCAAATCTTCACTGGTTTGAGTACAGCAGAGCTGGAGAGGGACTCCTGCAAGGGAATGAAGGGTTAGGACAACAGGGAATGGCTTTGAACTGGAAGAGAGTGGCTTTAGATGGGATATCAGGAAGAAATCCTTCCCTGGGAGGGTGGGGAGGCCCTGGCACAGGGTGCCCAGAGCAGCTGTGGCTGCCCCTGGATCCCTGGCAGTGCCCAAGGCCAGGCTGGACAGGGCTGGGAGCAGCCTGGGACAGTGGAAGGTGTCCCTGCCATGGCAGGGGTGGCACTGGATGGGCTTTAAGGTCCCTTCCACCCAAACCATCCTGTGACTCTGTGATCCAGACTTGTTTGGCATCAAAGCGATGTTTATTTCGAAAACTTGTATTTTTCCAAGCTGCCACCTCTGTGCAACCCCTAAATGGACTTCAGACTCATCTGATTAGATGTCTATCGGTTAAAAAATTACAAACCTAAATGTTTCAGGGTCATTCACTTGTGTTCATTGACAACACTAAGCATGACCTCTACTCCTGAATGTATTTCAATGTGCTAAAATCAATATATCCGGAATCAATCCTTCCATTCAACTCCGAGCTTAAGAAATGCAGCTCAAGGTTGTATCAGACCAAAAAATTGTCTGGTTCATTTCCTCAATGTTCTCCACTCTGCTGTTATTTAATTTTGGCTCTGCACAAAAGGCAGGTGAATGTCCCAGAGCCCACACCTCCCACAGATAACAAACCCAGCTTGGAAGAGGTTATATGCAAAAAGTTAAAGGAGACAAATGAATAAAGATTTTTTTTTTCTCATTCTGAATTACATACAGTAGAAATAGGAGCCATTTATTATTTTGTGGCTGAAATAGAGCTGCCGGCATTATCGAGGCAATACTTAGATAACCCCCAGGAGAGATAAGCAATAAAAAGTGCCCTGCAAGCAATATTGCCTCCTAAAGCACCATGGCCAGATGGATCTACAGCTGAATTTCATAGAGCATCAGTGATAAATTACTTCCAATTTCATCTGTGATTTACAAATATTCTTTGGAGACTAAAGAAATGTCTTCTTATTTTAATTAACCGCCATTGCTGTCTTCTCAAAACAGGGTGAAAATCTCAAGTGCAGCTGATTCCAGCCCTTTTCACCAAAATCTGAGTTATTAGCTCACAGAAAGTCAGAGTTATGCCTCCTTATCTTGCTCAAACTGGATTTGTTCTGGGCGAATTTCTAACAGATGGTTCCCAGTATCTAATGAATAGAGCAGCCCATTACAAATGGGACACGAGATACACCCAGATAAAGGAGTCGGAAAGAGAGTTTAAAAATACTTCAGAAGTTCAGGAAAATGTAGCTAATTTAGACTCAGGTACAGCTAATGACTTGAATTAAAACAACAAGACAGAAAATGTTTTCAATTTGAAATGAAACTCATTTAGCATCTAATAAGCCTCCCTCTTGTTCGAGAGCTTTGCCAGAACTCCTGGAGTAGCTGAACAGGAGCTCACTTCACTCTTCCATTAAATACTTTGTGGGAAAATGGAAGAGTAATCTTTTTCTTTTTTTTTTTAAAGGATATAAATAGAAGTGAAAAAAAAAAAAAGGAAACTTGAGTCATACAGTCTATTCTATAAGAACTACATAAATAAAGATTTGGGGATTTAAAAAAAAGGTAGCAAAGTTGAGGAGAACTTCCCAGCTGCAGGAATAAAGGAGGTTTTCGAGCAGATGTTTCCAAAATTTTTCTTTTCCAGGTTTCCAGGTGGTGAATGTCGAATTGAATGGGACGTAAAAATAAAGGGTGTGCAGGGGTGGGGTGACAGGGATGGGGTGAAGGATATTGTGGAGTTATCATGGAATATCATGGGATTTTCTCCATTTTACCCCAAACTCCTTCAGTCTGAGCTCATTCCTCAGCTGTGAGTACAGCACAGGATGGGTGGAAGGCGGCTGAGGGATAAAACTGTGTGTGAAGCAGCTTCTCTTTAGGCATCTCCAGAATATTCTGGGCTCGCTGTCGCAAGGTGACAACAGGATTGCTTGGAAACTCTCCCTTTTTCCAGTCGGTGTTAAAAAGACCATCAGAGGCTTGCTGCTCTTTTACTGCCTGCTGGAAAGCAGGAAATGGGAAGGAAACTGAGTTTTGTACCCGCCCCAAGGAGCCCCCAGCTGAATCTGTCCCCCATTTCAGGGCAGAAACCGTTCCTGAGATAACGAAATTCAATGTTTCAGTGCTTGATAACCTTTTCCATGAAGAATTTCCCCCTACTATCCGATCTAAACCATCCCTGGCACAACTTGAGGCCACTTTTGTCCTGTCACTGGTACCTGCCAGTGTTTGTGGGATGCGCAAGTGACAGAGTAAAACTGATAACACCTGCTTGGAAAAATGACTGACGGAGCTGTGCTGCATTTTTAATGCCAACAAGTGCAGTTTTCTAAAGAGATGGATACAAAACCTGAGACAGGGAAAAAGCCAATAGCATCCTATTTGTCATTAAACGCTCTGAAATGTCTTGGGATGAAAACGAAATCCCAGTGTGGAGTGTGGGGTGGGAATCTCTCATGGAAGTGTATCGGCAGTGCAAGTGGTTTAATCAGTTAAATTATCATTTTGTACAGAAAAAAGGCAGATTTGTTTAATGACCTCACCACTCCAGGGAAGGAAGAAGAAATTGTCAATAAAAGCAATTACAAGTTAAATGAGAGAGGCAAGCACAGTACAGGATGGGTCTTGCCTTTTTTTGATTTTTTTTTTTTTTAAATTTGTAATAGCAAATAATTGTCCTGACACAAAGCAAGTGTGTCTCACAGCAGGTCAATACTGGAGGATCACCCTGAAGATAAACACAGTTAGGTAGAAAAGAAAATTTAAGTGGCGATTCCTGAAGATAAACACAGTGAGGTAGAAACGAAAATTTAAGGGATGGTTCCTGAACAGGCTCTTCCTGTGTGATAACAGGAAATCTTTTATTTGGCTGGATTGGCATAAAAAGTGATCTTGATGATCAAGGTGAGGCAATTCTTGCAAGATTTCAGGCCCTGCTCTCAGCATGAACCCTAAAAAACCCCATTTTCATGTGGTTTAGAACAATTTTTACCCCGTGAGCTGCCTCCTCAGCAGCTCCATCTCCATGGCCACGTGGGAATTCCCAGGAGTGGCCAAAGGCTCAGTTCACTGATGATTTTGGGCTGATTTAAAGAGGAAAGAGGGGCAATACCATCTATAATGTGAGATACCACAGTGGACAGCAGGACTACAAGAAATAATTTAATTAACTCTGGTTTTGTGTGATAATCCTCTACGGGGAAGGATGACTTCTGTTGATATCCATATGTATGGATGAAAACTGGGCTGCAGCACTATGGGAGACTTTTTTCTTTTTCCAGAAGTCTTAATTAGAGTTTATTTTACAGCACGAGCTGCTAAGGAATATTATTTTTCATTCCTGCATATATTCAGAGAATCTTAGAACGGGCTGGGTTGAAAAGGACCTTGAGGATCATTCATGTCCCCATGGGCAGGGACACTTCCCGCTGTCCTAGGTTGCTCCAAGCCCTGTCCAGCCTGGACACTGCCAGGGATGGAAATAAAGCAAAGTTCCCCACGGGTGCCTGAACTGAGCACCTGGAAGCAGCCAAAAATCAACTTGCAGGAAGATCCAAGCCCAGCAGCAGGTGATTTCCTTAGGAGGAGACTAAATCTTGTTCACAAGTACTGGGTTCAGTGTGAGAGACAACTCCAATGCCACAAATCCTGAATTTCCAAGTGAGCAGATGACAGGAGCGTCTCAAGCGCTGATGAGTTTATCTGCATAAAGCACTGAAGTGCAAATAATTAAGAATTGCATTGATCACGGAGCTTTAATGGCTCTTCAAAATGCAGGGGGAGGCTGCACAAACATTTCTGCCGTGGGCAAAGCTGCTTTAAGCCTTTCCCCTTGGCTCCTGCCCTGCCTCCCGTCCTGCTGCAGCCCCCAGGGTGCAGATCCCGGTGTTTGGGGCTTTGCTGCGAGCAGGACAGATGGAATTATCCGGATTAAAGAACTCAAAGCACAACAGACCTTCAGGTTATATTTTTTTAAACTGGGATCATTCGCTGATCCAATTTACGGCGCAGGCCTGGAGTTACAGTGAGAGCGAGGAACCAAGCGAGGGGGGAGGAGGAAAAATCAGGAATTCTGATGCTTCAGCCTCAGAAAATGCTCTGCTACCCACAGAAGTTTTGTGTTGCCTGGTGAGATTCCACCCAAATCTAAACTCGGTCATCAGGACATAGATATTAAGGATGAGGGTTTTTTTTTTTTCTGTGGGTGGGTTTAGGTAATGTCAAAGAGCAAAACTTCTCAATATCCAGACTGAGTGTCTCTCCAAGGTCAGGTTGCACGGAGATCTGAGCAACCTGGGATAGTGGAAGTTGTCCATGGCAGGGGGTTGGAAATAAATGAATTTTAAGTTCATTTCCAAGCTAAACTTTTTTGTGATTCCCAAATGCAATGTGGGCTTTTTGTTTCCAGCTGAACCTTTCAGCACAGCCACGTGCAATGATCGTCGGGGTCAGAATTCCATCCCTGTGGAAGCAGAAACCACTGGGAATTTGAGGGAGCAAGGGATGAGTGAGGTGAGGGACCTTTGCCACTGCTGCAGCAGTGATGGAGCTGTGGGCACCGAGCACCAGAATCTGTCCTAGGAAAAAAGGGCTTTCCAGGGTAATCCTGTCATGTGGCTCACAGGAAATGGAAAACAGCTTTGGACGTCTCCGATTCTTCTGTTTCCAGTCTATTCAAACCCACTGGAGGATTGTTTCAAAGAGCTCGGAATGAATAAGTTTCCATTCCAGGTGTCTCTTGGTTTTTTGATTACAAATGAGTTTTCAGTCCACCTGAAACAGATCAAACATTACCACTGGGAGCTGCCAGTGGGGCTTGGGCACTTCTGGAATTCCTGCTGCTGGGTGTATTATGAGAGCAAGGGAGCAGAACTGCAAAACCTGATTGACATCGTTGAGCAGAAAATGGAAAAATAAATTATTTTTTAATAAAATTGGAAATGAAAGCTGAAAGAAAGCTGTATGTCCCTAGCAAGGCAAAAAAGCATGAAGGGAATACCCATTATAACAGAATGTATTGAAAGTCCCGAATATTTGTTCTCAAAAATAGAAAAGATGAGCTGGCTCAGAGCTCTGATCTGGGCTCCCTGTTGATGGATCTGCCTGTTTCCTTGCTTTGTTTTCCTCTTAACAGTTATTATCCCTTCAAATATTGCGGGGAGGGAACTTTTTAATGTTTTATTTTTTTTTTACTTAAAGCCTCAGAGTAAGAATGCTTGGACAATTTTCGATCTACACCCAGAAGACCAAATGTTCTCTTCTTTTCATGCTGCGGAGAAACATGAAAATGGGAGGATTGGGCAAAGAGAGTTTTCACCATCCCAGCTCTTCACCGAGGGAATATTCTCTTCCCAGATCCCAGGGATGTTGAGATGGTGTTCCAACACCAGGGAAGAGCCTTCCCTGTGTCCCCACCATCCCGAGTGTCCATCACTGCCGCCTCGGCAGAAATTTCTGCCCCTCCAGACCTTCCCAGTGCAGCCACTCCTCAACCCAATTCTGTCAAGGAGATCCAGTGAATTCGAGCACTTTTAATAGTAGAGGGTTCTGGTTTCCTTTTCCAGGCTGGGTGTTTTTGACAGACTGTGGAGCTGAGTGGGCAGGGAATGAGTTACACTTGGACAGATGGTCCTTGAATTCCCGGCGCTGTTACTACAGCCATGGAGGGGCTGGGATAACGGAATAAAAGCCACTGGAGCTCCAGTGCAGGAGAGATGGAAACAGAGGGGTGGAAACAAAGCCTGGCCTGGAAAATCTCACCCCCCTAAAATACCAAATATCCAAGAGAGGTGAGAAGCTGAAGTGGAATGAAGTTTCTCCCTCAGCACCACAAGCAAGAGCAGAGTGCAGGAAAACCCTGATAAGAGTAGGAGCTCCCAGATTTTTGGGCAGATTCAAGGGGTTTATCACCATGCTGGCTTGTCCCAAAAGAAAGTTATAAATGAGGCTCTTTAGGATAACTCCCTGGGCTTCTCCTGATGGCAGCAGGAGGCAGGAGCTGCTGAGGGGGTCCAGCCTGCAGAGATCAGCCCAGGCTCACAAATGAACCCTCTAACAAGGCTAAGAATTGAACTCCTTTCTACTTCTGTTGACTTAATGACAAAGCCAACACTTTCTGCAGCCAGCAGAGCTCTTCCAAACCTAAATCCAGCCATTTCATTGTATTAATGGGATGCAAAGATACGAATACCGTGGATAATATCCTAATCATCTTCATTATACCACAGATGGTTTGGGTTTTTTCTTTTACATTTTCATGTCACCCACAGCCAGAATGAATAATCCTGCCCTAATTGCTGACTGATCACTTTCCTTTAATTCACAATTTGGCCGTAGGAAAGAGCTCTGTGTTATCAGGGAAGAGGTGAAAACGTGGTTAGACAAGGTCAGGAATTTCTCTGACAGGTATTTGCACCTGGAATCCCAGTCCAAACACATCAAGGGCTAAAGGGGAATGGGAATAATCCCAACAAATACCGTATCCCAGCAGCTTTCTCTGTGGTTTCAGCTGGGTTTTTCTCCGTGCATTTCTGTTTAATTAACCCGCTGCTAGATGATGCTGTTAGCAGGATTCCTGTTCTGTCTTTGATACCTCAAAGCCAGCAAAGTAGGTTGTGGTGGTTGAACAATTATGCCATTAATGGCTCAATGTGGTTGGCAAGTGTTGCTACGGAGACAAAATGACTTTTTTTAAGAGTTGTGTAATTCAAGGTGGGTCCTGAAGTGAATTTTCTGCCTTGTTTGCTGTCATCCTACTCTAGATGTGACAGTGAGAGAACCTCGTTCCTGTTGTTTGGGAGCAGGAAGGAAGTGGAACAGAATACATCTCAGTGTGTTGATTTTTCACTTGTTTTTCCCATCTTCCTAAAGCATTTTCTGGCCTTTTAAATTTTCTCTATCATCAAGTTCTTTCTGCTGGAGTTGTAAGATGGGCTCTATAAATGTCTTTCCCTCATTATGTAATGCCCTTAGTCAGGCTGTCGTCTATAATTAAGTTCTGCTCTTAAGTCTGTAAACACCAACAGGAGATTTTTCTCTAAACTCCTTCACATTAACACGACTTTAATTTGATTTCCAAGGGGGATCAGCTGGGCAGATTAAACACTCCTGCTTAGGATGGGACAGCGTGGGACTGTCCACAACCCTTGGAATTCCTTAGGAATCGCCGACTGTGACTACAGGTGGTTCAGGAACAGGGAACAGGGGTGATGCCACCCCTAAAGGCTCCTCCAAACGTTCCTCCAGCATTGCCCAGTCCCTTCTTGGCTGGAATTTTGATTGAGGAACACACAAGGTGCATCTTAAAGCTTAACCTTGAAACTGGTGCCTTTCTTCGGGCTGCTCTGAAAACTTTGGCAGAAGCTGAGGAGGAATCCAAGGAGGCTCCAAGCAAACTCCCCGTCCCCTGACCCCCTCTGCATTTGCAATTCCGCTCTCTCCATTAGCAGGGAGCCTCGGGCTGCTGGCTCTGAAGCTTTCAGCTCTGAGGGAATTGTTTGCCAGACTCTGAGGCTCCTGTGCTGAGCTATCCTGGGATTCCGTGGTTTAATGACATCCCGGAGCCATAGCCCGGGGCAGCAGAAAGCCACGGACAGGAGCATCCTGTGCATTTCATGTTTCCTAAAGATTTAGGGCATTCACGAAGATTTCCTGAAAAATGTGGCAGTCTTTCCAGCCTGTAAAATTCTGGCTTTTGGGAAATGAAATTTCTCTTCTCCCTCTAACCCTAGGAGACAGGGGAGAGAGTGAAAATGGATGTGTTTGGGATCTATGTCTTTGCAGCATTGGAAAAAAAAGGTTAATTCCTCAGGAATAATACTAATGCTAATACTAATACTAATACAAATACTACTAATAATATTCAAACCAACATAAATACTATGGGTGTGACCCTGCGGTTTCCCCTCATTTTCTACTCCATGCATGTGGAGGACATCAAGGATAATTTTCCAAGGTCAGATCTGTGCCTGTGCTGCCTCACATCCCAAAAAACGAACTTATTTCAGTTCCGTTTGTTCACTCATCTGACCAGGTTCCTAATCTTGCTTTTTTCCTGCTTCATTAATATAAGTTTAAATCTTCTTTTTTGGCAAAATCTGTTTGGATGCTGCTGGCTGGAGCACCTGGAATCCCAGATTTGCAGGTATCAGGACAATCCAAAGGGAGATTTTGCTGATTGCCATGGATTAATCAGACCAAACTGTGATGGATCCTGAGTTGGGGACACACTTCAGTGAAACACCTGAATATTCGCTGTGGTTCACCCACCACTTCAAGGTTTTCATTTTATTGCTTTTCTTCTTCTGGAGGTGCCAGAAAGATCAGAGAGAGGAGAATTGCTGAGGGATGATTTGGAATTTCTCTCCGGGATGTGGACAATGTGGAGATGAGTAATGCAGCTATTTCTGATGAAGGAAAATACATCCCATAGACAGCGAGCAGCCAAACCCTTGATTCTTTCTATCAGAGCTCTGTGGGTGCACAGATCGTTGAGGTTTTGATTTTAAACGTCTTTTTTTCGAGAGTTGTGAGCAGAACAAGGCCAAATCCTCGGGATGACGAGCACAATCCTCGTGTGGATGAGCTCGTCTGTAAATGACAAATGAGTCACATCATTTTGACTAATTGATCTTGTCTTGTGTGTTTGTTTATTAACAGGAAACCACTGACTGCTGTTCCCAGTTGCCTTTTGTATGGAAATGAGGCTTGCAAGCAGTTACCAGCCAGGTTCCCGTGGAACTGGGATGGTGAGGGCTCACCAGGAATTTTCAGGTGGATTTGTCCTCATGAAATGAAAACAGCAAATTATTTTTTTAATTTTTTAATAGCATTTTTTTTAAATGTCAAGTTAAATTATGGCTTGTTCTTAGCAGTCACCGCTTGGGGTTAGCAGAGAAAATAAATCTGTGGACATGGTAATATTTCCAAGGTTTTGGACTATGTTTAGTGCTTCCACCTTCAGGCACCTACAGCTTAGGAGCTGCTTGTTAGAAATTCCTTTTTCTACCTGTATCAGCATTTTCCCAACTTTTTTCACATAGGAGCATTTTTTTTTCTTCCTGGATTAAAACTGGTGGATCTCAAGTGGCCTAATGGATGTCCAGAGATGGGAATGGAGCTGGGAAGGGGCTGGAGCCCCAGGAGCAGCTGAGGGAGCTGGAAAGGGGCTCAGCCTGGAGAAGAGGAGGCTCAGGGGGACCTTGTGGCTCCCTGACAGGAGGGTGGGGTTGAGCTCTGCCAGGGGGTCAGGCTCTGCTTCCAGGGAACAGGGATGGGATGGGAATCAATGGCCTCAGGTTGTGCCAGGGTCACCATCCCCGAGGGCATTCAAAAACCATGGCACTTCACAATATGGTTTAGTGGGCATTGGGGCATCGGCCGAATATTGGGTTTAATGATCTTGGAGGTCTTATCCAACCCTAATGATCCAGTGATTCTGTGATTCTACTTCTGCAGAGCTGGTGCAGCACAGAAATGCCCCCCAGCTTTATTTTCCCACTGAGCTGCTGAGCTGCAGCAGTTCTGCTCTACTTGGTGTCAAACCCATCCTCGGAAATGGGATAAGAAAGCAAATATTCGGCTCCACTTGTCTGTATTTCTAAGGGGGAAGTGACATTTCATAAATACTCAACTATGCTGT
Source organism: Melanocharis versteri (assembly GCA_013397845.1). NCBI lineage: Eukaryota > Metazoa > Chordata > Aves > Passeriformes > Melanocharitidae > Melanocharis > Melanocharis versteri. The sequence goes on along the minus strand of VZTG01008108.1, from coordinate 267,675 downwards.
TCTCAACAGCCAATTTTCTATATTGGATTCATTCCTCAAATCTACTTACTTTAGAAGGCTGAAATGTTAATCTAACAAGTCCTGCAGTTTTACAAGCAGCGTGTGGCTTTTCTTTTCATCTGACAGCTGCATTTAAATGACCCTACAGCTTCAGGGCATCGAGACAACCATTATTTCATTAGAACACTTCCATTCAATAATAAATAATTCCATGCATGATAACTCTTGAAAGGAAACAACTTGCGTATGGTATGGCTGGGATCAGCTACGGGATTAATACGTGCTGGTAGGAAAATTTCTCCGTGGGCACTGCAGGAAACGTGTTCCCAGAGGCCAGAAATCAACTGTGCAGCAAAACTGAGCTGTTCCTCACGCTGCCGTGCTGGTTCCCTTTTTGACCTCTGCATTGGAGCTGCCAGAGAAAAATTCCACTTAGTGACAGCTCTGGTAGATTCGAGCATTTGCAATTTTGGAGCCCGCGCCGGCTCTGCTCAGTGCACCACTGAGCACTTGTCAGTTGTTAATCAGCCAAAGTCAATTAGTGCTCTCACTATGGATTTGTTCAGGGTATGACAGCCCTGAGTGGCTCGGTGGGACCAGAAAGCAGCTGAGAAAGGGGAAAGAGACATTTCTAGAAATTCTTCGGACCTGCACGACAAACTCAGGACACTGCTGCAAATTTTGGCTGGAGTTCGTAAACGTTTTAAAGTTTTAAGTTTTAACCGGTCCCAATGAGCCATTTTATTTCGAATTCTAAAGCTTCTGGCCAGCAGGACAGGGCAGTTGGTTTGTCCTTGGAATGGTCACCTCAAGTTTTTCCCTCAGAGGGACCTCCTGGATGAGGGATGGCCCAGCAGGTGAGTGTGGAGTCACCCCGCTGCCACATCTTTACCTCAACAGGATTTTTTCTTGTCATCTGTTGCACTCAGGATTGTTTGTGCCCAGTGGTTACTGGGAAACATGAAGGGACTCCAAAATTACGGATAACGTGGAATAAGGGAAAGAAATGCCTCATTTTCTTGTGAGAAAAAAATGCTGTGCAGGAACTTGTCAGAGTTTTAAGCTGAGCTTCTTTGGGCCTGGGGCTGGGCTTGAGGCCTCCTGAGGCCCCATCCAGCCTCACTTATTCTGTGCTCCCAAGAAAGTGACAGAAGAAGGACAATTCATGACTTTTTGAGCCTCTAAGAAGATCTGAGAAGAAACATTGTGTTGATCCTTCAAAAAAATGCAAATTGCTGTGATTCATCTCAAGTCTCCCCTTCCAGAGCAGCACACGGCTCAAACCAATTACCTTCATTCCTTCAGAATTTTGAGAAATCAGCTTTCGCATTCCAAAAAAATTGAAATTTTGGGTTAAAAGTTTTAATTTAGTTCACCTCTTTTCTCTCAGGAGATGCATTCCATGGAGCACTGAATATATGCACGTACAGGGATAAGGGGGATTAATTAACTGGGTGAAATGTGGGGAATTTCCTCTCTTTTGTTGACACTTCCTTTCATATGGAAAATCCAGTCCTCATCTATTCATGTTGTGGCACCCCTTGTAAAAGTCGATATGTCACTATTTTCTGTGTGTCAGCCCAGCCTGATGGCAGTGCTGACTTTCAAGACAGGTCAGGAAGGCACTGGGAAAAAAAGCAACAACCTTTGCTGCAGCAGAGTGATGCTAAATGTCACAGAACAAAGATTTAGCTGCAAATTTCCAGAGCTGACATGCAAAACGTGGCCACTGTGGAGTGCAGGGGCTTGCTGAAATCCCAACAAAACCTGCAATATTATACCCAGACACCTCATTGCTTCCTCATCCCTGTCCAAAGCTCCAATCCATCTTTGAAGGACTGGGATCTCTTCGCAGCTCTGCCTCACCCAGGGCAGTGCTCGGTGGAGTTCTGCTCTTGCTCAGCCTTCCCCACCAGCTGGAACTGCTTCCACTCACATCCATTTCAGGATGCTGTCTCCTTTCCCATTAGCCCATTACTCCCCGTGGATTCAGACTAAAAGTTTGGCTCAAAACTGCTTTTGGCTCCCCAGACCAGCATTAGAGCAGCTTGAGGAGAGAGCAGAGGCACCATCGAAGCTCCTCAGACCCAGGAATTCTGTGCTGGCATCAGCCCCACTTCCATTCCCCGTCTCCTGCTATTTTTTAAAATTCATGCATTATCATAGTGCTGCAAAGCACTGCAGAAATCCATCCTGTGACTTCCTTCAGCACACAAAAAGTTGAGGCTGGGAGCTGAGCTGAGCCTTATTCACATGAGCAATTGTCATCAGAGCGAGCCACCCTCCCTGCAGGGAACGGGAGGCAGGATTGGGATGCAGAGATCCCTGCCTGGCACTGTCCAGCAGTCACAGTTTGGGAGGGATGGATTGGGAACCAGAGGACCTGCAGAGATCCCTGCCTGGCACTCTCCAGAGGTCACAGTTTGGGATTGACTGATCGGGAACCAGAGGATCTGCAGAGATCCCTGCCTGGCACTCTCCAGCAGTCACAGTTTGGGATTGACTGATCGAGAACCAGAGGATCTGCAGAGATCCCTGCCTGGCACTCTCTGTAGGTCACTCTTTGGGATCAGTGGGCTGGGAAGCAGAGGATCTGCAGAGATCCCTGCCTGGCACTCTGCAGAGATCACAGTTTGGGATGGATGGACTGGGAACCAGAGGATCTGCAGAGATCCCTGCCTGGCACTCTCCAGAGGTCACAGTTTGGGATGGATGGATTTGGAACCAGAGGATCTGCAGAGATCCCTGCCTGGCACTCTCTGGAGGTCACAGTTTGGGATTGACTGATCGGGAAGCAGAGGATCTGCAGAGATCCCTGCCTGGCACTCTCTGGAGGTCACAGTTTGGGATTGACTGATCGGGAAGCAGAGGATCTGCAGAGATCCCTGCCTGGCACTCTCCAGAGGTCACAGTTTAGGATCAATGAGTTGAGAACCAGAGGATCTGCAGACATCCCTGCCTGGTGCTGTCCAGAGCTCACAGTCTGGGATCGATGGGTTGGGAACCACAGGATCTGCCTGGGTGCAGTTTTAGGCCCTGATTTCTGTCTGTTCTTGCCTGTGACCTCTATTGTGATGCCCATATTGTTACTTCAGTGCTGGAAATCAAAGGCGAGCACAGCCTAAAAATACTTCAGCGGAAAAAAAAATGAGCTTTAATAACTTTAAGGTCTTACCTTTGCATTTCAAAGGATCTGTCGCATCACTCAAAGAGCCACATGTTTTTAGTGATAATGCCACCAATACCAGAGACAGGATTCTATTCACACCAAAAAAATATTGATTTTTTTAACTGAATTGGAGTGAAAATAGAGGTGAACAAGATACTCTCCAGTCTAGTGATATGCTGTAGAATATGTCAGTTAGAGGTCACTTTATTTGATATAGAAAAATATATGAAACTATATAAAATGTGTACAGCCAAGCCTGCAAGTGGCAGAGCAGCTTTGTCACCTGAGTGTCATTAGTTCCCAAAATTTTCCTGGATATTAATGTAGGATTCTATGAGATCTTATTTATAGGAGCATTAAATAATTCCTAACAATATTCTGTCATCTCCAGTTCCATGCTGCACCTTCTTGGGAAAGAAAACAAAGCCAACCATTCAAAACATAAAGATTTTAGCTTCTTCTGATATTCCATTCCGGGGGAACTCGCATCTTATATCCAACATTTTAAGAACTTTAATCAGCACAACATCTGGGAGATTTGCTGGAACTGGAGGATAATTTCTAGTTGCAACTTGGTTCTTAATATACAACAGATTGAATAATTGTGAGTGACAGCCATAATTATTTAAACTATTGCACTGTGTAGCCCCACCTCCCCTTTAATGGTTCAGGGAAGAATATATGTATCAGATTAGCATAAATTTCATTTACTGTCTCATAGAAAATGCAAATCAAGAAGGCGAAACTTTAAGTAGCATTCATTTAGTTTTTCAGGCAGGACAAGGATTCTTACCAAGGGTGAGGGAGAAACTAATCAGCATAAACTTTGGGAGTAATTTGAATTTCTCTGTGAAGGTGGAGCAGAGTGCTGAGTGTTCCCTTTATGGTCTGGCTGATGCTGTTTTAGGAATCCTGAATTTCTTGTTCTTTTTCTGCCATTTTTCTCAAAAGTGCTGGGATTCATCCCCTCTCAAATCCTTTGCTAAAACCCCTTATTTATTTTTATTTTAATTTATTTCGAGGTCAGCTCTTCAGCAACGCCAGTGAGCTCTAACTGAGGGTGTGAATTCCCCAAACATTTTCCATCCAAGACCCAGATTTAGCTTTTCTTTGACTCTGATACTTCACTCTGAGTAGCTGATCCATTTCCTTACCTGGAAATGTGGATTAACCCAGAGCAGTGATCAGGGACAGGGGGGTGAGCAGCCAGATCAACACTTCAACATCCCCACTCAAACCACCCTGGGAGATGCTGCCCTCCTGAACACAAAACCTCCCCTCTGAGCCTTTTTCTGGCACGTCTGGGAAAATAAACAGGCTTTGAAGCACACCCTGAAATTCTCTCCCAACTGCAAGTACGAATTTCTACAGCATGACAAGGTTTGAACATGATTCCTATGTTTATATATATATATATTTTTAAGTCAGAGTTCCTTATTTATCATAGGATTCAAGAAACAAAGGTCCCCTGCCTTTGATTTCCTGGGAGAAAACATTTTACAGATGCCTCTAGAGAGTTCTGAGGGTTGTTTAAACTCATCTGCTGTTTTTAAAGATGGAAGTTCAAGGGAAATGATTTCAAAGGAGCTCAGAGGAGAGAAGCTGAAGTTGGCACATCTTCTCATTTGTGTATTCCTTAGCTCTGATTTGAAGGAAGGAAAAGTCTTGTTGTTTTGTAGAGACGGAAGGACTGAAATTGCCAAGAAAATAAATCAGCTCTGAAGGAAGGAAGATTTTTTTTTCCTATCATCTGGATGTAGATCCCACACAAATGGAATTGTAAGCAGAGGTTAAAGGAAAAACACAGTGGTTGAACCTCTGCAGCCTCATCAACTCTGTATTAAAGATGCAATTGAAGGTGAGGCACTGGAATAAAATCTCTTGGGGAAGCATCAAACAAGGCTGAAATGTTTGTGGAAAACAGTGGGAAAGTGTTATTTTCTTAATTTTCTTAGCAGTTTTCACTGTACATCCCCATCTCTGTTCAAAACACCCTTCTGCCATGATTTGCCTTTCTTTTTTTAGAAGGTGCTGGGAATGCCTGATAACATCTGGGAGATTTTCTAGAATTGGAGGATAATTTCTACTCGTAATTTGCTTTTTTAATGTACAAATAACACTTCAGGAACAGAAGAAGCAGGAAGGAGCATTCTGCAGCCCCTCTCCCCTAGAATCACTTGAGCTTTGGAGCAGACCCTGTCTGGGAGGTTGCTTCTCTTCAGGGCTCTGTTTAGGAACAAACATTGAAAAAAAGGCTCCACCTTTCCTGAAAAATGTTTATTTAATTCACCTGCAGCAACGGCAAGAGACTTTATAAACAGCCTGCAAGAGGCCTTGCTGATAATTTCTGCTTAGAACATCATGTTAAATTGTTATATCACTCGCAAAAATAAGAAAAAGCTTAAGTTAATTAAAATAAATTGATTGCCTTCCATTTACCACGGGCGTGTTTACAGTTCCCTCGTCTGTGGCACCTCCTGAACTGCTCACAACGTGACACAATAATTTCAGAGGGGGTGAAGTGATGATATTGTCTCATTTAGAACACAGTGGCATCACGGGAAGGCGGATTATCAGACAAAATGGGGTGTCAGCTTCATTCCTGAGAAAGAAGGACTCTAGAGATGATTTTTCCATCAGATCTAATATCTGCTGCTCACAGTAAGCAGCTGTATTTTCTGCCTGATCATAGTTAATTTTTTTCCGTCTTGGCCATATTTCCTCGATTGCCACAGAAATACCTTTGTGATTCTATTGCCTATAAAGACAAGACAGTTTCTCAATTTCATTTATTTGTGTCTTCATTTAGCTCCACTTTTTTTGCCCAACATATTTAGGGCTCAGTGACTCCAGAACACTTAAGGCAAGGGTTTGACAGCTCATTTTAGACTTCTCTAAGCCAATCTTCTCCAGCCTACACATCAGGTACCTCCTGTCCAACAGCCTGGATCAAGCCAGACCCTCTCTGGATTAAGTTGTTAAAGACACCAAGGGCATGAAGCACCTTTGACAAAAATTTCTGCAATTTATGATGATCATAATTGCAATTTAAGAATTCTGCTTTCCAGAGATCATTTTCCCGAATTTTATCAGCAGAACAATGCCCAAGGAGTGTTTTTGCTTAGAGTCCTCACTCCTATTGCTTTCCTGCCCCCCCTTGCCATCTCACCCTCTTGCACTTGATGTTTGATCAATATTATGAGAAACCTGATCTGGTTGTCATTGAAACCACAGCAAAACTTTCTCCCTTTTTTTTTTTTTTTCTTTTTCCTGACTGGAAGCATGACCAGGCTCTGATGTTTGGCTTTTAATTAACAAGAGAGTTTAGAGATGAGTCTGTATGTGGCTTTATTTGATGTGGTGGTGCCTTTCCTGGGGCTCTCACGGCCACATCTCCGAGCCCTTTCTGTGGGGGCCGGAGAGAAAAGCAAGAGAAGGATAAAACAGCTCTGAAGATGTCCCCAGAATAAAAACACAACTAATTAAATTATTCTATGGCAGTGTTTAATCTTTTCAAATGATTTGAGGTTTGTTTTCCATCTCCTTCCCTGGTGGTTTCTCTGAGCTATTCGACATCAGTGAATTCTTCGTCCATGCTGTTCCCCAGACTGAATAAAACCCTGGTGAAAGTGTCTAACCCTGATTTTATAATCCACTTTTGCAGATTAATATCTAAACTGAGCTCTGCTTTCTGTCCAGCCTGACTGGAATTCTCTCTGCTGCTTTCAGTGCACCTTCAAATAATCACTGCTCCCAAAGAAAGGATTAATCTCTCATTTCTTATTTAAATCCTTTATCAATAAATATTTGAAATTAAGACAAATGTGATAAATAAGGGATTTATTTAACAACAGAGTTTTAGTGTTCTTTTCCTTTCAGGTTGGGTTTGGCCTTTACGCTTTCTGAAGTCTGTGGAGATTATTCAGTTTCTCTTGCAATCTTTTAATCTCTTCTATATGAAATATTTAAACTTTCAACATGTAATAATTACGAATAAGATCAAGACTGGATCTTACAGCTACCTAAGGTAAATTCTTTCATTTCAGCTGGCGATGGCCTGAGAGCATTCAAGTTACAAAATCCACATTCTCCTCTTTCCTTTAAGGCAATATTGTCACTGCCTCTCTTATTTCAGTGTTCTCATCATGTTTCAGACTTGCTGACTGAAAGAGCCAAATTCTACCTGATCGGTTTTCCTATAAAACCTGATTATTTTTTTTTAAACCGAGATCTGGGTTTAGGAGGGACCTGAGGTCTTTGGTTTTCTTAGTCAAGTTCTATCCGGATTGTGAAAGGGCACAGAAAATTCTGTGGCAGAAAATGGAACTGAGGTCCTCAAAATCTCACTGAATCCCTCTCTTAATCCTGTCCATGGATTTGGCAGTGCTGAGCTGGACTCAAGGACCTTAAGGGTCTTCTCCAGCCTAAAAAAATCTGTGATTCTTTGTCTCTAATTTGAAATGGACTGATGGCTGTGCCTAACAGGAATGGCTTTCATCTCCTTCCTCCCTTCCTTCCTTCCTTCCTTCCTTCCTTCCGTCCTTCCGTCCTTCCTTCCCCCTTTTTCCTGTTCATGAACTGCCTGAACACACCATTATTCCAAGATAAAACCCCTTTGATTCTCCTTTTTATCACCTCAGAACTTTTTACAGGTGAGACGTGTGGATTGTTCCTTCAGCAGGAGCCTTCCTTATTCCAGCTCCGAGGCACAAACACATCGTTGAGTTTACAGAGTTTTAGTTCCTTTCTGTTCTCCTTTACCTTCACTTCAAATTGGGGATGTAAAAATAGCAAATGTCTTCATTTTGTTGATGCAAGTTCTGGCTCTGTGTAAGGGAAATCCTTCCTGGTTTTGTGGCTTCATTTGATATCTCAGTCAACATTCTGCTGTTTGATCTTTTTTGGTCAATAACGAGAGCAGCTTTGGTGACCCTCTCTCAGTTCCTCATCATGTGCTGTTTAATAATTGGAATTATGTGGCTTTGCTGCAGGAAATGTGATGGACAAGGCACATTCAGAACACCAACCACCAAAATGGGGAAATGGGAACCTCTTGGAAAGCACTCCATGTTCTGCTGTGGGCTGCGCTCTCCCTTTGCCCAAAAAGCAGGGGGAAAAATAGGGAAAAAAAGGCTAAAAGTTTCCTTTTTTCCCTTTTTTTGGTAAACTTTGTTTCTCCCTGCCTGGCAGGAGGCAGAAGCAGCTAATGTCTCCCTGCTGAAAGCATTAACTGATTGCATTGTTGCTTGAGCACAGCAGCTGTCCTTATACATTTAGACTCCCAGTGACAACAAAATTAAGGCAGCCTCCCCTTCTGTCAGGCAATAAAATGATTTTCTCAACTTCTTTATTTCTTCTGAGAACTTCTTAGTGCCTGCCTTTCTCTGGCTGCAGCGAGCTGCTACATCTCAACTGATCACAATGAAGGAGACCTTTTACTCAGCGCTTGCCAGAAAGGAAAAACAAAAAAAAATAATCTGTATTCCAGTGTGCCCTGAGGGCTGATTTCCTCCACTTTTCCATTTGCTTTGCCTTGCTACGTGTGGGTGGGTGTTTAATCTCATTTATGCCTCCGGGGCTGTGCTCAGTAATTGCCCGTGGCTTTCTGCTGTCTGATGAAACGGATCTTGCTGTGACACCCATGGAAAAGAGCAGATCCCTGGCTGGGAGGACCCAGGGTGCTCCTGCAGGGCCTTAACTCTTCCTCTTTGGAATCGGGAAGGCTCCTGAAGCTTTCTGCAAGATGACAGAATGCAATATCCACGAATGTCTGGCAGGTTCTGTGTGCCAGTGCTGGCAGCTCGCCCTGGCAGGGCGAGGGCTTTGGAGCCAAAGGCCGCCTGCTCCTGCTCTCCTACAGGAGACAGGGAAGGGATAACCAAGCTTTTGGATGTCCTGCAGTGGCTGCCTTGGTCTCTTGCTGCTGCTCTGGGCTCTGTCAGAACCCACGGAACCGGGCAATTTCGGGTTTTCTGTCACATCTCCCACTGGCGGCAGCGCCAGCACTCTCAGGGACACAGACCAGGCCAGGCTTGGCCTCGTAAATCATCTCCAACATCCCACCTTCCTTCTCAACAATTTCCTACCTCTGTTCTGCAGGGCCAACAGCTCGTTCAGACTCACCCATAAATTCGGGCTTTTCTTGCCTTTTTTTTTTTCCCATTTTTTCCCTTTTTACCACACAATGATGTGACAACCAGGCCCTCTTCAAAAGACAGGGAGAGGCCCCACATAATTTCCCCTGCCAGGACCTTTGGATGACATGGAAGCATAACTGAGTAAGAAAAGAAATTTAAACTCGGTCTTTTCTTCTTTCAATGACCTATTTTGGATACTCCTCTTGCAGCAGCCAACCCACCTGGAAGAAGAGCACTGAAGGTGTCTCGCTGCTGCTGAATTGCTGATTTCTGTGCTGAAGAGACCTGCATTCTCAGCTGCTGATGTTATCTACATTTAAATTTAAATATGGATTGTTTTTAATGGGATCGCCCTTCAGTCTTTTAATAACTTGTTTTTCCCAGGTCTGATTGTGTCTCTTTACAAGCAGTTGCCAGTTCCAACTCAAAAAGCACCAGCTCTGCTATAACTTATAGACTACAGGGTAAAAAACCCACAGCACCAGGCTACATCATCCAAATTCGCCACAGCAGGATCCTTCACCTATTTTCAGAAACATTTAGTTTTATTTTTTCCTCTCCATCTGACCCTTGCAGCTCAGCATTGGTAATTAGCCCCCTGCTTCTCCCGTAGCTACTAAAAACCAAGGAAAAATAAATGTTTCCATTTGAAACCATTATTGCAAAGGCACCGCCGTGGAACACTGGAGCCTCACTCCTGATGTAAGGGAGATTTTCATAAAATGACACTCAGGCATTTGGGGTTTAGCCTTCAGAATTAGGAACAGTATATTTTCTTTTCTTTTTTCTTCTTTTTTTTAATGAAAACTTGAGGCAGTGCCATTTCTGTGCTTCAGAGTATGAACCCAGCTGTTAAAATCTCAGCTTGAGATGCTTTGGTCCTAAAATCCCTAATAGAAACCCCTCCAATTTAAAATAATAAAAATTACTATTAATGTAAACAACCAAAAAGTCTTTGGGAACATCATCTCTTCTCCAGTGGTACCCAAAGGAAATGATGTTTATATGGAAGAATGGTCAAGCAATGATTTTCTTTTTTTAAATTGTTATTGCAGGAGATCTGCAGAACAATTTCCCATCACACGTGCTCCTAACAGTGCTTGGAGCTTTTTGCATCCTTCCAATTATTCCAACTGCGCCTCGCAGATCAAACTCAAAGTTTAAGGATCCAGGAAAAGGTTGGATCAGCTGCTGAGAGCTTTCTGCAGACAGATACAATCAAGCTGATATTTCATTTTATCATTAAATATCCAAATCAAACCAGAATTTACCGAAGCCTCACAGGAAGTATTGCACCTTGTTAGCTCTGAATCTGCCACGCTGCCTCTTGTTCAATCTATGGATTTAAATTTAAATCCTATTTTCTTCCTTCTGCGAGGGACATATTAGAACAGATGTTATTGACTGAGATCCTAATCCTACAGTGACACTGTGGCCAACTCATCCAATTTTCTTATGAAATTTGATGGTTTTCTTTAAGCTTCAGCTGCTTGTATCAACCACTTGTTTAAGGAGCTCAGCCTTTCATTCATTCCAAGGGGATTTCTGACAGGCAGGATTGAGGGCTTGGGTTCACACTGAAGGTTTCAAAAGCCTCACATGTCCAAGCAACAAAATTATTGCCTGTTTTGGGTAGTAGTTGTGATTTTTTAATGTTTTCACCCAGAAGTAAAGGGGTGTGTTCAGTGCTTGCTGGGTGGGGCTGAGGAGGAGCAGCACAGCCCTGACAGCCAGAGCTGGAGTGTTAATTCGTGGAGGAGACTGAAACAACAGCCAGAAAATCATGATGGAACAGCTGTCCGATGAGAAAAGGCTGGGAGAATTGGGGTTGTTCAGCCTGGAGAGGAGAAACTTTGGGGTGACCAAATTGGGGCCTTGCAGGGCCTGAAAGAGCAGCAGGAAACATGGAGAGAGACAATTTCCAAGGGGTGGAGCGACAGGACACAGGGAATGGCTTCAACCTTGCCAAGAGTAGGTTTAGGTGGGATATTGGGAAAGAATTCCTCCTTGGGAGTGTGTGAGGGCCTGGCACAGGGCGCCCAGAGCAGCTGTGGTGCCCCGGGATCCCTGGCAGTGCCCAAGGCCAGGCTGGACAGGGCTGGGAGCAGCCTGGGACAGTGGAAGGGGTCCCTGCCCATGGCAGGGGGGGCCCTGGGGGAATTTTAAGGTCCTTTCCCAACCCAAACAAAGCCACAATTCCATAATTTTACAGCATCCACTGGCTGAGCTTGAAGACTGCTGTTCCCCCATTTCTCTTTTCTGCACTTTGGATTCTCAGAGACAAATCCAGGATAACGCTGTCTCTTTGGGTTTTTTATCAAGTCCCCCTTTTCCCATAAAGGTTTTATTTACTCCACTCCTGACTCGATGCTGCTTTGCTTCAGAAATTCCCCTCAACTTCGACTTTTCTTGCAGCACAAAGGCAGCAGGAGAGCCCTTAAAGACATCATCAAAATCTTTATTTTCATGCCTTCCAAAGCCCCTGGAAATACAGATACTACACATCACTGTAAATAGCATTTCTCTTAATGCAATGATCTTGTTCTAATCTTCCAGTGGTGGGAATGTGCTTAGAGAGATGGATGCTAAATAAATTAAAATGAGCTAAGAGAAGATGCTTCATAACCCTGGAAATATTGCAAGCATTATTTAAAGTAGTTAATATTTTTACTGCCTCATGAATGCTAATCTCTGAGAAATCTCAGGTACCAAATATAGTTTTAATTCTCGATTTTAGTCCTCACAAACTGGAACTGTAAATTAATTTCAACACTATAAAAAGTAATAGAGACGTTTATTTTCTTAAGCAATCTGCCTCATTCAGCTGCAGACTGGATCTGAATTAATGGTCCTGGCATGCTGAATACAAAATTAGTGATAATGTGAAATGCACGTAATGATAATATCTGCTGCAAGAGTTATAATGCTGGGGTCCAAATTTTCTCTCATTAATCTACTCCATTACTATTAAAAAAATGATACTGAGCATCCCCTCTGGCGCTTGAGTGCTTTTATGGGGGCTTCTTTATAAAAAATGGCTCCTTTTCCAGGATCAGCGTAGCCCGAGAGTGCTTCAATCTTTTGGAGATGTTTTAAGTGTAGAATTAAGGTGCCTGTTGAATTTCCATAATCCAGTGTCAGGATTAGATGAAACTTTGGAGAAGTCGCTGGATGTGGCTCCAAAGTTCAGCCTGGATGGAGAAAAGGAGTGGTTAAACTCTTCTTTTACTCAGAAAAATTGGAAAGAACGGGGATCCACAGCGAAGCCCCCGTGCAGCTCCTTGACAGCACCCACGTTCCCTGTCCCAGAAATTGCCTGGATCATAGACTGAGGGTTTGTATGGATCTGCAGGAATGTTTGCAGAAGCGCCAGGACAAGAGTTGAGAAGCAGAGGAGCACACGAGGGGGTTGAAAATGGGATCAGGAAAGGAAGTAAAGAGAATCAGGGGCTGTGGGAGGTACACGTGAAGAAAAAGTAGCTTCCAGTGATCCGGTTGTGCATGAGAAAACAAATAAAAACCTTTTTATTTCCTGTTTTATTTGATTCATTTCGTCTTTTATATTTCCTGTGAGTGACAGGGCACTGCCAAAGAGATTCAGTGCTTGGTTTCTCTCCCTAACAGGAGCAACTTTCACTGTCCCTGCACTCAGATCACGTTTATTAACGAGTTTTACTGCAGTCATGGGGTTTATCTCAGTGTAGCTCCGGCAGTGCCCAGGGGGGTTTGGGAGGTGTTGGACCTGTGCAGATCTGGTGCAGAGGGTGGGATCAGGAGCCCAGATCCCCCAGGCTGAGCTCAGCCCGGGGTGCCTTCAGCAGGCCCTTTGTGCCCCGGGGTTATTGGCAGCTCCTCCCTGTGCATCGCTCCGGGCTTGTGGCACTGAACACAGCTCAAAGCAAACTGCAAAGCAAGGACAGACTTCTGCCCCAGCACCCAGGGGGAGCAGCTTTGACCTGAGAGTGGGCAGAGAATCTCAGGATCACTGAGGCTGGAAAAGCCCTCCAGGGTCATCGAGTCCAACCTGTGCCCAATCCCAGGGTCACTGAGGCTGGGAAAGCTCTCCAGGGTCATCAAGTCCAACCTGTGCCCAACCCCAGGGTCACTGGGGCTGGAAAAGCTCTCCGGGGTCATCGAGTCCAACCTGTGCCCAATCCCAGGGTCACTGGGGCTGGAAAAGCTCTCCGGGGTCATCGAGTCCAACCTGCACCAAATCCAAGGATCACTGAGGCTGGAAAAGCTCTCCAGGGTCACAGAGTCCAAAGGGTGCCCAATCCCAGGGTCACTGAGGCTGGAAAAGCTCTCCAGGGTCACAGAGTCCAAAGGGTGCCCAATCCCAGGGTCACTGAGGCTGGAAAAGCTCTCCAGGGTCACAGAGTCCAAAGGGTGCCCAATCCCAGGGTCACTGAGGCTGGAAAAGCTCTCCAGGGTCACAGAGTCCAAAGGGTGCCCAATCCCAGGGTCACTGAGGCTGGAAAAGCTCTCCAGGGTCACAGAGTCCAAAGGGTGCCCAATCCCAGGGTCACTGAGGCTGGAAAAGCTCTCCAGGGTCACAGAGTCCAAAGGGTGCCCAATCCCAGGGTCACTGAGGCTGGAAAAGCTCTCCAGGGTCACAGAGTCCAAAGGGTGCCCAATCCCAGGGTCACTGAGGCTGGAAAAGCTCTCCAGGGTCACAGAGTCCAAAGGGTGCCCAATCCCAGGGTCACTGAGGCTGGAAAAGCTCTCCAGGGTCACAGAGTCCAAAGGGTGCCCAATCCCAGGGTCACTGAGGCTGGAAAAGCTCTCCAGGGTCACAGAGTCCAAAGGGTGCCCAATCCCAGGGTCACTGAGGCTGGAAAAGCTCTCCGGCATCATGGAGTCCAACCTGTGCCCAATCCCAGG
>VZTG01008108.1:218001-253448 GCA_013397845.1 Melanocharis versteri | reverse complement strand
TTTTTTTCTTGCTGTGGGAGCAACAGATATCCCAGAAAAAAAATCCAGGGACCCTGCTGGGGAGACTGGGCTGGAGGTGGGGACAGCTGCCTGGTGCTGTGGTGGCACCTTCTGCCTAGAACACAGTGGCTTCCAGAGGGTTTTATGCCTTCTGTGGTGGAAGTGAAATATTTTGTGCTCAGCAGCGTTTATTTTGTTTTCTTTCTTTTGGACTAACGAGCCTGAGTCAGGAAACCATGCAGGGAAAATCAGTATGCAGAGTGCAAGCATCAATTTAAATCTACAAAGTTGCAGTGGGCTATATAAAGATTTATTAATCAAAACATTTGCAAAATATTGACTGTGCGCGTACGCTGTGAGGCCTGAGAGATCATCTGCAAAGCAAAGCTTGAATTAATCACTTCTTGTCATCCATTAATCTTTAAAGAATTTTAAAAATATGTAGCAGATATCTGTGGGTATTTTTAAAACTAATTTCATTCTCTAATTTCAAATTATTTCCGCTCAACGGTTGTTTTGTAGAAGGAGGAACAACAGCTCGGGGCAATCAGCCAAACTTTGGCTCCCAGAACAGGGGGCATTTTGGGGGGAGGTTATTCCTGGGTCCTTCCCACCCAGACGGGACAAGTCCAGAGCCCAAAAATCCTGAGGGAAAAAGCACAACCACAGCATCACACCAGCAGCATTTTGGGGCCTCTTTTGGCTTAAACAGCTCTGGAAAACACAGATGTGGGGAAATCTGGTGAGAAGGATTTGGCAGCCCCTGTTCTCTGCAGAAATTGATGTATTACAAGGGAAAAACAGAAGAAAATGTGGTTTTGTTGCAGAAAAAAACCCTCATGTTTTAGTATCCAACCAAAGAAATGTTCCAATTTCTCTTTTTAAAACTGTGTTTTGTTTAAAATCTGTCTTGCAGCAGCTAAATGCAAAATATTATTCAAAACTAGCAATTAGTAATTCATTAATTAAAGAGGGTAGTGATAGGACAAGGGGGAATGGCTTTAAATCGACAGAGGGCAGGGTTAGGTGGGATATTGGGAAGGAATTCTTGGCTGGGAGGGTGGGGAGGCCCTGGGATGGAATTCCCAGAGCAGCTGTGGCTGCTCCTGGATCCCTGGCAGTGTCCAAGGCCAGGTTGGATGGGGTTTGGAGCAACCTGGGCCAGTGGAAGGTGTCCCTGCCCATGGCAGGGGGTGGAATGGGATGGGATTTAATGTCCCTTCCCACCCAAACCAGTCTGGGATTCCATAATGAAGTAAATATTAAAGTAGGAAAACACTCTTGACAAAAAAAAAGAGTGATCTTTAGGTTATTCCCAATGAGAAAAAAAAAAGAACAAAAAAAGAAAGCTGCAAAGAACTAAACCCCAAATTTTTTGGGCACCTCGACCTTGCCAGCTCTTTAAAACCATGAAAGCACCCAAATTTCCATCTGAGAGTCTCTGTAAATGACTGCAGCTCTTTGGTTACCAGCAAATTGCTTTAATGAAGGCCTTGCAGGGACAAACAGGAAAATCTGAGGGCGTTTTGGTGTCCATAGGCCTCAAAAGCCATGCCACAAAAATCCAGTGTCTCTGATAAACGGGACCAGGACAGAGATCCACAGTCAGCATCCTGCCCACCCTGAATGATGCTGAAAGCCTTGTCAGCCACTGGATGCTGCAGTGATTAAACCCCAAAAGCATAATTTAGGCTGGGCTCTTTAATTTTCTGAAATGCCCAGGTAGGTACCAGCACAGCCCAGAGTGCCCATGAATCAATAAATGCTGGCAGGCATATTTTACTCAAAGTTGTGAAGTGCCACAAAGCAGCCCTGCTGTAGTTGATGGCTTTAATTTAAAGAAAATAATCAATTTGTCGGGCTGGCATGATGGGGAGCAACGGCCATGATTTTATTTCAGATGTGCCTTTGAGTGGCTTTATGGAGATGTTTTATAAACAAGGTTTTAAAGTGCGAGGCATGTTGTTATTTTATTTCCTCCAACAAGCAAGAAGTGAGAGAGGCAGGGCTGGATTTATGGCAGGATGTGTTTATGGAGGGAATCTTGCAGTGGCTGCAGGAAGAAACACACATCCCCTAATGCAGAGGAATGACTGGGAGCTCCTGCTTCGGAATGTGGTGCCAGAGCTGAATTAGAGAAATTATTCTGGGCCCTGGATAGCAATGTTTGTGCAGTGCAGGATCCCTCCTGTGATTCCCTTTGTCAGGCAGCGAGGGAAAATCAGAAATGTGGTGCTGCTTTCATTACACAGCTCTCCATTTCCTGCTCCTCGTATATAAATACCCGTGTGAGTTTGCATATATATATACTTCATACATCATATATTTCATATTTCATCCATATATATGTATATATATATGGATGAAAGATCGCTATTTTGCTAAATTTTATTTTTAATTTTATACTTTTATTCTGAATTTCCTGTTTGCTACGTGCACTCAGCTCCCCTGTGTGGGCCAGGCTTGGAGGTGGTTGTGCCCCAAACCTCGCCCCAGGTGCCCCTGGGCAGCCCAGAGCTGGGCATTCCTTCCCTGGGGACAGAAATTCCTCCTGGGCAGAACAGTGGGAATGGAGATCCATAACCCCAAACCATCCCCTGCCTTAAATCCATTGCTTGATGGCATAAACTTCATCTTTTGCCAAAATGACAACAACAGGGCACAGTTCTCTAACAGATAATCGTGATACTTGGATATTGGGAGAGTGGAAAATGTAAATCCATAACCCCAGACTATCCCCTACCTTTAATCCATTGCTTGATGGAATAAACTTCATCTTTTGCCAAAATTACAACAACAGAGTGCAGTTCTCTCTTCTAACAGACAATTGTGATACTTGANGGGCACAGTTCTCTAACAGATAATTGTGCTGCTTGGATATTGGGAGAGAGATGTGTGCATATTAAATAGGAGCAAAGGTTTATTTTACGAGTCAGACTTTAAGAGAAATTTTAAAAGCCCTATGAAACTCAATGGCCTGGAAGAACTTTTCTGTTAAGGAGTATTTCTGAACTGCAACAGGGTGGGTTTTCATGGAGGTTCTCTATAGGAGCTCTTTATCCATCTGTATTCATTTTATTTTATTTATTTCACTAAATAGAAATGCAGAAATAAATATGAATATATAAATATATATTTAAATATATCAATACTGACTTGTAAACTGAAAGCAGCACAGATGCCATGAAATAAAAGTGTTTCAGCCTCTGGCCAGGGAGCTGGGATATTGGAAGGGCTGCGGGGAGGGTGCAGCTCTGCACCCTGGTACTTGTTAAAAAGTGGAATTTCCTTGGCCTGACGGGGCAGTTCCACCAGGATAACAGCTCAGAGCTGCTGTGATTAACAGCCAGATGTTCCAGGAGCACAGGGCTCTTCCCTCAAACTGGGAAAACCTTGGAGCAGCCTGGATCAGTGGCTGTTTCATTCACGTTATGGTGCTGCAGAGCCACGAGGTGCTACAAAAACTCCAACTGCAGCCAGCACCTTCCCTGAAACAGCAGGAAAAGCACCTTTCCATCCTTTGGGGGGACACCCTGGGCCCTTCCTGGCAGCCCACCTGAAACCCCCGATTTCTGGGGAAGGGGACAGTGGCATCAGCTTTAGGAGCAGCAAGAAGCTCTGAAAAACAGGTTCAGGTGTTGAAGTGAGGAGAAGGAAGAGCAGAGTGAGGAGAAGGAAGAGCAGAGTGAGAAGAAGGAAGAGCAGAGTGAGAAGAAGGAAGAGCAGGTTAATCCTCCTCCTCCAAATCCAGATGCCTGCCTGCCTTTTCACCATCCCAGCCTTCCAGCTTCTCACCTGGCTTAGGCTGGGGCTGGACTCAGCCTAGGCAGGGTAATTCCAGAGCGGGGTTAAGCCTTGGAAATTCTTTCCTCTGCTCTGCAGCAGTGTTTATCTCCTACTTTTCTCTGCTGGAAGCAGGAATACAAAAAAAAAAAGTACTTCTAGCTCAGCCGGTGGATGATTTTTATCAGCTCATTTTAGTCAATAAAGAAAGAAGTCAATCACTCCTGGAAAATAGCACTTTCCAGTGCTGTATAAACCTGGCCAGTACAATTGCAGAATAAATCAATAACTGCATTAATCAATACGATGTAAACTGCTGATCTCTGTGGATAAATTGTACTGGTGTAAGAAGGCTTTCAAATAAATTCTAAACCCACTCAAACTGCACAGGCTTTAAATCTGCTGAGGGCACTGGGACCCGGGGAAGATTTGTGCTGTTTCTCTTTAAAATCTCTGGGATAGCAAGGCTGCAGAATAATGTAATTAAATCATGGTAGCAGTGCTCCCACAGGCTACTGCAGTGAGAGCTCCAGAAAAGATCCCTTCACTCAAATTTGCCAGGAAAAGGAGATTTCAGGGTGAGCAGGGTGGGGAGGCCCTGGCACAGGGTGCCCAGAGCAGCTGTGGCTGCCCCTGGATCCCTGGCAGTGCCCAAGGCCAGGCTGGACAAAGCTTGGAGCAGCCTGGGACAGTGGAAGGTGTCCCTGCCATGGCAGAGGTGGCACTGGATGGGATTTAAGGTCCCTTCCAACCCCAAACCATTCCAAGATTTCCACGATTCCTATTTCTGTGGCTCTAAGAACAGCAAGGGGTGCACAGAGGAGGGAAGGCTGCTCTGCTCCTGCTTGTTTGACAGCCCCAAGAGCTGCAGGAGGTTTGGTCTCTCCAGACACCTGCATTTTTTATAAAACCCTGCATTCCAGCATCTCAGTTTTTATTTTACTTCTTACCATGGTAGTAACCCAACGCAAGGCTGCTGGCAGAGCCTCTGGGTAGTTTATAAGGGAAAAATTGGATTATGCCTGAGGAGATGGGACCCATGGAGCAGAGGGATGTGACTGGGAATGTGGATGGAAAACCAGCACAAGGAGACAAACAGGTACAAAAATGAGGAAAATTTGTGTTGGGCATTTCACTGAAGGTGACCTGGAAAAAACAGTTGTTCAGAGGTGATGACTCAAATACAACAATTCCATGTATCTTATTGAGAACACCTTACAAAAAACCTCTGCTCTTCTGGGATCCCTCAGCATTTCGGGATTATTCCAGTTCATTCCGTAAAGATGACAAACAATTGTAGCTGCTTTTCAGTACTGAAATGTATCAGTGTCTATAAAATACGTTAAGTAAGGGAACAATGCACACCAGGATAATTAATATGACATTTTAATTGCTACATCAGATGTATTTTCAAGTATTAAGTGCTAAGAAATGACAAAGTTCCTAATAAAAAAGCCTGGATGATTGAAGCTATTTAGAGCCCTCATTGTACCATGCTGTCAAAATGTCCAACTGACCTTTTCCTCACGGTAAATTTTTCCGAGGAAGATTTTATACAGGCTATTTTAATGGTGCTGATTCCCCACCCTCTCCCCCAGTTTTTGGATTAGATAATGGTCAGAGCCAGAGAAATGTCAAATCCTTACCCCGACTCTGGATTTGGCCGGGGGCATTCTGTGTGAAGCCTGTGGAACCTGATTTAAATGTTTAGGTGGGTATTTCTGAACGCATCGTTTGCCGTTATTTTACATTTTCGGTTCGGAGCAATCCTGGGGGTGTTGTACCTCCCACCAGTTCAGCCAGGAGCACAGGGAGCATGTGGAAAAGAGCTCAGCTCAGTGGAGGGAGGCCGGGCTGCTCCTCGGCAGGAATAACGCACAGACAGTGGGGAGTCCTGCTGTACCCGTACCTGGGAGAGCTCATCCTCATCATCCTCGTGGGAATAACCCCGGGACTGCCACCAGACCTCAGGCCACTCATTCCCAAGGCCAGCACATCCCTGGCAGTGTCCCAGGCCAGGCTGGACAGGGCTGGGAGCAGCCTGGGACAGTGGGAGGTGTTCCTGCCATGGCAGGGGTGGCACTGGATGGGATTTAAGGTCCCTCTTAACTGGAACCATCGCAGGATTCTGTGCTTCCATGACATTGTGGCTACACCTACAGAGGCGTTAAAACCTCATTTTTGGGAGCACTGAGATGCAGCAACCCTTGGGCAATTTTGGGGGACGGTGTCTTGGAAATATCAGTGCTGGAGGGGAATAAACACATTGGTTTATTCACGTTCTGGCACCTTTTGAGCAGGGAAAGCAAAAAACAAAAAGGTTTATTCAAGCTCTGACATC
Source organism: Melanocharis versteri (assembly GCA_013397845.1). Lineage (NCBI taxonomy): Eukaryota > Metazoa > Chordata > Aves > Passeriformes > Melanocharitidae > Melanocharis > Melanocharis versteri. Next base: position 247,324 of record VZTG01008108.1, on the reverse strand, counting down.
TTTTGTGCTCCCTGAGCAGACAAAATCCACATAGGGGGGTACAGAGGGAGCCAGGATCCCCTGACAGCACCCCCAGCACCCCAGCGAGTCCCCAAACCTCCGGGAGCAGATGAATCCCCTCCTCCTCACGGGCCCGGCAAATCGCTGGGGAAATCCTCCACCACTGTGGCACAGGCAGATATTAATAAAAGCTTTTTTTGCACATTTACAACACATTTGTTCATGAGTGTGATTTAGAGCTCGGTGTCAAGGCGTCGCCAGGGCCGCATTCCAACGACCCACAGAAAACAGGGAGTTTCTGCACTCCGGGATAATGTTGATTTAGGGGCTGGTACAATAACACACATGGGCTATTTGATTTCGTTTCTTGGCATTCCTATTCAAAAATTGCCCTATAAAGAAGGCAGAAGATGTTAAATAAAGTTTAAATGCTCGTAAATCACAAAGAAACATTGTGCTTGGAGCGAGCGGAAACATTTGGAGAGGCTCAAAATTGCTTTTTTCATGGAGAGATATTTTGTTGATGTGTTAAATTCAAGATGAAAATCCCTGGCTGTGAGTCTCTTTCATGTTTTGCTACTTTGCTTAGGTTATCAAAAGAAAATAGGTATTATTTTTCCAGCTACCTGAAAACTTTGGCTGGTCTGCGATTTTCTCTAAAATCTGCTAACTCTGGGCCCAAAATTACCTTTCCTGGGCACCTTTAAATGGGGTTTTAAATTCAGGTTCTTGGCTGTTAAGAATCAGGAGCGCTGCAGAGTTCTTCTGTTTTCATTTCAACTTCAGGTTTTAGGGGACTTTTGCTGTTCCTATTTCCAAAGTTTTTCCTGCAACTCTGAGTGACAAAACTCTTTTTTGACCCTTTTTCTTTTCTTTTTAATGAAAGCTGCCAGCCATGTGAACTCTTTCCATTTCAGCATCAGCTGCTTTAATAACATTTTCACATAAAAAGAGCTGGACTTGCAGTGCTTTGGGCAGCTCAGACTCAATTTGTCCTGGTGAAACACCAAAAAAAAAAGGACTGGGGAGCTGAAGAGGAAAAAATGAACCTGCATGAATTCTGCAGTGATTTAGGGACAATGGGAGGAGCTGGATTTAGGTTTTTTTTTCTCCTTAAGGCTGCTTAGTTCTGCTCCTGAGGCAGAATATTCACCCTGGATGCTCCAGCTCCAAGGGAATTCCACAAGGGAGCAGATTCACTGATATTCCTGGGATTCCTCAGCTGTCCCCTTTTCAAAAAGGGCTGCTCCCATGGGAGTGACAAAATGGAGAAATGCTGAGGTCGAAGAGCCCAGTTTGGATCTTCTACAGTGAGAAAAGAACATCAGTGCTGCGCGGAAATGAGGAGAAATCCAAAGAAGTGATTCATTGTTTACTTCCAGCACGAAGAAAAATGGTTTTACTTCATTAAGGTATTGTCAGGATTTTTAATAGCACATTCACTTCTTTCTAAACCATTCTCCTCTTTTGAAAGCTGTGTTAAACCTCTTCCTAATAACTCCTGTGATTAGGAACTTTGTAGAAATCCCAGAGGACAGACTTCTAAAGGTGGCATTTTATTTCCAGAGCCTCCCTGTAATTAAGCATCTCTCAGACCTTCTATTGAGCTGTAACTGCTCTGCAGAAAATCTCTTTTCGCTTGAATAAAAAAGATGTTTTGGGTAAACTTAGCAAAGAATTGCATTTGTGTTATGGATTATAAGAATTTTAGATTCAGTTTAGTGAAGGGAAATAAAATGTATCCATTATTTAATGGACACGAGAAGGTCTGGGAGTGAGCAGAGGTCCTGCTGGAGACCTGCTGGGAAGGGGTGATGCAAAAAGCTCTTTCAAAACTCCACCCAATAGGAGTGACCTCTATAAAATATTTTATTGAATTCAGTGTGGGGGTTATTGAACTTCACCAGCTGTAAATGATCTTTAAGGTCCCTTCCCACCCAAAGCCTTCCATGATCCTGTGAAATGATATTTGCTTGGACATCAATCTCTACCGTGTGGCTTCGCAATGATTTTATAATTTTTGAGTTTATTTTCTGCCAGCCCAGCCCATGGGCTCTGTGAGAAATCACAGAATCAGAGAAAGGTTTGGCTTGGAAGGGACCTTGAGGAGGTACCAGAGTTTTGGAGTTTCCTCAATGAATTCACATTCCCCTGCCCGTGGATAACAAACATGGGTTAATGTGTTCTGTGAAGGATTTCCATGCACAGCTGAACTTCTTTTACTCATCCACATGCTGCCACATCCTCACCCCCATACCAACAGTCTCCTTTTTAAAAATATTTGGGGTATTTGGTTATCTTGTATAAATGTTTACAAAGAAAACACAACATGGATCTGACAGTGGAGAAGAGAAAATAAACTTAGAAGAAAAGATTTCCCAGTTACGACAGCAGGCAAATCCCACCTTTTATCAGCTGTGGTTCAAGTTGGCAGCAGCGTGGCTCCAAGTGTTGAGCTGCATCTCCTCACTTGAAAGCCAGGCTCTGGTGTTTAATTTGTCATTCTGGGGACTCAGGAGATTGAAGGGCTTAATTAGCTGCTTTTATTTCTGTTTCAAGATGATGAAAATCAGTGTTCTTCTCATTTACCTTCACGCCCAGCCCAAAGATGAATCTACGCTTTCAAGCCACAGCAAAGAATAACAAAAGCAGGAGAGACCAACTGATCCTGCTTCATGACAGATTTATTTCAATCTTCCTTCAAAAAATATTCAGCTTCTCTGGAAGTTTTTTTGATCAGGACAGTCTTTGCATGGAAAAGTCCTTTAAAATGGATTTGAGAATGTGTAAAATATCTGATGATATGAAAGGTGCTGCTTTTCCAGCTCTGGTTCAAGGCCTGCTGATGCCAGTGAAAGTTTTTCGATGGAATTAACTGGATTTTGGGTTGCTCCATAGGGCTCCTTTTATTTAATTTCCCCTTTTCTGCAGGAAACAGCACAGGGCACTTCAAATAATGCATTTCATGACACCTCCTCTAATACAGACAAGTGCAAAAAGTAAACAAATAGCTTTTATTAATTGAAAGCGGGGTTTTTTAGCAGGTTACATTGAAGAACGTGAGATAAATAATATCCACACCACAAGAGTTTTAAATCTCTTCTTCCCTCAGTGATACCAGCTTAGCACAGGTTGCCATTCCATTAAAATGCTGTTCCAACAACAACTACTTGGAAAAAATCAGAGACCACCCACGTGTCAATCCCAAATTAGGTTTGGCACCGTTCCATTTAATTAATGCATGTTGATTTATTCGTTCATTTCCAGGCCTATTTTTAAAAACTCATGGAATATTGATACCTAATATTTTCTTAATGATAGACCACTTCTACCTCCCTCCCCCTCCCCAGTGTTGCTTTTTCTCAGGAACGTTGGTTATGGTGAAGAATTAAGATAAATGGTGAAGAATTAAGATAAAATCCACACTTTTTATTTTTAAAAGTCCGCAGATGAGCATTGCTTGAACCATCAAGGGAAAGGGTTTAGAAGAACAGAACTCAACAGCAGGATCCCAGATGTCAATGGATGATTTATCCTTTGGGATAATTTAATTGCTCCAGAGCTTAAACCTGTAAAAATATAAACAGACAGAGGTAGATCTGTGTCAAAAATTAGTTTTGCTTTGCATTTTTACCTTAAGAGCAATCTCTGTTCAAGACGAAACATTATCTACAAATGTTATTTCTATTTATTTGTTTATTGTAGTGGAAGTTCTGTGGAGTAGGGTTTTGGATCAGCATCCCACCTTTCCTGTGAGTATCTTCTTAAGAAGAGGGTTTTGACTATTTTGTTGCAAAACAAACTGTGATATGTAAATATAAAAATGCTCCCTTTTCCATGAATAATAAGTTATTTCTGAGAGCAGAGGCTGCACCCTGGGCCACCCCACCCCAGCCATGGGACAGGGCTGAGACCTCTGCCCCAGCAGCAGCTCCAGGGCAGATTTAGGGCCACGTTATGTGGGAGAACTTTGATTTTCCCAAGAAATCTTATTCCTGTGTCCTTCCCTGAGCTCTGCAGGCCAGGGCAGTGGAGACCTGCACTAAAAATAAGGTGTGGAGCCAAACACTTTCTCCTCTAATGAACCTGAGATTATTGGGGATGAATTTATTGGAGCCAGCACCAAAAAGCACCAGGAGGGAGGACACCTGTGGCAAGGGAAAGGCTGGGAATCTGTTGTGCTTAGAGGCACAGATTTCTTCTTACGCAACAGCATTCAGAGGGGGAAAAAAAAAAAAAATCTCTCACTTACTCGATATTTTTGGAATCCTAATTTCCTCACTGCTGCTGCCATCGCCACCATCGCTGACGGTTCTTATCTCGATGAGATAATCTTCTTCAAACGGGACCAGAAGTTCAGCTGAAGTGTTGTTTGTCTCCAGGATATGGGCTTTGCTGTGCCTGTTCTGCCTGTACAGAATCTAAGCACAAAGGGATTGGAAAACAAGAGTTATTTCGTTTAGTTTTAAGTTTTAATGGGTTTTTTTGGGGGGGAGGGCTGAGAGATTCTTCTGTTGTGTCCCCAAGTTTGCCGAGCACTCCCAGCATCCTGCAAGGTGTTAAAAGCAATTTAAAACAGGAGAATAAATTCTGCAGGGTTTTGGGGTGGGTACCACAGCAGGTGGTTTCCTAGAACCCGAGGATAATCAAAGAATCCTGCACTGCAACCAAACTTTAAAATAAATTTGTATTTCCTTTAAAAGTAGATTTATAGGAGTGCTTTTTAGTTCATTCCCATAGATCTTTGAGTGAGTATCTCCCAATCTCGTTTTTAAAGGTACATTTATGAATTGCCAGAGAGTGAGAATGTTTAAATGTGGTTTATGACTGCCTTTAATGCTTAAAAGACAGCTCTCTATTTCTTATATATTTGTGAAACTCCTTCCCTGGAAATGTGGAAGCAAGAAGCTTTAGGTAAGTAAAATTACAAGGGGACAAGAGAAATCCAGGATTTGGGGCAGAAAATCCCTCTGTTGGGATAAAGAGGTCCTACTCTGAATGAGTATTTGTATAAACATCAGCCAACCATCCCAATAAATCCAGAAAAACCACAATTTTCCAGGTAATGAACACTTGCCTTTCCTCAGCCTCTGTTTGCACCAGTATTGTAACCAAAATATCTGATTCATGAGATGAGGAAATCACTTACTTTGTAGCCCAACACCTCTGACTCATTCTCCATTGTTTTCACATGCTCCCAGTTCAGGCAGATTTTGGAATTTGTCAGCTTCCAGGCGATGTTCGCCGGGGGTTGACTTGGTGCTTTTTTAAAAAGAAAAAAAAAAAAAGATGATGATAATAATGAGATAAACTGAATATTAATTGTCATGGTGTAGCTGAATGAGCTGCTGATATGAGAGTAGCAAATGCTTGGGTGATTCAAACCTAAAAGAGCAAAACACCATTTTCCAGTCCATCATTGCTCTGGTATTAGTCAGAATAAAGATCTATTCATAGCACAGAACCTCTCACTGTGAGACTTCATTTGCAAAATTAGGCACAGCCTGACAGTGCCTGACAGTTCAAGTTATATTTGAGAGATTTTGTGGAAGGAAAATGCTGTTCCTCTCTGTATTTCCATGTCCTAGAGGATGTTTTGCTGTCTGGATCTCAGAAAAAGCTAAAACTGAGAGCAAACTACAGAAGCCAAGATTTCCATCAGCCAGGACAGGTTACAAAGAGCTGCACATGAAAGTCTCCATGTGATCCACCATGAAACATTGTAGGATTTTAGAAATTCTCAGCACAATAGGCCGAGAGCAGCTTCTTCAAAGGCTTTTCATGCCGAAGTGTGAGGACTTTGAAAATTTGCCTACAAGTGACTGGAATCGAATCCCGTGTGAACATGAGAAGGTGGAGCTGTGCCTTTGAGCTGGAGCTCAGATTTAGGCCAGCACATCCTCTGCTGTTCCACGGCACGTCCTCCCGGGCCCTGCTGGGGGGTGGAACAGGAAAGAAGGATTGGAACAGAAGGAAAAATGAGGAGAGATTTGGAGAAACACATTCCAGCCCTGACTTTAAATTGTTTAACTCTGGGATCCTTCTCTTCCCCCCTGTATGGTGGTGATTGACGGATGTCACTTGGAAGGAACAGTTGTTTTGGTGACAATTTCTTTCATTTCCCACAGAGATAAAATAAACTGGTGGGCCCTGCTGTTTCATATCCATCTGCCTCATGACTTCGGAGAAGTTTAATCCATCCCTCTGGTGGGGAATGAGGTGTTGGTGGAGCTCCCAGGTGAACATCCAGGGATGTCCTTCCATCAGCCACATTGTCAGCGTTGGAAAAGATTCATTTCATTGTGAAGACATTTATCTACTCTCACATACATCAAACTGCAAATTTATTTAAATATGGCTTGAAAGCTCTTTGTTGCGTTCAGGAAATATTTCATATAAGGAATTGGATAACAAAATAGTCACAAGAGGCAAAGGATGTCAAATATTTCATTGGCTGTGCACTCTGAAGAGGGTTGAAATCACTCAAAAATGGGTGAATTACTGCCCTGTCCAGAGCTTTTTGACATAGAAACTTAAAGCCATCTTAATTCATTATCTTTGGGCTGAAGAAACACCACAGGAGGATTTGCAAAACAAAATTATCTGGGTTTTTTTTTCAGCCAGAAACCGGAATAAGTGGTAACAGCACTTTCCCAAATCCATAGGAATATCTGCAAGCAAAACCAAACTGTTCCAGGTCTAAGACTGGCAGATTATTTCCTCAATTAATTTATTGTAATCAATGCTGTCAAGAATAATAGAAATCCCAAATATCTGCTGAATTTTATTGAGAAACTGATGTTATTGTCATGGTTTAGGTAACACTTGGCTTTGTTGCTGTACTGAGCTGAGGTTTATCTGTGCAAGTATTTCCAATATCTATATGTAATATTGAGAGATTTCGTGTGTATATGTATGTATTTGTAAGGGAGAAAGAAGAGGAAGAGGAAAAAAGAAAAGGGAAAGGGAAAGGAAAAGGAAAAGGGAAAAAAGGAAAAAAGGAAAAAACTGGAAAAAGGAGAAGGAGAAGGAGGAGAAGGAGAAGGAGAAGGAGAAGGAGAAGGAGAAGGAGAAGGAGAAGGAGAAGGAGAAGGAGAAGGAGAAGGAGAAGGAGAAGGAGAAGGAGAAGGAGAAGGAGAAGGAGAAGGAGAAGGAGAAGGAGAAGGAGAAGGAGAAGGAGAAGGAGAAGGAGAAGGAGAAGGAGAAGGAGAAGGAGAAGGAGAAGGAGAAGGAGAAGGAGAAGGAGAAGGAGAAGGAGAAGGAGAAGGAGAAGGAGAAGGAGAAGGAGAAGGAGAAGGAGAAGGAGAAGGAGAAGGAGAAGGAGAAGGAGAAGGAGAAGGAGAAGGAGAAGGAGAAGGAGAAGGAGAAGGAGAAGGAGAAGGAGAAGGAGAAGGAGAAGGAGAAGGAGAAGGAGAAGGAGAAGGAGAAGGAGAAGGAGAAGGAGAAGGAGAAGGAGAAGGAGAAGGAGAAGGAGAAGGAGAAGGAGAAGGAGAAGGAGAAGGAGAAGGAGAAGGAGAAGGAGAAGGAGAAGGAGAAGGAGAAGGAGAAGGAGAAGGAGAAGGAGAAGGAGAAGGAGAAGGAGAAGGAGAAGGAGAAGGAGAAGGAGAAGGAGAAGGAGAAGGAGAAGGAGAAGGAGAAGGAGAAGGAGAAGGAGAAGGAAAAGGAAAAGGAAAAGGAAAAGGAAAAGGAAAAGGAAAAGGAAAAGGAAAAGGAAAAGGAAAAGGAAAGCAAATTCCTGCAATCCATGCCACATAATAAAAGAAGCAGAAGAGAACAGCTCCTTATGGAGCCACGTCCGTGGTTTGAGGACATCAATTGCACCTCCCTAAGTAGGTCTAACTTAAACCAGGATGTCACCTTAGACCTCACATCGATCTCAGGGGAGAACATTTCAGTCAGAACTGCACCTCTTTGGCAGAAGGGCCCTTTCAGCGTGGCTGAGTCCCTGCAATAACGGGATGAGCAGAAGGCTGCAGGAATCCTGGCGGCTGAGCAGGAAGACAGAGCTATTACTTTGGAGCTCCGTCTCCTGCTCCAGATGCACATTGTTTAGATTCTCTTGACATATTATCTCTTCTCATATTGCAAGTGCTTGCATCTTCCTCAGACACAGCTTGAAAATTTAATCTATATATTTAAATATTAAAAAGGTTATTTTGACTTTAATTTTTAAATGAGCCATTAGCACAATCCTGAATTTGACAGAAGATGAAGTGGATGTAAAACAAAAGCAAATTTATTCCTTCTGTGTTTTGTCATTTGACTGCCATGTCTTTCACTTGTCTTTCATACACATGCACATAGGAATAGAGGGAAAAATTCCCCAAGATGAATCTATTTTCCATTGAAAAATGGACTGCGAGAAAAGTCATAGAATGATAGAATGGTTTGGGTTGGAATAGCACTTAAATTTCATTTCATTCAACCCCCTGCCATGGGCATGGACACCTTCCACCATCCCAGGTTTCTCCAAGCCCTGTCCAAACTGGTCTTGGACACTTCCAGGGATGGGTCCTGTTTGAACCCTTCAGAAATATCTTCTCTGGCTTTATTTTGATTGTTTTATTTACATTAAATATTGGTTTTGTGGCAATTAAAAATCAAGTAACTCATTCTACAAGTTGTTCCTATCTTGCACGTGGAGTGATGGCATGGAACAGCACATAGAAAAGAGGAAAATTGGTGAAACTCAGGAGAAATATTTCCATTTTATGCTAAAGGGCTGATCGATAATTTACTGGGTTAATATAGTCCAAGGAAAACAAAACAGCAGGGAGCTTTACTTTTAGTATTAAATTTAAGAAAAAATAATGACTAAATTGCATTTATATCAATGTATCCCTTATTCTGCCCTCTGTAGTGCAAAGTTTAGAAGTCTCAAAACCCCTCTGTATTTGGTGCATTCAACAGCTTCCTTTAAAAACCCCAAACCCCACACCAAAATCTCTTGTTTGACCTGTGGGACATCCTTCCTTTATTGACTGCATTTCCCTGAAATCCCCTGCAAGCAAAGGGGCTGCAATTCCAAGGAAAACCGAAATCCTTCCTCGTGGGCACTGATTTAGGACAAGAGGAAGTTTCTCAGTCACAGATTTTGCTGTCAGATTCGTGAAGAAGTTTGGGATTCGGTTTCCTTCGCCATTGAAGCGTTTGGCAGCGGTGGGTCGCGGTGAGCTGGGATGTCCCTGTCCCAGCTGGGAATTTGGGACACTTGTTGCACCAAACCCAATACTCACGGGATTTCTTGGTGGTGACATTCACCGGGGTGCTGGAGGGCCCTGTCCCCGCAGTGTTGTAGGCTCGGACTGTTGCAAAGTACACCGTGTTGGCTCTCAGGCCCGTGATGTTTTTGGCTGTCACATTCCCACTGACTCTGACCTTCCCAGCTGTGCTCTCCTTGGGATCATCTGTCCAATATAAAACCTGAAAAGCGAGAACAAAGAGCAGGCAATTCGTTGTTTTCCAGCAATTAGAGGCTTGGCTGGGAAGCAGATGTGCTGATGAGGAAGATTTCGAGGAATTTTTTGTACTCAAATCTAGCAGGATGTAAACCCTGGCATGAATATTTATAGAGAAGCAATAACATTTCAGAGACCGAATCCCAATTAAGGAACTAAATGAAATCCTGAAATTTACAGATGTCCAGAAGGAAACCTTTGATAAGGTAAGGAATGATAAAAGCTTTGTTGGTTTTATGGTTGAACATAATGAAAGAAAACCTTAAGAGATACAAAAGAACATTCATCTCAATCATTTAAGAGATTTCTAATTATTTTGTAACCTTGCTCTAGTTTTGATTCAGTGGCACCTATTTAGACCTGCTATTTTTTTCAGTGAGTAATTGATTTAGGAAGGTTTGTGGACTGTACATGACTCTTACTACCTTCATTTATACATTGCAATGGTAGAACAGAATTTAAAGTGTTTTTAACTTGTTTTCCTCTTATCTACAAATTAAAAAAAAGAAGAAGAAGAAAAAAGAAACTGCTTCACTGTGCAAATAAAATGCCCGGGAATGATATCTGACATTACTTAATCCTAAAATCACAGAATCATTTAGGTTGTAAAGATCTTTAAGTCCAGCCATTAACTCAGCACTGCAAAGCCCAACACTAAACCACGTCCCCGAGTGCCACATCCACACAGCTTTTAAATCCCTCCAGGGATGGGGGCTCCACCACTGCCCTCTTCAAATGTTCCAGTTAATGGTTGGACCTGATGGTCCTAAAGGCCTTTTCCAGCCTAAATGATTTTACGATTCTAAGAGGAGGGAGAAGTTAAAAGCCTTTCAATGCACCACAGCACAAGCTCTGGGTAGCCCTGGAGGACATTTATCCTGCCCTGTTCTGTCAGCAGTGCCACGTGTGCCTGTCCCCAAACCTGAGCACAAAAATCTGGGGCAGAGCTGCAGTTCTGGGCTGTAAATCCTCCTGGTTGTCTCAGGTGGGACGCTGTTAATGGGAGTCTGGGGAAGAGCTCCGTGGTCTGTTGATTTGGGAGGAGGAACCAGAACGCCAACAGGATTCTGGACAGGAAAGGGACATCTTCAAGGTGTCAGAGCTCCTCACCCCGTGGCCCAGCCCCTCACCCCGTGGCCCAGCCCCTCACCTCGTAGCCCAGCACCCTGCCCGTGTGCCGGTTCCAGGGGATGGGCAGCCAGGACACCTCCACCGCCGCCGCCGACACGCTGAGCGCCGAGGCTCCCGCCGGGGCCATCTGTGGCTCTGGGACAGGGAGAACATCAGCTGGGACATGGGTGTGATCCCAGAGACACCGCACGAGTGGGGGAGCAGCAGGAGGAGCCCCTGGTGTGACCATGAGCTTTGCTCCCCGCTTACGGTGGAACGGCAGCAAAACCTCCTTTCAAAATTGGTCATTCCACATCTTTTCAAAATTGGTCATTCTGCATCTGCTGGGGCAGACTTTCAGAGACGGCTGCACTGAGTGGTCTGAGAAAGCAGATCCTCTGAGAGCTACACCTTTGAGTGTCCCCCAGTTTTCCCAACACGCTCAGCAGGAGCGCCTTGGGGACAAATTAGTTGAAACAGGCCCTCTACTGAAAATAATTCTGAAAATCTGCCCCTTGCTATTTTTTTCTTCAGTTTCCCATCTCCTGCCTCGTATCTGCTTTAAATATTCCGTGAGCAGGTTTGAGCAGGGTCCTTAAAATCCCCGTGAGGTCTGCCTGATCATATGTGGGACCTACTGCTGCTACACACCCATTACTACGAAGAGTAACTTGTGTTACCATCCTCTCCTGAGTAGACGATGGAAATGGAGCTCAGGGTCCCTTCTCCTTCGTTGTTGTAGACACCAACTTTCACCTCAAAAGGGGACAGGGGTGTGATACTCTCATTCCTATAAACGTATTTGCTGGATTCCACCGAGGCCACCACAGCTTTGGTCCAGGTTGTCGAGCCAAGGGGACGGAACATGATGATGTAGCCAAAACCTTCCCCGTTTTGGAGTTCTTCCGACACTGGCTGTGGCGACAAGGCAGTCAATAAAGGTTTGCATGTATCCACAGTTTTAATTGAATCTTCATTCCCTGACTAGATTTTAGTGGTATTGATTTAGTTGGCTGTGCCTTGGAGAAGATAATAATGTTTGCCCCATCCGTCAATGTAATATTGAAATAAAAATCAAAATAATAAATCTATCGGGGCAATCAATTTGGAAACAAAAGATCTGATCAGCTCCATTAAAGTTGTCTCTTTCAGGCATGAAGTTTGCAAAATTAAAAGCATTTCGCTCAGTACAAGTTGTAGCTTGTAGATTTTTTTTTCCCAAAGGGGCATAGGAATGCTAATTTTAAATAAATGATTTTAAAGGAAAAAAAGAGTTGGGAAGGAACAAATGTATACAAAGAAATGTGTGTCAGTTGTATAATTGCCTGCCTGTGAGTACAGTACTGATGTATTTTTTTTTTAGCAAGGAGAAAGCCTCAAGTGCATGAACATATTCTTATTTAAGTTTTCAGAACAGAAATGTTCCTGCAAGTCAACATGGCAAAATTAATGTTTCCATTAATAAAATCTCATGTCAAGATACGTATGAAAGGCTCAAACTGAAAAGGCAATTACAGCAACACCGTGTCCAGCATGAAGTTTGGCTTTTCACGGGATAAAAATACTTCCATATTCTCAAAGCAAGAGGACATTTATGAAACAAAATCAGGATTTCATGGAGGAAGGAAGTGTTTCTCAGTAAAACTGCATTTGTTTCAGAGGCTTGCATCAGAGGAAGGGGCATGGAAAAGCAGGCATGGAAAATGGTGCAAAAAGACAGAAATAGGGTCAGGACCTGAGTCCTGGCTCCAGCCTCTTCTCCTGCAAACTCTTGGGAGCACAAACGGTGTGAGATGATGGGGGAAAATCTGGAAGCACTTCAGAAGATTTCAGGGCACTTATGTTGTTATTTTCATCATAAATTCCTTCTAATTCTAATTCTAATTCTAATAATAAAAATAATGATAACAAGCCTGCCATGGCATTCATAATGCCTGTCTTTCCTTCACTGTTTTACAAACATCAATTCCCCAATATTCCCCTTTCTATCTCTTTTCTAGTCCTGAGAGAGTTAAATGTGAGGGGTGATGGCTCACTGGGGATTTATAAGAGTTCATGCTACTTTCTAGAGCATTTAATTTGTTTTTGAGGCTTCTGTGACCTCAGATTTAATCAAGACATTTAGTGAGTTCATCACAGAAAGCCGCAGAGTCGTGTTCAGCGTTGTTAGCTGGCCATAATTAGGATTTCTTCTGACTGTTTTTCGGGACACACGATGGAGCCCAACAGGATAATTTGACTGAGATCTCTCAGGCTGTTTTCGATTTTCGTGTTCTTCTGCTCCCAAAGAGGAGAAAATGAAACGAAAGAGTGAAAGGTGCAGGTGGAGGAAAACTTAGTTCAGAGAAAGTGGAATTTTACTCTGTTTGCAGCATGGGGAGGGGAAAACATCAGCAGCGTTATTTATCTAGGGGGGGTTATTTTTATTTCTTTTGATCTGATTTTTTAAGTTTTGACCAAGCAGCTGCCCCATCACTTCTCAGGCTTTGCCAGAGGCTGCCTGCCTTCATCCCAGTGCCTGTGGGAAGCTGCTGGGAGGCTGGAAAAGGAGGCTCCTTCCCACAGCACTCACTTTCTACTCTCTGAAATGACCTGCACTCACCCTTTGCAACTTGTCTGGTATTAACTGCTCTGAAAATGTGTATTCTTTGCTCTCGCTGGAGTGCTGGAGAATTAAAGGGCTCATCTCCTTTAACGCATAATAGGATATGTCTTGTCAGCACAGTGTTCCAGAATGGAAAACATGTAAACAAAAGTAGGAAAAATGTAAATGCAGAAAATGGCCGAGCAGATTAGTGTGTTAAGCACCTCCTGTACAATGGAGATAAGAGGGTTATGCAGACTTCTAAACATCTTTACAACATGCCTCTTAAACTGTTTATTTTTATAAATTGTTCCCCATAACACAGAAAACTTGCTGTATATCATACGGGCTGTTTGCTCTCCGCATCCAGGCTGAAATCCAGGCTCGACCAGAGCCAGTGACCAAAAGCCTTTGGATTTCAGCAGGGCTGTGATGTCACCCAAGGATTTTTCCCCATTAGCCAGCTGAGGTTAATTGAGCTAAGAGTTACCTCCCATGTGATGACCAGCTCGGAGCGGCTCCCTCCTCCTCCGTTGATGTTCGTGGGTGCCACCACAGGAACTGGAGAAGAAAAGATGTTGGTGCTTGCAGCTGGTTCCCCAAGGCTCAGTCCTGGGGCAAGTCCTGTTTAATGTCTTTGTGGATGGTCTGGACACGCTCAGGAAGTTCACAGAGGGCACTAAGGATGGGAGTGTGGATCTGCTGGAAGGAGGGATCTGGGCAGGCTGGATCCCTGGGCTGGGGCCAGTGGTGGGAGGTTCAACCAGGTGAAGTGCAGGGTCCTGCTCTTGGTCACGACAGCCCCATGGAGCACTCCAAGAGGGGGGAGAGTGGTTGGAAAGTGGCCCAGCAGGAAAGGACCTGGGCGTGCTGGTGCCAGCAGCTGAAGACGAGGCCAGGTGTGCCCAGGTGGCCACGAAGGCCAAGGTCAGCAATAGGGTGGCCACAGGACCAGGACAGTGATTGTCCCTCTGCACTGGTCACTGCTGAGGCCGCACCTCGAGTGCAGCGTCCAGTTCTGGACGAGGTGGTGATCAACCAAAGGTTGGACTCCAGGATCCTTTCCCATGTGGGTGATCAGAGCATTTCCTACCTCACCTGCAGCCATTCCACCTCTCGGCAGGTGGAACAGGGATTACACTGCACAGCAGCCCATTTGAAATGAACTGAAATGATGTTTACACGTTTTCTGAGGCTGAAGCCACAGATGCATTTGATATGTGAGTACCCTGGTTCAAAAAATTAATTAAAGAACTAGGAGCATCAAGTATCTGACATTATTATGCCTCATCAACTAATTGGCAAAATGATGTTCCATTCAGACTGTAGCTGCAACACTACTGATTTACTAATTATGCATTTGTTCAGTAAACATGTTGTTGGAGCAATATATTAATTTTTTTAATTGGTTGTGTGCTTTCCTTAGCAAATTCAAAACTCTCAATTTGTTTTTCTCCTTCTCCCAAGACTGTAAGAGTCCAAAAGTTAATTGATCAGAGTTGGATTTCTCCAGCATTCCCCAGGTGTGTGGCACCAGAGGTACAGGATTGAGATCAGGGAACTTTGTTGAGGCTGAAGGGGCTTCATGGTGGACAAGCAAAGAAAATAGCAGCATTTCCTGCCTCTTGCTTTGTATTTCTTCTTTAAAGTCCCTTCCAACCCAAACCATTCAATGATTCTGTGATATCATGTTGTTTTTCAGCTGCTGGAGAAGCATAAAAGGAGAGGACATCCCTGGAATGGGCAGAGACAGGAACCCTCTACAGGACATTTGAGCTGGTGCCATCTCTGAACCTTTTCACAGAAATCGATGTCAACCCCTTATCACTTCCAGATTCCAGTCCACATCTAAATCTTTATCTGATTTCATCCTCTAGAAATGGGAGGAACTTCAGGATAATTTTGCTGTGCAGCCATAAAAGTGAGTGCAAGTGCAAACAGCCCGGGCTCTTCTGGAGGGTTTCATTTTTGTCACTCACAATCAATGTCTTTGGGCACATCAGAGGCAAATAATCTCAGACTGACAAGAACTGCATGGAAACGGCAAAACAAACTTTCAAGCTTGGTGTTTCACTGTTTCATAAACCAACTGATGCTCAATTAGCTGATGTGTTAAATGTGTTTGGTGCTTATTACATTTGCACGGGGAAAATTTTGTGCTGCTGCTCAGCAGAGCCTCAACTGGGTCAGAGTTGAGAAACAGATGAAAATTTACAGCTGAGTGCACCAACAGAGGCTCAATTAATTCTCAGCTCCATTTTAATGAAATGAACAGTGGCTCATTTGCATCCACAAATCTACTAATGCTCAGATTTCAGCTGGCAAAATAGTTATTACAACAGCGGAGCTCAAATTCACCCTTTCCTGGCCAGGCATTTGCTGTCCACACTGCCCTGCTGATTTCAATTTCCAATTCGGATTAAAAAATGAGGATTAGTTGTTACTTTCCCACTGCACTGTAATGTTTTGAGACAGCATTTACAGCAGTGAAGGAGTTAAGCAACTCAAACCTGAAATGAGTCTTTCTGTCCCTTTTGTTAAACTTCAGACAGAGCTACACAGTAAGGAAATAATCTTCCTTGTATTATTGCCATGATAAATAACAATAACTTTATTGTTTCTTTCTCCTCGTTGCCCCGGTCTTGTGAATCCCTCTAATAAATAAATAAATAAAAGCTTTGAAAGATGAAAGCTTTCACTGACTGTCTGGTTTTGGATATCCCACTTTACAAAGCCCCACGGTGGTAACAGCAACAAAAACCTCCTCAAGATTAATTTGGGCTTCATGATCAATCATGTAATGGAGAATATTTATTTGAGATGCTCTGCTGGGAAATTTAAAAAATCTGACCTCCTCTGGAAGGTGCTGGGGGTTGGAACTAAATGATCTGTAAAGTCCCTACCAATCCAAACCATTCTGGGATTTTATTCCCAGAAACAAATGGATTCCACATTCTAAAAAAAAAATGTGTTTTCTTCTGTATAATGTACAATACTGTATTTTGAGTTGTGTCCTGAAATGCAGCTTGCCAAACTCCAGAGCTTGGCAAATGAGATAAACAGAGAAGACAAAGTGGATTGTAAAAGCTGCTTCCGTTTTACTGCTTTCCATCCTATAAATACTGATTTTATAGGTGGGAGAGAGTTGATAAGCAGGGGGCTGGAGGGAACATAAAACAAACCAAAGGTTTGGGCTGCAAATAAATTGTGCCAAACTGAGCAGGTCAAACAACTGCGTGTTGGTCACCCAAAAATGAGGCTGCCTCCTGTGAGGTCCTAAGTCCCAGCAGATAAATGAGTAAAGGTCAGAGAGACAGAAAGGATTCCACTCTGGAGTCAGTGGAAGGAATGGTTTCAAGTGGAAAGTGGAAGCTGTTGGTTTCCCTGGGCTTTGGATGCTGTAATTTATTGACTCCAATATCCAAAGTTAAAGTTATCCTGTTCCTCCTGATGCTCAGATATCAAACACCTCAGCAGCCAAGGGACATCCAGAGAGTGGAGTTATCACTTCATGTGCAAGTCCCTGAGCAGGGTAAAAACCTGGATTTAATTGGGACAACACAAATGTTGCTCCCCAATTGCTTGAGTGAAAGTTTGGTTGGGACATATCAAAGGGAGGAATGTCACTGCTGGCAGCAATAGAAAGCGCAAACTCACACCGAGCTGTAGAAAGCAGAAGTGAAGTGTCTTTATTTTGATTCTAACTTTTATATAGAGATATCTACATAATAGTGATTGGACAGTGTCATCCCACCCCTCAGGGGGATTGGTCGAAGCCTTGGAGCTTCAGTTAGCAAAACATAAGATTAGAAAGAGAAAAGAATGTCCCAGTTTATCTTGTTTTCTTACAGAGTTTGTGAGAAGGAGAAACTTTCTTCGGACTGTACGTCCACAGGAGGAACATTGGCTAACTCCAGCTTTTATCAGGGAATCATGGAATGGTTTGGGTTGGAAGGGACATTAAATCCTATCCAGTGCCACCCCTGCCATGGGCAGGGACACTTCCCACTGCCCCAGGCTGCTCCAAACCCCATCCAGTAACGCGTTCCTGCGGAAGATTCCCCGCCTATGGAATTGGGTAAATAACCCTGTAGGAACGAGTGGCACTGCTGCAGTGACATCCCCACAGCTGAGAGCTGGAGAAAGCTGGCAGGAAGCAGGGCCTTACCTGCTGCTTTGGTTCTGAGGAGAGCCGACGGCCTGCTCGGCTCCCCGATCCCAACGCTGTTGCTGGCAACCACCCGGAACTCGTACTCAACCCAGGGGCTCAAATCCACCACGGTGGCCTTGTGAGTCCTGCCATTAATGACCTCGGGAGCTGCAGGCAAACGTGACACCAACAGTGGATTTTGGAGGTAATTAATGGTTCATAAAAACTAAAAAATCCAAGCTGAGTCCCGAATTGCTCACCTGTGGCGACCGCCTGCCATCCCACCGAGAAGGGAGTCCTGGTCTGGACGCTGTAGATCTGCACTGGGCTGTTGTTATCTACTCCAGGCTTCCAGGATAACCCAGCAGTCGTGCTAGAAACATGTTCAACTTTAACATCTTCTGGTGGACCTGGGGGGCCTGACACGATCAGCATTTTAAGAGGAAGGTATTGGGAAGAGAAGATTCACCGCTGGAATGGGTTGGGCGACTCTTACTTTGTCAAGGCAGAGGAATTATTCATGGAGCTGCAGTGTCATAAAAGCAGCACAATCCCTAAATGATGGCTCCATGCCTGGATTACATTTTTCTGAGTCAGGAAAATTAATGTCTTGATGTCGCTAACATGAAAACTACAAACAAAGGAATGATTTCTTTTTTGTGCCTGACAAAGAAAGGCACCCAATATTGTCTTTCGTTGAACCATCAAACATTCTGAGAATTCCTTCTGAATTCAATCAAAGCGGAGGTTCAGAAAGAATGCAGGATGGTGCACTACACAGATTTCTGATTTCTCTTAGGGTTTACAGATCTGCTCCCATGACAGCATTTCCTCACTGCTGGCAGTAAAAAGCTGACTTAGAAAATATTATTTCATATTATATCCAAATAGGAGAAAGGAATGAGGTCTTTTGATTTTCCCAGCCTGCAGAGTGACCCAGAGATGCCTGAAGGAAGTGACAACACTGCTGAAATTTCGGGACTTCCCTCTGACCTGTGTGGCCAGAAAATTTTGCAAAGAGATCACATCAGATCTGCAGAGGTTCCCCTGGGTTGGCTGAACACCAGGATCATGCAGGCCACAATTTTGGGGCCAAGAGTAAAAGAAATGAAACATTTCAGTGCTGAGATGTGGAATTGATATCCTAGGAGTCATCTAAACAACAGCTGATGTTAAGAATTGCTAATTCCTCTAGAAGAAACATACCTCTCACAATTACATCTGCTGCTGCAGATTGGCTGTCTAAAGAAGTTTGCACCATGCACACATATTTCCCAGAATGATGCAGCTGAATATTTCTTATCATCAAATCCCCAGCAGATTCCTGGAGAGACATTAAAAAAAAAAAAAAAGAAAAAAAAAGAAAAAAAAAAGTAAACTAATCACTCACAACATGCTTTCCGTACTGGGCATTTTTTATAAATTGCTCAATATTAATAAAAAATTCAGCTTTTAAATTAAAATATTCATAGCTATCATCAGTTTCTTTCATGGGGACATTTTTATTATGGCTCCACAAATAACTCAAGCGCCTTTATGAAATTTAGGGAGGAAAAATAAATGGTTGCAGCCCTTGTAAAGAAACAGTGATTTGCCAGGCACATAAACAGCGAGGGAGGAATTATGATAAACATTAACATCGTGTAAGGACTGTGGCGAAGAGTTTCATCAAGGAGTTGGGGAAACTCACTCTTCCAATCCTTTCGAAGTGATGGATTCCTCTGCTCAGATCGATTCTCTGGCCGTTGAATGACCAGGAGAACACCACGTCCAGGGAGGGGTCGTGGGACACCTGGCACGGCAGGACGATGCTCTCTCCAACCGTGGCATCCGTGTCAGAAGGTGGAATTGTAATGACAGTCCTTTCTGAGGAGGCAAAAGAATTCCATCTTTTTTATTAAAATGCTTATAAAAATAGCAGTTATTGGGGGAGTTTTGTACCATTCGGGAAACGATTTCAAATTGGCCCGAATGTTGTGCAATAAAGGGAATTCTCTCTAATCCAGTGATGGTTTTGGACCACTCCTGTGGCAGCACCAGCCTCATGATGACATTGAGTGCCTGAGAGTGAGCAGATGTGAGAGGAACACCTGAAATTAGTTTATATTTATATTAGGAACGCCCTACATTATATTACTTCATAAAGCCCATAATCAATAGTTATGATTTCAGCCAAAAAGACAGACTTCTCTTAAAAAACGTGCCCGTGGTTCTTCAAACTTGAAGAATTCTCCTGGCCAAAAACTGCAGCAAAAGCAAAATTGCCACTCATCTCCACTTACTTTATACATCGACATCCTTAATCTATATTAATGTTAGTGGTACTTTACTCCTCAGCACTACTCATGTTACAGCTTCAAAGATGTTCCCAGGCAGGAAAATTATTTATTTGATCATTTTTAACCCATTAGATCAAGATCCAGACTTGCAGCTCTTATGAAGGGAAGTCTCAGCTCGCTGAAGGGGAAAGAAATGGGTTTATGTGGCTTCACTTTTGTTGATATGACTGGCAGACAGATTAGAGATAACAACCACTTTGTTGTAAGCAATTCCCTTGAATAAAGCTTTTGTGCATGGAAGTGTTATAAAGTGGTGAGAATTTCGACACATGTAGAAAATGAGAGCAGAATCTCTTCAACAACATTAATATGATCTGAAAATAATGTGAGAGGAGGGGAAGGAAATGTGCACGAGCTGGGTGTGTTCAGTGCTCATCACGGCTTGACTCCAGAATTTAGGTGATTCTTAAATCACAGATTTCTGGAGAGGTTTGGGTTGGAAGGGACCTTAAATTCCATCCAGTGCCACCACTGCCATGGGCAGGGACACCTCCCACTATCCCAGGGTGCTCCAAACCCCATCCAACCTGGCCTTGGGCACTGTTGTTACCATAAGAAATCTCCTTCATTATTGGCATGAACCTGTTTACCTCTACCAAAATAATGCTGAAAACTGTCCTTTTGGGAATGACACTGGGTTTGGGCATGAGGTGTGCTTTTTAGTAGTAGTAACAAAAAATAAATTAATTTATTATGCTATTCCCATCCTCTT
This sequence comes from Melanocharis versteri, assembly GCA_013397845.1. NCBI lineage: Eukaryota > Metazoa > Chordata > Aves > Passeriformes > Melanocharitidae > Melanocharis > Melanocharis versteri. The sequence continues at coordinate 226,971 of VZTG01008108.1, read as the reverse complement.
GCACCTCTTGTTGTATCCTCCTCATCCCCACTAACGCAGAATGTTCACTTGGGTGATATTTTCTACTTCTTTTATGGGCTTGTCTTCAAAACTTCCACCTCAAATCCTTTTAAAAGCTTCTTAAAAGCTCTTAGTTCTGCCTTATCCATCTATCTTGCTTAGCAACAGCAAACATGCATTATATGGCAAATCCCATCCGGGAGGAGAAAAGAGGGAAGATGTTGCGAGTGCTGGAGGTGTAATAAAGACTTCTCCCACAAAGAATAAACAACTCAATGAGCAGCAATAAACTTAATTTGCACATTAGCTATGCTTTCCCAAGTTCTGACATTTCGGTTGAAAATAATGCTGAAGCAATGAGGCCTATAATTGAACAGCCCAAACTTCTCCAGAGGGGAAACAAAAACAAATGTTGCCTGCAAACGAGATCATTTTTATACCATGTTGTTACTCGGTGTTTTAATAAACTTCATGAATGCCAAACAAAATAATTTTTTTTTTCATGTTTTAATGGGATTTTCCCATATTGCTGCCATGTATGGGACATGTGAGAGGGGACAGAGCCTTAATGAAGTCAGAGCTGCTGAAACCCTGAGGTTCTTGGTGTTTTTACTGCTGCCTGTGCTGCATCTCAGGTCACACTTTGAGCTGTATCAGTGCTAATTGCTCTGTCACAAGGTGAATATTAAAAAGATTTTTGCCAGATGCAAAGTTAGGGAGGAGGTCAAACTGCAGGATACAGCAACCATTCTGGTACTACTGAAAAAAATGGTATTAAAAAAAGGAGTTACAAAATCAGAGAGTCTTGGGTTGGAAGGGACTTTAAAGCTCATCTCGTTCCACGAAAGAGGGAAATACTGAAATACCTTTCACAACCAGGTTCCCGGAGTTTCTGGCAGCTCCAAACTGGTTTGTGGCTACACAAGTGTAAACCCCGGCATCCAGCCTGGAGATGTTGGAGATCCTGAGGCTGCCATCCTCCAGGAACACCACCCTGTGGAGAAAAACAAACAAAATGGAACCACGGAAACCCAGAATGGCTTGGGTTGGATGGGATCCTAAATCTCATCCCACCCCTGCCACTGACACCTTCCACTGTCCCAGGTTGCTCCAAGCCCCATCCAACCTGGCCTTGGACACTGCCAGGGATGGGGAATCCACAACTTTCCTGGGCTACAATAAACAAATAGAAATAAAAAAGGCTTCTGACAGAGGAATAATAACAGAAATGCAGCGCTACTTTTAATGTTTAAACGTTTCCATTATAATTTTTCTCTTCTACAGCAAGCTGAATATGTGCTAACCAATGTTCACCCCTGCTGCTTATTAATTTCTATATTAGAAATGTTTTATTGCAGGCTGGGGTTGATTATTAACTTTTCCAGGTGTCTTTCTTACAGCAAAATCTGGAGCCTCAAGAAAAAGTCGAAAGACTCAACTTGCTACTTACTTGTGTTCTATTTTACCATGTTTTGGTTTTTTTTACAGATCCCAGTGCTCCTAAGCCCAGTTGAGGTTGTGTGTGAGCCCAGCTGCCCGTGGAATTTCGTCAGGATTATTAAAAGATATTATCAGACTGGCTGAAATGCTCAAATGCCACCTCACAAGCCAAGGAGCCAAATAAAATCCATCACTGTCTCACAGGGCCCTCAAACCACCTCGGAGTCACTGAGTTGTTTATATCAGTTTGCAGGCTATTGGGAAAATTGCATTTAATGGAATTTTCAGGACCACTCCTGGGCTATATGGACGAAATTAATTTTTAAGCTTGTTAATATATTTTTTTTTATGTTAATGAGATGCTCTAGGATGTAAGTCAGGACAAGGTTGGATGTGATTTCCTTGGATCAGCTGTCACCCTGTGCCTGGCACCCTTCTGCTGTCACATACAAGGGCAGGACTTCAGGATTTGGGGGATTTTCTGCAGAAATCACACAGAACACACATCTAGAAGTAGAGGATTTTTAAATCAAAGCTGAATTAGCAATGAACTTTAGCACAGAAAATATTAGTCTGTAATATTTTGGCTTTGTTTGGGTTTTTTTTTCCCCCAGTTCTTCAATATCCACCTGCTGCACCTGGTAAATGTGGAACTTGAACAAATTTTTTTCTGAGTTTAGAAGAAATTTAAGACATGAAGGTCCTGGAAGTTTCATAAAAATAGGGTCAGGGTCTCTATGTGCATCTCCTCTTGCCCCTAAGCCCAGTCCTTAATAGGCATCAGAGAATCTGCACCCAAATTTCCTTACACTCAAAAAAATTCAGTGTAAGCCACAACTCCACAGGAAACCAGGCTCCATTCACTCACAGCAGCACTGCATCATTTTTTATATCCCTCATTTAACTGACATTTAACTCTGATACAAGGCTCCTTTCATAAAATAGAAAATATCTAATTCATGCATCACAGCTTGGGTATTTAATATTTATTACTAACAACATAAGATTGGGTGATGTACTGAATTATTAACGGAAATGAACAATCACGAGAGCAGAAGTTGGAGCTGGCAGTAGCATCAGAACCATTAAACACACAAAAAAACCCATCACAGCATGTTTCTGTTTCCCATTCTGGCATTTTTTACATTTGTAACTGCAAGTGGAACACACATCAGCCCTTGTCCTGCTCCCCTTGCACCCTCCCAGCCTCTCAGCTGAAAGGGAGAAGCACTAAACTTGGATTTCTGGTGATCTTCTCGCTTATATCCCCCCAGTTTCATGTTTCCCACTCTCACCTGACCTTTCCCTGCACAGAGATCTGCTCCTGAGCAGGACAAGGTGGGTTTAGGAGAGGGAAAAGCAGAGATGTTCCCGTGGCGCTGGGCAGGCTCTCACTGGGCTGTGCAGCTGAGAGGGGAAGGGATTTAGGCTTGAATGAAAAATCTTTGTTTCCTTGGCAATAATCACCGGGTGCTGCAGCAGCTCCGGGTTTGCCACGTGCGGTACAGCGAGGAAATAAGTTCAGGTTTCATAATCCATCATATTGAACTGGAGCAGAGCAAAACAGGAAGAACCAAAGTCCCCTCCTCAATACACCAATGAATCAGCTGAATGATATTTTTTGGATAAGGAAGGATGGAAGAAGCTGTGCCAGGGCAGGGTTAGGGTGGATTTTAGGGCAAGGTTCTTCCCCCAGAGGGTGCTGGGCACTGCCCAGGCTCCCCAGGGAATGGGCACGGCCCCGAGGCTGCCAGAGCTCCAGGAGCACTTGGAAAACCCTCCCAGGGATGCACAGGGTGGGATTTTTGGGGGTCTGGGCAGGGACAGGGGTGGGACTGGATCATCCTGGTGCGTCCCATCCCACTCAGGATATTCCACGATCCTGTGATCCCATGAACTGACCCGGTGTCATCCACACAGGAGCCCCTGGGTCCTCTCGCTCTGTGTGGGGACACAACTGTGACTGTTTCAAAGGCAGCTTTGAAAAATCAGAAACATTTCCAAGCATCCCCCTTCTGCCTCTGCAATATTTTTTGCATTAATGCTGCGTTTCTTCCCGTCAGCTTTCACCAACCACCCGAAAAACTGCTGGTGATAAAATAGGGGATGCAGTCGAGTGGTTGGGTAACATATGGTGTTCATCAAACAGTATCCAAAGAGATTCCAGTGTGAATCAGCAAATGTTCAGAAATTGGGTACCTGAATAATAATTTATAACAAGCCACCCCAGTGTCTTTCTCTCCATCAAATATTGATGACCTGTTACTTTTACTGCAGTTGCACCTGAAAGCTCTAAGGTGCAAATTAAAATCCAGAAGTGGCATAAAGCAGAAAAAAACCCCAAAAACAAACCACCAAACAAAACAAACCCCAAAAAACCTCACAACACAATCTCCACCCCCAAAAGCTTCAATGTAGGTAAATACACAGGAAAAAACAGTCTGTAAAATACAGAATAGCAAAGGGGAGAAGCTTTGAAAGCTCTGTTTTAGCCCCTGTGGATTCTGGTTACAGCTTTTCCACTGAAGTTTGGTCGTGCCTCAGATTTTTCATCCCTGTATTCTTCATGATGAATTGAGACCTTGATAATTCCCATCTCTCTCATTTAGCCACTAAGAGGGGTTTGTACCCACTCAAGAGCTGACAGTGTCACGTTTGATCTGAAGAAATGCTGTTCTGAAACAATATTTCAATGGCTGGGCAGGCTGAGGATGGAATGGCTCTTTCAGAGGATCAAAATGGAGCTTAGCAGAGAGAAAATCTGCTAAATAAAAGCTCCTGAGTTGTTTGAAACAGGTCACGCTACCTAACAACAATTAGAGCGAGCAGTAAATAAGATACTCAGGCACAATTTGTGGAAGAGCACAAAGGACTCCAGAGTGATTAGTTTAGTGGGGAAGGGAATCAAAGAAAATGTCAGAAAAGTGAGAAATTTCCAGCTGTCCCAAGGTCTGTGTCAGGAGAGGGATGGGAAGACGGAGCACAGCGGAAAATCAAGACGATGCCTTTCAAACGCAAGAATAAAAACACCGACGCTGCCCCAGGTGCCAAGAACAGCACAGCTGCCCTGAAGTCCCTCAGAGGCACGACTTGGTGCCGTGGGTGGCTTCAGAGGGGCTGCACTTTGTCCTCTCCCATTTCTCCCTCAATCAGGGAGCTGTGATGCCGAAGGTGATGGGAATATTGCCTTTGATGGGCTTTGGATCAAGCTCTGACAAATGGTTTAAAGAGAAGCTGTGAAAGGCACGTCTCACCTGCTGAAAGGCTGGCTGGAAACCACTGCTTTTCACAACATTTGAGGCTGTGTGAAGGCTAGAGATAATAATTCTTAGCAGCTGCATCACAAGACAAGGTAATTCCAAGTGCTGCGACGAGACAGAAAAGTTTAACTTGTCCAGCACAATGCGAGGAGAATATTTTGTCTGCCAGGAAAACTGGACTTCTCTCAATAAGTAAATAAGTGGCTGTCAAAGGAGCAAAAGCACAAGATCTGAAGCAGATCTGATAAATGCAGTGCTGTGGAAGCAGGAGGAGAAGGAAGAACTCAGCACCCAGCTGTTCATAAAGCCCTGAGGCAGCAAGGGATTGCTTAAGCACCGGCCTAAGTCTAGGCTGGCATCTCCGACTTACAAAGTGCTTAAATGCTGATCAGAGTCCTGCTGCCTCCTGTGCTCCGGCCTGGTGCTGCCTCTGGGTGAACAGCTCAATTAAACCGAGCTGGGGCGAGGAAAAGAAGAGATGAAAATCCAGTTCCTGCACACCAAGGTGAATTGGGAATACACAGAAATATTATTCCATATAGAATCGTGGAATGGTTTGGGTTGGCAGGGACCTTAAAGATCACCCAGATCCATGGGCAGGGACACCTCCCACTGTCCCAGGCTGCTCCAAGCCCCTTCCAACCTGGCCTTGGGCACTGCCAGGGATCCAGGGGCAGCCACAGCTGCTCTGGGCAACCCGTGGCAGTGTTTTGTCACCCTCATTGTAAAATATTTCTTCCTCATTCCTAATCTAAGCTGGCTCTCTTTTGCTTTAAACCCACCAGATATAAATATCAAAATCCCCCTCTGAGTGGCTCCATCAGGAGAGGGGATGAGCACCACGTGCAGGAAGGGAAAGCAAACAGCCTCCCCGGGATCTGCTGGAGTCAGAGCTCCGTGTGATGTTCAAAAAGAAGAGTTGGCAAAGTTTGTGCAGAAGCCACGAGGCTGTGGGGAAGAAGTGAGAGCTCATTAAAATTGTCACACATACTTTTTAAGTAAAGAACTCGAGAAATCAAGCAGGGATGATAGGTACAGCTTTTAATTAACCAGGCCAAACAAACCACCTCCGAACGTGTTGTCTCATGTGAACAAAAGATTGTTGATGGCTATTTACTTTGATCTTAAGAGCATGAAAGAATAATATGTATTTAACCAGGCTGATAGAAGAAATAAAATCTGAGAAAAGAAAGAGGTGTCAAAGGTGTCATTAGATTTAAAAGTGCAGCAGGGGTAGCTCTGTGCACTGCTGCATTGTTCAGCCAATCTGTTTTCAGGAGAGGGGGGATGTTAATTCATGGATATGAAATGCATGGATTCAAACAGCAAAGGGCTTTGAAATCCCCATCAAAATCTTGAGCTGGATCGGTGTAAAACTGGGGTGAATTCTGCAGGTTTCAGCACTGCCAGAAGGACAGCTCTCCCTTCAAGGCTGTAATTCCTCTCCAAATAAAGTAACCCTGATACTTTGTAAAGATTCCCTCTTCTTGTCTCCTCTCTGTCTCTAACATCTGACGCCTCCCAACGTTATTGAAGCCTCATCGTGGCTCTGTGCTGATAAAAAGGGAGGAACCTGGATCTGATGAAATCAGAGGCAAAGTAATTTTTATTATCTGAGAAATCCTATTTGAAACCGTGTCTGCTCAGCCTCCCTCTGCTGCTCGGGAGCAAACCCCTCTTTATTTCCAGGCTGTGCAAAGATATATTGTTTATAAATTTCTCCAGACACGCTGCCAGACACTGAGACAATATCTGACTCCTCGAATTTTACCAAGATTGAGGAGCAGGAGAGGCTGCATTAAAAACTACAAAGGGAAGTGAGTGAGGGGCAGAAAGACGAGCCCAGCTCCCAAGTGCCTCGGAATTAGCAGTGATTTATGCAGACGGAAATGTGAGTAAAGTTTGGCTGAGTGAATGACTTGTCCCTGCTGCTGACAGCCCTGGTATTTTTGAAAAGGTCCCACTGAATCCCATCAGAGATCTGACTGTCTGTATCATATGTTAATGAACTTTGTACCTGTTTATTCTATTCTGAGCATAATTTCTATGCTAATAATGTTGCCATTTAATAAACTGCGCTTAACAGATTTTCCTTATCTGCATGCTGATATGAATGAGCTTCAGGGTTGACTGACAATTAACTGGAAATCAAATAAATGCCATTATAATCTTTTAACTATTTGGATCAAAACAAAATTACACAATCCGGTTGAATAGTCTTATTAAAATATGGTAGAAAAGAATATTATTAGGAATTATAAAATGTGACGCTAGAACTCTTCTTTCCTATTTCTTAAAATTCTCCCCCCTTTTCCCTAAAAATAGAATTATTTTTGCATCAATTCCCTGCAACTGGGACCACAAATATTTATTTATGTAAATATATACAGCCATCTGAACTGAGCTCTACTCCATCATACAGATTCCGGAGAAAACACAGGATTTTCAGGAGCTGCTACTGCCTTTAACATAAAGCAGCAAAAATTGTTTTGCCCTGACCGTAACACGCTCAGGGATTAAATGTGAGGCGGATGTTCCTCTGTGATGGCCAAAGAAAAAAGTGACAAAAACACCCTGTGCCCAAATCTGTGGTAGTGACACATCCCAGAAGTCCCAGCCAGGGAATACTGGGCAACAGCACCTCTGTGTGCATGGGAACGAAAAGCAGAAAAGGAACTGAACTGCCAAATAAAACAGCTGCCAATTCCTCCATCTTCCAAGTTCTGCTGGTTTTATGAAATCTTTGTAATTCCACTACATCAGACAAAAGCTCTGCCAGCACAGGCTGGGATGTCCACGCTGCCACTGCTCTAATCCCACCATTAATCATCATTTTCGTGATCCAGACACTACCAGGAGCTCTGACTCAGCCCTTCACGCAACCAAATTCACTCCAGATGTAAAACTAAGCCCTTAATATGGGATTTAAGTAGAATTTAAACAGTACAGAAGGCCCTGAATTGCCCTCTGCGTGGGAGTTTCATTCACTCACAGGAAGCTGCTTCCCTCTCTGCTCATCAGAACACATTTCAGGAGCACAAGAACAATAAAAGCTGCTGGTAACCTTAAAGAATTCTGTCCAGACAACAAGCAGCTGACATCAGTGGGGCCCTGGTTGGATTTCAGAAACCCTGGAATAGAATCAGAGACCAAAAACCCCCAAAATAGAATCAGAGAATGGCAGGATGGTTTGGGGTGGAAGGGACCTTAAAGCTCATCCTATTCCACCCCTGCCATGGGCAGGGACACCTTCCCCTATCCCAGGCTGCTCCCAAGCCCATCCAGCCAGGTCTCATCAGCTCTAATTCCTTGTGCCTGTTGGCTGAGCTCCCTGTGGGCCTGCAGGAAACCTGGACAATCCTCCCAGGGCTGGTGAATTTCTGCCCAGTTTGAGTGACAAAAAAGGGGACTGGATGTGGTTCACTGGAGCCCCAGACCCACATCCTTGCTCAAAATAGCACAGAGCACAGGAAGTTTCTGTCTTTTTGATGTGTCAGTCACATTCTGTCACTCGTGTGGGTCCTTCCAGCTTTTCCTTTGCTTTTCCAGATTTCCGTTTCACTGAAAATCCGAGATTTTGGGTCTCGTGGAAGTGGAGCAATGAAACAGCAACATTCATTCCTCTGTCCCAAAATCCCACAGCTAAACCAGAGCTGTTTGTGGCCTCCTCCAAACCTTCATGTGGGCCAAGCTTCAGCCGCTTTTCCAAGGCGCTGTTTCTGTGCTCTCACTCACATGACCCTTCCCACTCCAAACGATCCCAGAAATCCCTTCCTGAAAGATTCTTTGTTCCTCGTGCCCGGAATCTGCCTGGCCACAGTCCCTGTGCCCGTCACGCTTGTCCTGTGCAGGGCCAGCAGCTGGACTTTGATGCTCCTCACAGATCCCTTCCAACCTGGGACATTCCATGATTCTTCGTTAATCAAGAACACATTTTCAATCACCTCCACACACCCTGATCTCTTCCCTCTATGGTTCCACATTCTTGGAGAACTTTGGGGATCACAACCTTTTATTTGGTGCCTGCGCAGAAAATTTGGTGCAGGTTTTCCAAATCTGGTGCAGGTTTTCCAAATTTGGAGCATCTTTTCCAAATTTGGTGCAGGTTTCCCAAATCTAGTGCAGACTTTTTTTCCAAATTTGGGGCATGCTTTCCAAATTTGGAGCATATTTTCCAAATTTGGTGCAGGTTTTCCAAATTTGGAGCATGCTTTCCAAATCTGGAGCATGTTTCCCAAATTTGGGGCATATTTTCCAAATTTGGAGCATG
>VZTG01008108.1:155580-217513 GCA_013397845.1 Melanocharis versteri | reverse complement strand
TTTTCCAAATTTGGGGCACGCTTTCCAAATTTGGAACATTTTTTCCAAATTTGGGGCATATTTTCCAAATTTGGAGCATGCTTTCCAAATTTGGAGCATATTTTCCAAATTTGGGGCACGCTTTCCAAATTTGGAACATTTTTTCCAAATTTGGGGTATATTTTCCAAATTTGGAGCATGCTTTCCAAATTTGGAGCATGTTTTCCAAATTTGGGGCAGTTTTTCCCAATTTGGGGCACGTTTTCCACCCCACACTGGCATTTTTGATGCTGCAGCAATACCCGCCTCAGTGGCGCTGTGCATGGCAGCACAACTTGGACGGGAAGAGAAGCACAGAAGGTTGCGTTCTCTCATTACTTTTTTTCCTGCAAACTCCTAATTAGGAACCTTGATTCCCAGCCTGCTCAGTGGAAAAAATCCAATGATTTTCGCTGGCTTTGGATGGAGCCCTGAACATCCATCAGAAAATGCACATGGAGCAGGGACAGGACACGAGCTGGAATGAGGACAGGGCACGGCACTGGTGCTCACTGGGTTTGGACTATTGCAATTCCTGGTGACAGGGAAGAGTGACAGATTTCCTGGGATGTCTCAGCGAGCAGGACAACCCCTGGGAAAGGCTCCCCTTAACAAGGCTGCCACGACTCGAGTGGGAACCGTTTCAAATTGTGTTAGAGAGGTGTCCTGCAGAGGGGAGTTGTAATAAATCCTTCCCTCTTTCACGTGACAACATCTGCTCCATCTGCCCTCCCCATGCTCACATTATCTGGCGTGCTAAACACTGGCATGGAGCACTCAGGATGAAATTAGGTTTATTGGCTTGTTCCGTTGTGAAACTCTCCAGGAAGAGAGAAAAGGAAGGAAAAGCCCTTCTCTCCTGTCTCCCCCTGCACCAATATCCTCTGGCTGCTGCCTGGGTCAGGTAGCAATGGGGGTCCCCTCCTGCCTCCTCGTTACTCTGCAGTGCCTTGACTTCAAATGGAGGCAGAACAGAGAGAGAAGAAAGGGGGAAAGCAAAGGAAAATCAGATAAAGAAATAAAATAAAATATTGCCTTTTTCTTCCCGTCATCTATGCTCGTTCCTCCTTCTCCTTATCTCCCTCCTCATCTTTCAGTCAAGTTTTCCATTCTCCGGCCTTCACTCTCAGCGTGGTGAACAAGAACAAAATAACCAGAAAGGTGGAGGAGAAGGCAAGACTGAAGGTACTTCAGAGGAGTTTGGGGTGATTTCTGACAACCCTTTGGTTGTAAAACTCCTTTTCTGCCAATATCCCCAGTCCTGGTGATTCCTGTGGGTGCTGCCACGTGTGATGTTCCTCCCAGATCCAGTGGCATTGTTCAGGAGGCAGCACTGGAAAATGCCTACAACCAACCCCAAAACCAGACAAACCCCAAAACCAGACAAACTTCCCAGCTGAGAGCAAATAAATCCTCAGTAAACACATTGGAGCTGCCTCTCCCAGTCCTCTGCAATTCTCTTCTCTTTTCCGCTCCCTCTGAAACCAGGAGCTCTGTGATGCCAGCACTGGATATTTTTAGCTGGAAAATTCTTCCTGCAGCTCTCAGCATTCCCTGAGGAATGGTGTGATGGTGGGGTTTGTCTGGTTAGCACCAAATGTGCTGCGACAGTGGGGCTCCAGGGATGAAAACCACCTCAAACAGCAAGCCCAGGTTTTGCGGTTTTCATGTCTTAATGAGTAACTTCAGACCGAACACTGAAGGCAGCAGGTAAATCTGTGCTTTTGATTCCTGCCAATCTGTTTGTAAGCAAGGAATGGAAGAGATTAATCAAATTTAGCAGCTGTGGAATCAATCCCATTGGTTCTCCAAGCAAAAGTGGGATTTCATCCACAGATAAGCTTAATTTGTATTCGTGTTGACTTTCAGCAGTGGTGTCTGAGATAGCTGGAATTGCTCTGATTGCTGATGCCCACACTTCAAGTGCTTTATTTAAATACTAAAATAGGAAATGAACTTCTTTACAAGCACAAAAACACTGATAAGATAGAAGGGTTAAGGCATCTCATCAAAGCTATGCAAAGCTCCTCGTGGTGGAAAAGCAAGGAGGATAAAAACAGAGACACACTTAATCCAGGCTTCAAGAACCAGACTTAAAAAATAAAATAATAGTAGAATTAATATCCCAGTGCTAGTCAGCCAATTGCAGTGCTGTAGAAAGCTGGGAATAGAATAAGAAGTGCTGGAATGTCATAAGAAAAAATAGATTTTGAGTGGAACTTGGTACCTGCATGCAAATATCTGGGGTATTTTATGTGCAAGCGGTGGGTGAGGAAAGCAGGGGGGTTTGTGGCACTGAGCAGCCTGACAAGCAAAGCTCCTCTTTGCCTGTGCTACTCATCTGCTTTGACTTCAAGGCAGTTGAGGGTTTTTTCAGATGCTGTGGATGGGTGTCATTGCCTCAGTTTTGCTCATCTAAGTTTGGTGTCTCATTTGAGAGGGAGGAACCTGCCAAGAACAGGTAAATAACTCCCTTAGGCTGCATATTGACTTCAGCTAAACAACAGTCAAGTGCCATCAATCTCCTCCTTTGTTAGCAGACTAGTGCAAATTTTGGAATTTTCTATCCATTTGGTCTTGATTCCTCCCCAAGCAGATTTTTTTTATTTATTTTTAAGGATAACGGATATTCTGAAGCTAAACCAACAGCGCTGACATTCTGGTAATTGAAATGTTTCCCTGAAGTTTGCTGAACTGTCCTGACACATTTCTGCTCAAATTGGATGGAGCTGAAACGCAGTTTCACAGACAATGCGTTCTGTGTGTTGGATTTGATCGGGGGATTGAGCGAGGACTTCTCCTGTTTACCAAATAATCACAGCATAAACTGAGCTGGGAGGGCCCCACAAGGATCAGAGCCCAGTGCCAACAATCCCACCCTGGGCATCCCTGGGAGCATTTTCCAGACGTTCCTGGAGCTCTGGCAGCCTCGGGGCCGTGCCCATTCCCTGGCCAGTGCCCAGCACCCTCTGGGGGAAGAACTTTTCCCGAAAATCCAACCCAAAGCTGCTCTGGCACAGCTCCAGCCGTTCCCTGGAGCACAGGGAGCACGGATTGGAGCAGCCCCTCGGGAGGAGCTGCAGACCCTTTCACTCCCTGTGTGTCTAATTCCACCCACAGCCACAGAACAGCCCTTTTCCCAAATAACAAAAAAGTTTAAACATTTCAAAAAGCCCCCAGCCTTGGAATCTGGCAGTGAGGAATGGAGGAGCAGAAGGAAAGCACAAGGAGGGGGTGGCCCAGAGTGCTCAGAGGGTGGTGGGAGACCAGATCCAAGGAAAGCTGCTGGTCCTGGCTGTTTTCCTGGGAGCAGGAGAACCCCCGAGCCTGGGCTCCAAGGGGCAGCTCCAAGAGCTCATCAATTCCCAGATAATTCCCCCACCCAGCCACAACCTCTGCTCGGCTCTCTTCCCAAAGTGTTGATGGAATCCAGCTTTCCACGCTGTTGTTTTCCCGTGTTTCCTCTGGGTAATGGCAAAAACCTGAGTGTAAAACAGCAAAACCGAGTACACCACGGGACACAGAATTCACCAGCTTTATTTATGGCAGAGGATCCATTGCCATCCTTCACAGAGCTGGGACTGAACTGTGTCCTACAAGCAAGACTTGGAGCCAATAAGTATTGAGCTTATTTTATGATCCCTAAACGTTCTTCTTGCCTGAGCCCCCCCAAAAAAACAATTTAAATTATGAATATTTGCTTATTACTGATTATTAATGCATGGAAAGTGCTGTGTATGACTAATGCATTCTTCCAGCCTACCTCATTTCTCAGTTTTCCCTCAGCTCTGCTCATTGAAATTCCGAGTGAAGTGAATCCCATATGTTTCTCTGCATTCACTGCAGTGCTCGGGGATCCTCAGCCCAGGCTGGGGGAATAGCACCTCTCTCTGGCAAAGCAAAACGAGGCCCAATTCCCGTTTATTAAAATGCTTCCATCAAAAGGAATTTTTTGTAAAATAAGCTATCCGTGAGGGTCCCGGATCTGAATCCGCTGAAGGCACGAAGGCAGGCGTTTGTGATGAGATCGGTGTCTAGACTTGAAAATTTGTTTTATTTAATACATGAATTGTTCCTTTCTTCTCTTTCGTTTCCTCAGTGGGTACGAGAGGATAGAAGCGAGAAGTGAGATGAAGAAAACTCCTGTTGCATGTGCTGAGGATGTGACACACATGGAAATAGCTGAAATCTGTGTCAGACTCCACGGGGAAGGAGTTTGGAGCATAAAGCTTGGGTTTTGTTGTCGTTTTTACTCCTACACTGAACTAAAACCCACAGCACATGCCAGGAAAAGTGCTTTTTTCCACAAATGCCAAAGAGCTGACCCTTGGAGAAGCGGCATTGCTCCCTAAACCCCATTTCTCCAGATTTTGACCCAAAAAAGGAGGTTAAGTGCCCAAGGGAGCATCTGAAGCTGGACTGCTGGATACCATGTGAGGAGGGAGCAGGAAAAACCAGGATGAGCCAGCTTTGAGATTTCCTTTGGATTCCTGCAGCTGATAACCTTGAATTCCCCCCCTCAGGTGCCAGCAGCGTGGACCATGGATAAATCCCAGTACTCAGGAGCTGAGCCCTGTCAGTAAGGGTGGAATGGAGTTACTTCTGAAATTTTTGAAGGAAAACACTCAGTGGAGAGGGCTGGGAACAATAAACCTATCTGATTCTGTATGTTCAGGCTTTATTTCATCATTTAATGTAAAAAGATGATTATTTTGGCATTTTCTGCAGGATTTACATGCGTGCTTCAAGTGCAATAAAGTATTTTACAGAAATGAGAGCAGCCAAGCTGCCGGAGAGCTGAGCAATGATGGGTTTGAGTCACAGAAAGGATGGAAAAGACAAGTGGGGCTGGAGGAAACTCTGCCCTGAAAAGGGGACTGAGGGCTGAGGACCTTCCCTGCTGAACCCTGGCAGGAGAAGCAGAAAATCACCCTTCAAAAAATTCTAAGATATTTTTCAGACAGCAGGGGCCCAAATAGTGCAGCTTTGTAAACTTAAAAATTACCTCAAGAGCTCAGAGGAAATCTAATTAAAATATTGAATTGTGCATCTATTAATATGGATAATCTGTTAAGTATTGTTCCTATTTAGCACACTCATCTCTACACACTTACAAACTGAATTGAATATAAAGCTGAGTTCTCCTGTCTTATCAAGAGTTCAGCTGATCAGGCAGAGTGGTTACCACACATTCAGGACTATCAGGAATAAACTATTATCAGGAGTGAAAGGAAAAAGGTGAAAAAGAAGAAATATTCTTCCCGCTTTGGGTGGAATAGGTCTGGTTTCACTATTTCTTTAACAAAAGACTAAATTTATTTAAATAATTTAAAAGAAGCTGCGTGATCTGACTTATTTAGGAATGAGCCCATCACAGTATGGCTGCCAGAACTGGAAGGGGTTGGTATTTCCTTTTCTAAGCAACTATAACCACACCAAATATTTTAAAAAAGGCCAATAAAAGAGCCCATAAAGGTTGTAATTGCAGCATGATAAAAAGGGAGCAGAAATAAGGCTTTGTCAGGGTTTAATCATATCTGTGGAGAAAGGCAGACCGTGTTCCCTCTCTTTTTATGTCTAATTTCAGCACTTTAATTAGCCATGTACTTTACAGCCACACAAACCCTTATTTCATTTTGTTTTCTGTCAAGGAGATTTCTGGACTAACACTGTACAGATGATTTATTTCCCCTCCTTTTAAAGGACGGCATTAACCAGTTTGTCATTTAATAATCAAACAGCCTCATAAATTCCACTTTGCACCAGTGGCCGCACTGGCAATAATGTGCACGCAGAGATTTTAAACATTTTCTCCCTTTGTAAATCCTGCTCCTGTTGTTTGCTCCTGCCCAGCAGCAGGAGCCTTCTGGGATGCTCAGGAATTACAGTGTGCTCGGAATTATTGTTAGTAAATTAATACAGGAGCACAAGTAAATACAGTATGGAGTGTGTAAATATTTTCTTTATCAGTAAATCAGGTGGGGAATATCAGAGTAGCAGAACCTCAAGATCCAGGCTTAGTTCAGTCTCTGGAACACACAATATAATCAAAATACGATCAAAAGACAAATAAAGATTTGATGAAACATTGGTTAGAAAAGTATTTTTCATTGTCAGCGGTTAAAATGGAAATAAAATTGCCACTAGAAAAGGGGGGGAAAGCCATTGGGAAGTTCTCTGTGGCCAGGGGATGGATTGCTCACCCAAATTTCCCTGTTCCATTGCCAGCACCTATGTAAAATTCTCCGATTTGCACCTTCTTTCATAAATACTGCTGGGATTTATCTCTCTTGTACATTCCTGCAGCACGGCATAGGGAAATAGTTCCTTGTGCCACAGTTTGGGATAATGTTTCAGAGAATTATCACCATTTTAAGTCTGATGTGACCCAAAGTAACCTCCTTGAGCAACCGGTCCTGTGTGCAAAATCTGGTGTTCAGCTGCCAGAGCTTTATGAATTACTGATTATAGATTTCAAAGGCTGACAACAGAATGTGACAAAAGAGGGTTGCTGTTATATTTGTGAACCCAAAGAGATGCTGAGAAGGACTCTCAGAGATTCTCAGCACTTCTTAATGACACTGCTGCCCATTTCATCCATCTGTCTCCATTCGTGTATGGAAATATCCTCAGGGCTGTATGCTGCATATAATATCCCTCATTTCTGCCAGTCAGACCCTTTGATTTTAATATTCCACCATTTAATTGCCATTAGCGTGGAATCACAGAACTATGGAATAGCCTGAGCTGGAAGGTACCCGCAGGGATGAGGGAGTCCATGGGGATTGTCCATCCCAACAACCCCACTCTGGGGCGGGGAGTGTTGAGATGTAATGATGGAGAAGGTTCCTGGCAGCTCAGAAATAAGGAATCAACCCTCACCAAACCCCACCTGACCCAAACCAGCTGCTGAGGGCGTGCCACTGCTGGGCCAGCAGCTCAAGCCAGCCCACCACGGAGGCTGATTGCACCCGGGTCACTGTACAGCCTGTACAGATGCACAGCCACCCCGCCTCAGCCTGGGCACACATCCCGCCTCCCTGGGCCTCCGGGGTGTCTCCTCCTGGAGCTGCTCCCCCCAGCTCCGTGGCTGGCCGTGGATGAAGTGCTGACGGGCACAAACCCACGGATCGGCCGTTCACCCGCGTGGCTTCGCTCCGGCGCCGTGCGCATCCCGCGCTGCGCCCGCAGAACTCCGCGGCCTCCCTGAACACGAAGAGGCCTCTGGCACCTCCATCAGTGAGCTGCCAAAAGCAATCCTGAGCCAGCTGCGCTTCCGTGAGCTTTAAATGATATTAAAACAGAGAAAACCACCCGGCCCAGTGGCTGGTTGCTGCCCGTACCTTTTGCTCTGGCGCAGAAGCTCCGAGCCCTTTCTCCAGGAAACAACAGCTCTGGGAGAAGCGCTGGGTTTACAACCGATTGTAACTTCCCCTCCAACCTGAACAACAGACAGCTTCTTCACGGGATTCCTGGAAAAATCAGGGGCTGCAGCTGAAAGGAGAGAAGGAAGAAGAGACGTTACTAAACGAACCTGCCAAAATCTTCCCTTTGAGTTCAGCCAGAGGATTTAATAATTGTTTCGGTTTTTCGATTTCTGCGAAAGTAAATCTAAATCTAACATTAAAAATGTATCCAAGCGGCAAAGAATTCTAATTCTGTTCCTGAAGCTGAGCCAGGTACTCTGACAAACTTTCCTGAGGAAATCTGGAGATTGGGAGAACTGCTCTATCCCTGATGGAAGACAAGATTCCTGAGCAGGATAAACTTCACGCTCCGGATCCAGCCACAGATATTCATCTGCAGAGAGTCTTCTCTCACAAGCACAGTTCTACTCCGGCTTTCTTTCCATAAACCAACACTGCTCGCTGAAAATATGTTTATTTTTCCAGCAGCTTACACGAAAATTCGCTCTTGGAGAAGGAGAAAACACAAGACATTGGGTGCTCCTAAAGTCTGTGTTTTACTGTTTCGCTGATATTTGGCTGTTGAGCAAACTTTACATTTGGAAATCTAGAACAGAATACTTTTGTAATATATGAGCAAATTCCATTCATGTTCATCTGTGGTTATCATTAATGAGATTCCTTTTTCTCTGTTATTTATGTCCACATTTGCCATATGCTCTTTATTTACAGCTCAAACTATTTTCCCTGCTTTCTGAAATCACTTTAAAAACCTGCAGAATAACTACTAATAACTCAAACTAAGCGAGAAACAGCATACATTAAACTGGTGTATATGTGATAATAAAAAAGACCACACATGGATTAGATTCTTTCTCCAAATAAGCCATGAAATTAAACTAAAAAAACCCCCACATTTCCATGTGGGTGAAAAGCAAAGAAATATCAGGTTTGAACTGCCAGGTTTCATCTCCTCTTTTCTTAAATTCAAATTTTTTTCAACGAGTGTCCTTTTTACTGGGTACCTGCTCGTTTTAGTGACATTTACTCACCGATCACCCTCAGCTCAGCATTGGCATAAATCGTGTCATATTTATTTTCTGCCACGCACTGATAGAGGCCTGAGTCTGACAGATTCAGCATGGGGATGAGGAGAGTCCCATTTTCTATTTGAATTCTTTCCTGATAAGAGAAAAACAAGGGAAAACATTGACAGAGCCGATGAGTGAAGAAATAAAAGGTTTTTTAGTATCACACTGATGCACCTGATCACGATTCAGAGGCAGAAATGTTGTTTTCTTGGGAGCAGTGAGGATGGATACATCAGAAATGGGATGTGCACCACTCTGTGTGGTGGTGATTGCGTTTCCAGCCCTCTGAGCTCCCCCAGCTTTTCAGGAAATCCAGGCACACGTTGCAGCAGTGGCTTTGGGCAGGTTTGTCCAGGTTTTCCAGGTGTTTCCCTGCACTGCTGAGCGGGGAATCTGTGGTTATCCTTCTCCATGAAGGTGGCACAGGAGTTACCTGTAGGGATGCTCCACACTGGGAGCCAGGAGCACCTTCCACCTGGATCCTGAGAAGCAGCACCTCATGCCTGGCTGGTGAAACATCATTCCATCATCCCAGCACATAAATCTCATGGGGATAATCCCAGGTGATCAGAAAAGCTCCACAGGGGACAGAGGTGCTCCAATTACGGGAACATTTCCAGCATCATCACACCCCGAGTCACAGGAAAATGAGCCACTGGAAAAACTCCACTTAAATTCCAATTGGAAAGCCCCAGGCAGCTGCTCAGAGCACAGGGAGAGCGTTCTCCTCCAAGCCTGGATTTCTACACACACCAACTTTCTTCAGCAATTCTGCTGAAATAGAGGGCTCTGCGCAGTGGGTATGTTTGGACCAGAGCTTGGAATTTGGTGTATTAAAAGAAGTTTTACTTGCTCTGTTTTGGAAAACAGAAAAAAGCCTGTTTCATGCTGCAATCATAACTTCAAGCTAAATATCTGGTGATTTTACAATTACTACCCTCTGGAGACAATCATAGCTGCACTGCAAAGTGGAACACTGAGGAGGAGAAAAAAAAAACATTCCCCAAAACAGATGAGTTTGGAAGATACCCAGGGGGAATATAAATCCCATCACCAAGTGCAAGCCTGAACAGCAGATATCTCTGGGAGGATGCTGCTGCTCATTTAGCCTGGCTCTCCTGCCTCTGGAGCAGGAATGGAAGAGTTTGGAGTGCATTGTTTGAGGATGCACTCCAGTGTTGGATGAGCAGCCACAAGCATCTCAAATGTATTTGTGAAGTGCTAAGCATCTGTCATAGAATCCCAGAAGGGTTTGGGTTGAAGGGATCTTAAAATCCATCCAGTGCCCCCCCTGCCGTGGGCAGGGACACCTTCCACTGTCCCAGGCTGCTCCAAGCCCTGTCCAGCCTGGCCTTGGACACTGCCAGGGATCCAGGGGCAGCCACAGCTGCTCTGGGCACCCTGTGCCAGGGCCTGCCCACCCTCCCAGGGAACAATTCCTGCCCAATATCCCATCTAACCCTACTCTCTGTCAATTTGAAGCTGTTCCCTCTCATCCTGTCACTCCAGGTCCTTGTAAACACTCTCTCTCCATCTTTCTTTCAGGCCCTGCAAGGCCACAGTTTGGTCACCCCAGAGCTTCTCCTCTCCAGGTGAACAATCCCAGCTCTCCCAGCCTTTCCTCCCAGCAGAGCTGCTCCATCCTCTGCTCATCCTGGAGCCTCCTCTGGGCTCTCTCCAGCAGCTCCAGGTCCCTCCTGTGCTGGGACAGGGCTGGGGCAGCTCTGCAGGTGGGCTCTCACCTGAGCAGGGGCAGAATCTCCATCCCTTCCCTGCTGGGACCAGCCCAGGGCTCGGGGGTTCTGGGGACCATCACCCACATCCAGGGCACATTTTCCAATAGCCCAGCTTTCCCTTGGAGGTCTCCCAAACACGAACTGACCCAGCCCAAGCTTGTTTAGCTTGGGAATGTGATGAGAGCACAGCCCGGGGCCGCATGGCTGGTGTGTGGCAAACTAATTATCAACATTACATTACTTAGGCACTGAGAATTTTTTCCAGGGCTCTCGCTACAGATATCTTTTGCATACTTAGTTTTACCTCCAGGCTGTTTGCTATCCTCTCAATGCATTCTATTTTTACAAACACCCTTTGAATACAAAACCCCTCTCTGGAGCAAGGCTCGTGTTCCACACTTATCCCAAATTCCCCACCGTTCTCTGCCGGCTCTTTTGAGCTGTGCAGACAAAGGGAGGAATAAAGCACACCGTGTACACGAGCAGGAAGAATGCTGGGATGACCAGCCAGGTGGTCAGGCAGGGAGGTTTGACAAAGAGGAGACAATCAGAATCAGCCCCAGGGTGAAAAGCATCGGGATGTTATTCTTCCTGGGAGAATTCCGACACGCGGGGTGCTGTGACAAACTGAATATTTTATTACATCTCCCTTGTACTTTCCCCTCCAAAGTGTCCATTCTGCCCATTGAGCAATAACATCCAGCATTTTGTTGCCTGAAAAATTGCATTTGCAGCACACTGTAAGTACTGTGAAAATGCTGGTTGAAAATGTGTCTGTCGAGCGTTTCATTCCTCTTTATTGAAACGGCGCAATTGAAGAGTGACAGACTCTAAATATTGCTGCCTTCAAAGAGAGAGAAACAAGATAATCGTGCTCAGAAAGAGGTGACGATGAGTACAATGAGCAGGTTCAGAAAAATTGCAGTCCAGATAAATTCTGGCTATTTTCCCCAGATGCAGGTTGGGTCTGTTTAGGACTGATCCAGCAGAAAATGAGATGGAAGATAGGACCCCACTCCAACTTCTTTAAATAAGTCCAACTAAATCCAATAAATGCTGGTTCTGCAGCCCAGCAGGTGCTAATTTAGCCCATATGTTCTGGAAATTCTCCTGTATGTGCTCTTGCTAGGCAGGAATTAATCACAGTATTATTTTTTTCCATCCAAGTGAAGATGCCTCGTAGATGAGCCATCGTGTGCCCCAGAAATGCTGGATGGAGGCTGGATTAAAAAGAAAAAAATCGGAAAACTTGGCCTCAGCAGAATGCAAAGAGCTTCTTTCACCAGAAGTCCTTCTCCATGAGGGTGCCAGTAACTGAAGATTGAAGGATGGATGTGCCAGAGCTTGGCCACCTCAGGAATGCAGGGATTGCCAAATCCCTGGAAGCTGGGATCTCAAAAAGCTGGCTGATGAAGGATCTGATCGTGGTTCTCAAGAGTTTGAGCTCCAAACTCCCCCTCTCCTCCTGCACTCCTGCTTCCCTTTCCACCTGGTCCTTTTACGGGACGTTTTGCATTCATCCAGCTCTTCCTTACACCTCTACACCTCTTTCTTTGGATTATCCCTCTCCAAAGCACCGAAAACATTTCCCTCAAAATTAGCTGATTTTCAGAGCTGACTGATTAATTAAGGTAAAGGATGAACTCAGCAGGGGAGCAGCCACACTGCATGGGACCAAAGGTCCTCCCAGCTACTGATTAAGAGCAGAAACAGAAGGAAAGTGCAATTCAACGCTGAGCATTTTGCAATCCCAGCTCTGGAATCCTCTTCCAGTCCTTTGGCATCCTACCAGTTCCCCAGATTGCAGATTATGTCTACAAATGGATTTAGTGTTTCTTTCACCAGCTATAATTCATATTTTTGAGCCCTTCTATACCTACAGCCATGTCTTGTAGCAATTCGATAATTCACACAAAGAAATTGGTGTTTCTCTCTCTCTAAACTGCAATTTCATACATCTCCAATAAAGATGAAGTCCAAGAATTGAGTCCCTGTGTTTCAAAGTTTCTGCTATTATATTTATTTTGGTATGTTAATCTTTACCTATTTTTTGAAACTTAATTAATATACTATGAAATTAATATGATGATTAAATAATGAAAAAAAATAACAAAAAGTTGAGGAAGAAATCAAAGGAGACAACAGGAATCTTACCTCTGACACGAGGGGCTGGCCATTTTTTAACCAGCTGTAGGAAGGCCTTGGTTTTCCTCTTGCCTTACATTCCCAAAATAAACTGTCATAGAGAGACAGAAAGGCATTTTGGATTTTTTTTTCCCATTCAGGGGGTGCTGAAAAGAATATGCAAAGCATTTTAAACAGGAGAAAAGTGATTTTGCTTGAGGTACGCTGCCATTAATGAATGAACTGAGCAGGGCTAATTAATATCTGTTCAACACAGTTTTATTATGTTGCAAGTGAATTCTGTAGAACAATTCCCTGGCATTAAACTTTGGGGCAAGCTTGGGGAAGTGTTAGAAATCAAGTGGTTCATGGGTGGGCAGTTTGGTTATGATTTTATCCATTTTTGTGGCCAAAATGTGCAGAAATGGTGATTTTAGATGCCTGCAATTCAGGACATGTGTGTTGAAAGCACCAAGACACCGAATTCCTGCAAAGTCCTCCTCTAAAGAAATTCAGTGAGGTGTAAAAGCAGAATTTGCAGGAATCACAGAGGAGCTCTGTAAACAACCGAGCCTCAAGGACTGAGCTGGGCAGGAATTCTCCTGGGGAAGGCTTGTCAGGAGAGAGGTGGAGGTGAGACCTGGGGAGAATAAATAACACCTCATTCCAGGGGCAGGGACACCTTTCCCTGTCCCAGGCTGCTCCAAGCCCTGTCCAGCCTGGCCTTGGGCACTGCCAGGGATCCAGGGGCAGCCCCAGCTGCTCTGGGAATTCCAGCCCAGCCCCTCCCCACCCTCCCAGGGAACAATTCCTGCCCACAATCCCATCCATCCCTGCCCTCTGGCAGTGGGAAGCCATTCCCTGAGTCCTGTCCCTCCATCCCTTATCCGAAATCCCTCTCCTGGAGCCCCTTTAGCTGCTCCAAGATCCTGTAAGGATGGAGTTCACCCCGCTTAAAAGTGTTTCTAATTGCAAGTAATTTTTACTGCTCTCAGAGCCTGAAGCGTGGGCTGGAGGGATCACACACAAAGCAGAGTCCAGGAAAGAATCCCTATTTCTTGGAGACAACCTTCCTCCAGAGGAGAACCCCCAGAGACCAGGAAAGGAGCAAGAGGAAATCAATTACAGAGATAATTTACCAGCACACTCCTAATATGACAAAAAAACCTCATGCCAAGGCTTCATGAGCACTGTTTATACATTTCACTATGAACAGCTATTAATTAATGTACAAAGCACAGTTAATAAGCACATTGTTTTAGATTGAATTAACTGATCATAATTTTATAATTGCCTGTGCTGTTATCAATCAGAGCCAGGTAATCTACTGAACTTAATTTTAATGGAACTGCTTGACTGACATGGTGAAAAAAATTAGTGAGCAATGAGAGCAAAACTACCCCCTGAAAGCAAGGAAATAATGAAATATTTAAACCAGCAGCAGACTGTTCTACTCCTGGCATATATCTTGATATTAGCCGTGGCTGCAGGAGCCTGGTAGCTTATCAGCAAAGCCTGCATCTCTTCATTAGAAGGGATTTATTTAAAAAAAAAAAAAGGAAAATCCTTGCCAGAGTCTTCTCAACAGATGTTAACTGGAGGCTCAGTCCCACTTGCTGTGATTTTTTTCTCTTCACTGTTATGTTTCTTTTTTCTTTTTTTTTTTCTTTCTTTCTCCTTTGAAAGATTGATGAGGTAAAGAAAAGATCTCTCCTCTTATTCCTGTCGAGATATGTTGCTTTCCCTGGGCATTCACAATGGGACTGAAGAGACATAATTCAGCCTGGCTATGAGGGACCATCCCGTGTGGCTGGGACTGCAGGGAATTAATGCACATGGCAAGGGACAGGAGCTTCCCAGATTATTCTCCTCTTTCAGCCAAGCTGGAAGGAGAGGGAGGAATGGGATGATTCCTCTGCTTTGTCCTCATCTTTTTCTGGGACAACACAGGAGGTGAAATCACCTTCACTGCCACAACCGAAGGCTCCCGAATCCTTCCCCGCTCCACATCTGCTGCTGGAATCATCCCTCCCTGCCTCTAATGTCTCACCGAAACGTGCAGGCATCCCTCTCTGCCTTTTATTAACATTTCCAAATTCCCACATGCCCAACCCCAGCTTTGATGCAAAATATCTTCCTTTGCTGAGGCCGTGATCCAGGGAAGGTCACTGGGAGCCCCCAGCAGCTTAACCTGACCTGTGCTTTCTACCTCCAGGAAGGGGCTGAGAGACTTCATCTGCAAAATACAGCTGAACGCCATCCTGCTCCTCATTAAAAATCCAAATTCAATCAATCTGCTTACCATAGACAAATAATTGACCTCTTGCAATGTTTATTCCTCGAGTGTTTCCTGCCGTGCACTCGTAGGAACCTTCATCTTCCTGCTGAACGTTGGGGATTTCAAGAACTCCTTTGGTTCTGTTGTGCTGGATTTTCTTTGCCAAGGAGTTTCCATCAGTCCTTTTCCAGCTGATACTTGGGACAGGACTAAAGAATTGTATTTGTTGGAGAAAAAGAGACAGCATTGGTTACAGCAGAGGAAAAAGAATGCAAAGTCCTTTCTTGAGAGCAGACATATTTAAATAAAAAGAAATAATTTCTAAGCATGGCATACAGAGGTTCATATAAGACAGATTTTATAACATGTCCAATTTATTTAGGAGGATGGGTCCAAAGTGGGATGAAATCCTCAGTCAATTCTATGATTTTTCCTTAGGCCAATCTGTATTTACCCTTTAGTAACTTTTATTTGGGGCTCAAACCTGTTTTTAAACCCTGGGACACTGAAGGAATGACTTTGCAAGTCCAAATGAACACCACAGCAGTACTGAATTATTGACTGGCTTTCCCAGCAAACAAATTCCCTGTAGAACTAAAGGTATTTTCATACCCCAAAATAGGAAATATTGGCCAAGATTTCAAAAGATCTAAAAATACCAATAAATCTAAAAATAAAAAATGGGAGCCAAGGTAGAGGAGAGACAGAGAATTGAGTGAGGAGAGGAAAGAACAAAACATTGAGGCTGGAAGGAGATAGAGACAAAAAAGGAATATTTCTTTTTGCATGTTTTTGAAGCTTTCTATCATTTTCATTGATATTGGGATCAATGTATCCCATACAACACAAAACAGTGAAGTGTGAAGGCAGCTATAAATACTTCTTGGATTTCTGGTAATGTCACAAACCAGAGGAGCCTCACTTTTGTGATCTATTATGCCACCAAAACACTTTGAAATATTAATAGTCTTGGATTTCACAGTTTGCTGTTTCTGCAAACTGAAGTAAGTTGCTTTTTCTGACAACTTCAGTTTTGAGCTTTTTACAGAGGCTTTGGCTAAATGCTGACTTTTCCACTGGAAAACACCCACATCCACAACAACTGAAAACACAACTTTCATGGAAATTAAAAGTCCTCATTTCCAGTCTCCAAGGTCTCTGCCTGCAGTGCTGACTTACAAAGGATTTATTCCTTTTTAGCAGAGACTGTAACTGCTCTCACCTTAAATTATTTAAGTTCAAGTCCTTGTTTATTGAACAAAGAAATCAAGACACAAATCCAGAATGGATTAATTTCTTAATAATTCAGGAAGTTTGGGCCTGGTTTCTGCATTTTGAGTCGGTGTGTCTGTGATGTTCACAACTTCCCTCTAAGCGAGAAGAACCAGGATTTGGGAGAAATGTGAGTTTTCTGAACAATTTCCTACGAACAAGAGTGACTGGGACATGTCAGATATTGCTAATCAGTGAAAGAGCTGCAAAAAACCCCTGAGATTTTATTCTGCTTTTCCCCATTTTGGCTCAAGTAGTAAAAAATTCCAGATCTTTCTGGTAAAAAAGATTAGCCACTGTCACCACCACTTTTATTACTTCACGAGACAAAAGCTGCTCCAGATGTTGTTTAACACCCAGTCCTTCCTAGGAAATTTATAAGGGTTTTTTTTTCCTGAGTGAATTGTTAAAAGGTGCTGTCTCCTCCAGAAATCTTGGCATAGAATCCCAGGATCATTCAGGTTGGAAAAGACCTCCAAGATCATCAAGTGCAGCCTCCTCCCAACACCTCCATGCTCACTAAACCACATCAGGAGGGGCCACATCAACTTTTGGTTTGAAGCCTCCCAGGGCTGGTGACTCCACCCCTTCCCTGGGCAGCCCTTCCCAATGTTATTCCACCTCTTCAATGAACTGTTTTTTCTTAAAACCCGATCCAAACTGATGCCTTAGGATTTTAGCTTTTATATTTTCCATATATTTGTAACCCTGCAGTTCTTTAGTGGATCACTCTAAACTCCACACACAGTGTCAGCTGCTGCTCTCCCATTTTGGTCAGACACAACAATTCCTCTCCAGGCCTGGCAATCAAGGACACCTCACTGCCTCAGGCCTGAGAGATGGAAACAAAAGTGAGCTGGGGGAGCAAACTTGGGGTAAATGACTTCATTATCTGAAGCTGTAATTGGAAGATGAACCCCCAATATGCAAATGGACCAAACTTATAAAAGTGTGAAACCCGTGACCATCGTCCATTTTTGGGTGCAGCCCCTGGGGGGCTTCATCTGCCTTAAATGTACCTGAAGGCCCTTCAGTAAATAGAACTGCTTTTTTTCCCCTTAATTCTGTCTGGCCTGTGGTTTTATGCCCAAAAGGCATCAAAACCACTGCTGGTGCAGCTTGAGGCCGTTGTCCTGTCGCTGGTGGCCTGGGAGAAGAGCCCATCCCCACCTGGCTCCAAGCTGCCTTCAGGTGTTTGGAGAGAGCAACGAGGCCTCCCTCAAGTCTTTGCTGCAGACTAATCCTGCACGTCAGCATTCCTGCAGGATTTCTCTACAGCAAGTTCCAGTTAGTTATAAATCCAGACACTTCTGGCTGTTTAAAAGGAGCACAGCTCCAGTGCAGACCGAGTCTGGCTCACGAGTGCCGTGCTCCAGGCAGGAAAACAGCCAGGGGAGCTTCCAGCCTGGCGTGGGATTGATCCACGCCAAGGAGAGCATGGCTGGCTCTTCAAATCCTCCTGCATATTCAACACTGGGTGAGCAGCAACTGTGGGACAGCAGCCTGCAGAACGCCAGGAGCGTTTAACTGCTTGCTTTAAAGGCATCTCTTCTGGATTTAGTTTTATTTTTTTTTATAACAAAGAGATTAAAGGCAACTAACAGCCATATGGGAGAAGAGAACAATAATTAGATGCGTTCTGCCGCCTGAAAGAGCTTCATCTCCATATTTCCTACTCTCACAGCCATTTGTTTCCTCTCAGCACTGGCTGCTCATGAACGAGGGAATTCTGTGCTGACACCACGGCCAGAGGCAGCGCTGGGTGGGAAAAGGCCCCTTCTGTCAACTTGTCAAGTCAGCTTGGCCAAGGTTTGAGCTGGAGGTGCTCCCCTGTTCTCCTTCTCCACACCACAGACCGATAATGACATCCTTGGGGATGTTTCAAGGCAAGCTCGGCTCATTTTTGGCCAAACACGAGGGTGTTTGAAACTCACTGCTGGTGTCAGCTGAGCAGGGGGACAGAGGAAACTCGGATGTCATCAGCTTTGGTGTGTTTAAAGACAACAAAGAGTTAACAGCACTTTGGTGTCCTGCCAGGGAGCCTGGATTTTATCAGGAGAAGGAATTCCTGTGTCAGGACAGCAGCTCCACCTGGGCTACAGCTAAAGAAGCAGAATCTGGGAGGATCCATAACTCAGTTCCATCGGATGGACCTTCCTAGAGAATATCTACATTTCCTCATTGATACTTCATTGATACAGAATTCCCAGCATCTTCACTCACTGTATTTTGCAGAAAACAGAATTTTTGGGCTGGTTTCACCTTTTTCTGCTGCTAGTTTCCGTCTTTATAACCAAATCTCTTAATAGCAACTCTTACTCAGGCCATGTGAAACCTTTCAAGGTTGAAAAAAAAATAAAACCAGTTTGGTTAAGTTGGGGTTTGGAACGAGTCATTTATTTAGAAATTGATGCTTTAAGGAGTGAAACTTTCCTTTAGGTGTAGGTAAATTTATATAAAACCTAGTCCAATAAATACAGCCTTGTGAATTTTGGTGGGATTCTTTTGATATTCCTTGGAAGGTCAGGGTCTGACATTGCTGCGCAGAGCAGTGCCCATGCAGGTTTGGGGTGGCCCTGCCCCTGCTGGGTCTTTTTGTCATTTAGTCCCTCCCAAAAACCAGATTAAAACCTGGTTAACTGCTTGGGCCTAAAAAGTTTTGGAATACATAAAGAAACAATGAGCGCACTTCCCAAATTTATTACACTTCATGGACAAAATCTGGCTTTCTCCTGAGTAAATAAGAAAACAGTGCATAAATAAGAGAGTGTCTTAGTACATAAATCTGCAGTTTATTTGAAACCTTCAGAGCATCCAGGAGCACTAATTTAATTTATATTCCACCATACAGGCAGCAGAATCACAAAACCATAAGTTACTAACTGGGAAAGAAAAGGAGATGGAAAATATTTTGTGGTTGGTGACAAGTTCTTGTCACAGCGAACGCGAAATTAATTTGTCTGCAGAATTAGAACCCACACCATGAGAGAGGTTTCACCTTTTTCAGCAAAGATGATGCATTGGGATCTTTTGTCCTGTGCGTCTGGGGGCCCTTCAAAGGGAAATTCAATCTGCATTTGGGGTAATGAAGCCCGTGGCTCGTTAGACAAATGAGCCCGAGCTGAGCTTTGAAAGCCGCATCACTGCTGGCACCAGGAAGAATTAGGATCTGAGGAGCGCCATAATTAAAACGTTTAATTTTGGATCCTCCTGATGGATTACCTGAAAACAGCAGTTTTGGGCAAGGTGTCGAGTCTCGCTGGCCTGACCTGTGTGAGGGAGGATCTGCTCATCCCTGGAAGGACAAACCCTCAGGCCTTGCCTTCATCAGGGATGGGGGCTGAAAACTCCGCTCGTGCTGCCAAAAGTCATTCCCGCATCTGGGATTTCAGAGTCCTGTAATTGACCCTTTCAAAGCCTCCTACACAAACAACTTGAGAATATACCAGAGGTGAAGCCTGGGATTTTGGTGTAAATTTAGTAAAAATGGTTATTTGGAACCCCCTTGGAGCTGTGTGATTATCTACTTATTCCGAGAGCTGCTGGAAAAACCTTTCCATGAATACATTTAGAGGAATAGGTGGGATCTTCCCATGACAAATGAATATTCTGGGGTGAAAGAAATCTTGGTTTATATCATTCACATATGCTTTTTACAACCTCAGCTGGCAACAGCCCATCTGCAGGGCTTCTGAACTGATTATTTCCCTTTCTTTGAGAAGGGAAAGAAGAAAAATATAAACCACAGACAGAGTTTAATAAATATGTGCACCAGACATGGAAACTACTTCGCCTATTTTCATTCCAGGGACTATTCTTATTTGTGCAACAGAAAAAAAAAAAAAAAGTTATTTTGAGAGAAATCTGCAGAAAGCAGCGCAGTATAACTCAACTGCACATAATTCTTTCCATGGTGCTCAATCCCCTGAAAGACAGGGAACAATAATTTGGATATATGGCATGATTAATAGAGCTTGATCCAAACCAGGACTTTTAATCCTGGCATAATATTAAACACTGTCATCGTAATGAATATTGGTGCAGAACACAAAGTCTCATCTCTTCTATTAAACTGCCACAGGCTGCAGGATTTGAAATAGTGGAGCCCCTATTTCATATTTCAGTTTTCCCTCTTTTAGAGGATTAAGGTGCAGTTTGTTGCCTGTTTAGATTCATCAGAGACCTGCACTTTATCTTGTATTTCCATCAAAATGAGCACTAATTTCCTTTTCAAAATGTACTATTTGTGGTTTCTGCCCTACAAAATAAGGTTCAAAGTCAAGGACTGGCCTGAAGGCCTTTGTCCATTTAGGAGCCATCCCTCCAGACCCTCTTTCCAGGGAGAAAATCTTATTTAACCTCTTATTTTCCTCAAAACAAGAAGAATTTCTGGGGCTAGTAGATGATTTGTAAAAACCATTAGTGATATTTTAATGTGAAATACAAAAAGAGCTTTGCAACAGATCCATGGGGAACGTACCTACCCCAGGCTGTCCACAGGAGCTCATTTTGGGTGACTTTGAGCTCCCCCACATTAAAAAAAGGCATCTTTAAGACATTTTAAACCAAGTTTTCAACTCAGCCATGAGTCTGGCCTCTCGTGGCTGCGTTTGAGCTGCAGAAGTGCCTTTTGAGCGAGGCCCAATTGGTGTGATTTGCTGTTCCATGCAGAAAAGAGATGCTATTTCTCTAAATACCACAAAACTGCTTTCATTTAAGTCTTTTGCCGACCAAAACCCCAGCAGGTCGCCTATGATCTGCCTTCAGTGTGAAAGATTTCTGTTATTCACAGTGCCCGGGCAGCAGCAGCCGCAGCATTGTCGGAGCCAGCGGCCTAACAGTGTGAATATAGAAAATTATGGATAATGGGAAAGCAGTTCTGAAACCCGAGCGAGATAATAACCACCGGTGCTTGTGGCAGATCAGAGGTACAGCTCAACAAATGCTGGGCTGAATTGATTTTAACATAAACAGACAATAGCAGGGGCCAGGGTTTTAGTGGAATTTGGGAATCTGAAGGTGCAGGCGGCCACGCTGCTGCATTTAGATGGTTCTGCCTGCAATTGTAAACAGTTGGAGGCAGGAAACTTCCAGCTTTTCACAGTGCCACTAATCACCTGCATACCTTTAGAAACCTGGCCTTATCTAATAAGTTAAGAGTGTTTCACCTGCAATCTGTTTCGCTTGCTTTATTCACATCTAAGTGCCGGCTCTGAAATAAAGCTTTTCCACTGATGGGCATGTTGGTGAAAAGGTGGTTTAAGGCTCTGTTTAGGGAGAAAAAAAACCAGACTGAAACCTGTGCAATCCTGTATGAGACATTGAACTTATAAAAATAACATTTAAAAGGAGAAATTCTGAGAAATTCTCCAGTGTCACCACTAAGGAGCCTCTGCTCCCAAGCAGCACCTCCAACTCGTGGTGCACATCAGGAATGTGACGCCACAGAGCGTGTGGAAAATGGATTTTGGCCCGTGGATCCCTGGTGTTTAGGCAGGATAACTCCAGGGAAGTCTGGCAGCACTGCTTTCAGCTGCAGTCCTGCACATGAAGAAGAAAATCTGCATTAAAGCTGCATTAACCCTCTCAGGCATTCCGTAGCAGGGTCTCTCTGAGGGATCTCATTATCCATAGGTCCTTTCAGTCCCCTTTTTTCTCCTTAAGATGTTCTTAAAATGGCAAAATCTGTGCATCACATCAACTTGACCCATCTTCACCCCTTCACTAAAATATCACTGCTTTGTACATCTCGTTTACTGTTTTTTTCTCTGTCATTGTTCAATGCTTTCCATGCAGCAGATGGAAATCAGAAATGACAACTTGAAATGTAAAGCCTGCACGGCCTAACACACAATTAAGGAGGTATTTAAAGAGAAGTAGCTTGACAGTATTTGGGAAAGAAAATCAGTTTTAGCAGGGGTGCTAAAGTCTGGTACTGCTTTTGGGCCAGAAAAGTGCATATACCTTTAATAAAAATTAGCTCTAGTATTAGTTTGTATAGAAATCTCATCTGAAAGGCAAGGCCATTTCAATCTTATTAACTTTTTATTTGCTTTATTTTTCTACTTCCCAGCGTAGGTTCCAGAGGAACATTTGATTAATTTGTGCTGTCTGCAAGTCAGGCTTTTAACCTCTGGGAAAGCTCTAAACACTTTAAAAGCTTACAGCCTTAAAATGGATTGTCAAAGTGAACTTAAACTAAATAGAGGTCAACAATCTAAGGGTTATTTGGGATTTTCCAGGGAAAACGATGCTCATTGGAAAGACTGGGGTTTGTGGGCTGCTTACAGTGATTCAGTCCCTGAATGCAGAGCAGCTGCCTGAGCCACCACTGCGGCTGGGAACGGGCACAGCAGCACAATAAAACTTGGAAAAACGCAGGAAAATGGATTTTTGGAAGGAAGGGCTGCTGCTGGGTCTTTCCAGGCTTCCTCAGCTTTGCTTTGGAGACAGGGAGGTCAGGAGATCCATCCCACATTGCTCTTCAAACATAACCTGATTCCCCACGTTTGATTTTTAGCAATGAGAGAGCCCAGAGGAGGCTCTAGGATGAGCAGAGGATGGAGCAGCTCTGCTGGGAGGAAAGGCTGGGAGAGCTGGGATTGTTCACCTGGAGAGGAGAAGCTTTGGGCTGAACTAATTGTGGCCTTCAGTGCCTGAAGGAACTACAAGAGAGATGGAGAGAGACAACTGACAAAGGATGGAGTGACAGGACGAAGGGAATGGCTTCAAACTGAAGAAGAATTGGTTTAGGTGGGATATTGGGAAAGAATTCTTGGCTGTGAGGGTGGGCAGGCCCTGGCACAGGGTGCCCAGAGCAGCTGTGGCTGCCCCTGGATCCCTGGCAGTGTCCAAGGCCAGGTTGGACAGGGCTTGGAGCACTCTGAGATAGTGGAAAGTGTCCTTGCTGAGGGCAGGGAGTTGAAACTTGATGAACTGGATGAGTTTGAAGATCCCTTCCAACCCAAACCATTCTGTGAGTCTATGATGTCACACAGGCCAAAAAACCATTCCTATTTTGATGTCTATCAGGTGTGAGTGTGCAGTTACAGTGCTGTCATCTGGAGCCAGGTCTCATCTCAGAGTCAAAACCACTCTTAAGAAAGAAAATCTTTGTTCCAGTTTTCCCTCCTCTTCCCACATTCCCTCCCCTGCACCCGAGTGAGCTCCAGTTACAGCAGCGTTCTGTCTCATTTCCTTGGGAACACACAGCACAGAAACAATCACAGCAAGGTTAAAAAACCATGAGATTCACGAATCCCGTTCTGACCAGAATAATTCTGACGTGCAAACGCAAAACCCCACCTTGAACAGAACCAAAACTCACTTTCCAAGGGCAAAGCATTCCAGCCTGACAGAGGAGCCCTTCGCTGCGTAGGTTGTTTCTGGAAAACGCACCTCAATCTTTGGCTCGTACTCCCCCATCACACCTGTGGAACATCAAAACAGCTCGCTGAGCTCCAGCTGAGCCCCAGACCTTCTCGTGCAACAGAATTCCAGGGTAAAGGCAAGGGTGGCATGAAGCACTTCAGAGCCTTATGTTCCACCCGTGGTGAGCGGCACATGATGGAGCAGGTTTAGCCTCCCGGGTGGAGTTCAAGCCTTTGCTGAAAATTCTGTGAAATCTCTAAATTCCCTGCGTTTTAGGAGGTGAAGAGTGTGACTTTATACAAGTTTTACATTAGAAGTCTGCTGTGCATCAAGGTTCTAGAGATAATTTTGGGTTCACACCTCTTACCAAGCAACGCTTTTGCCGCTAGTCACGCTCAGGACACTGAGTTGATCTCCTATGGAGAAAATTAGAAAATTCCATGTCCAAACTACTTGCAAAACTCTTAAAAGTTCTTTAAAACATCCAAATGTGAGCTGCAGACTTGAGGAAGGCTGATATAATTAGAGGGAATTATCATGTTTGAAAATCTGGCTGAACATCTGATAAATCACAGATAATCCAGTATTAATTTAGGGCATTTAATTTTGCAGCAGGTTTGGGATGGATTTAGGAAACTAAACTTTCAGCTGAACTTCTTAAATGTCT
Organism: Melanocharis versteri; assembly: GCA_013397845.1. Lineage (NCBI taxonomy): Eukaryota > Metazoa > Chordata > Aves > Passeriformes > Melanocharitidae > Melanocharis > Melanocharis versteri. The sequence continues at coordinate 193,550 of VZTG01008108.1, read as the reverse complement.
TTTATGTGTCTCGCAGTGAAACTCATTCCAACAGCAGGGACGAACATAAATCAGGTATTTTCCTGCAGTGGCTTTGCCCCAGTCCCACACAGAAAACAAACCAATTCTTGTTTTATATTTAACAGGCATCTGGATAATTTTGCACATACAACTTCTACTGCTGCCTTAGAGGCTGCCAGTGTTGGAGCCAATCCAGAGGCCACCAGAGTGAATGGGAGAAGATAAAGAGACTGATAGAAGCAGTCTGAGAAAAGGAATAGAGTGATGAAAAGAAAAAAAAAGAATCAGAAAAGATCTTAAGCATTTGCAATCACAGTTTGTGCCAAATTATTAACGTTGGGGCTGAGGAAGTGCAGCTTTGCTTTGTGTGATCTGCTGATGTTATTGAACAGCGAAAAGCATTATTCCATAACGCACAGCTGAGTTTTGTTTATCCTGCAAATCCAACTCTGCACAGATTTTTGTCACTGATTGTCGCCACTGCTTTGCAAACAGCACGAGTATATTGAAATTTAGGTGGGCAAAGTCACAAAACAAACTTTGCGTACAGATTTCCAGCTCTGTATTTCTCCCCGTGAAGATTTAATTACAAGTGTTGCCAGGAAGGCATTTGTACATGTGCAGGGGAGTTTCTCACCTCAGCAACTCGACTTGAAACAGCTCTCTGTATTGATATTTGAGCTATACTTAGATGACAAATTTAGAAAGATTTGTTGGATTTAAACCTCAACACGAGCACGAGATGGGAAATATTAACATTCCACGTGACATTGTCTTGTTGTTCAGTGACATTGAGAACTTTCTTTGTGTGTTCATCTCCTCCTCCCTGTCCCTGACAGCTCAAATGTCACTGATGCCTTAGGATTTTGGCTTTTATATTTTCCATCTATTTGTAACCCTGCAATTCTTTAGTGGATCACTCTAAACTCCACACACAGTGTCAGCTGCTGCTCTCCCATTCTGGTCAGACACAACAATTCCTCTCCAGGCCTGGCAATCAAGGACACCTCACTGCCTNTTTAGGTAGCCCCAAAAGGCATCATCACTGCGGGGCCGTGTCCTGCTGCACAACCTTCACTGGGGGTGTTTTCCCTCCACGGGGGTGAATTCCCAGCAGCTGGGGCAGGAGCAGCTGGATGCTTTGAGAGGAGCAGTTGGGTGTTTTGAGGGGAGCAGTTGGGTGTTTTGAGGGGAGCAGTTGGATGTTTTGAGGGGAGCAATTGGATGTTTTGAGGAGAGCAGTTGGATGTTTTGAGGGGAGCAGTTGGATGTTTTGAGAGGAGCAGCTGGGTGTTTTGAGAGGAGCAGTTGGGTGTTTTGAGGGGAGCAGCTGGATGTTTTGAGGGGAGCAATTGGATGTTTTGAGGAGAGCAGTTGGATGTTTTGAGGGGAGCAGTTGGATGTTTTGAGAGGAGCAGCTGGGTGTTTTGAGGGGAGCAGTTGGGTGTTTTGAGAGGAGCAGTTGGGTGTTTTGAGAAGAACAGTTGGGTGTTTTGAGGCAGCCAAGCCCCGCTGTGGACTCACCATCCCCTCGGAGGGTGAGGGCAGTGGGGGGCCCCCGCACTCGGCGCTGCGCCTGGGCGCTGCTCACGGCACACGTGTAATTCCCAACATCCCACGGCTCCACCTTGGCCAGGTACAGGTTTCCCGTTGCCTGGGAAACGAAGCGCCGGCTGTCTTCCTGAAGATCCAAGGTGTTATTGTTGAAGATCCACGTGTAGGACAAGCCTGGAAAACACGGGACACGCGTCACGCGTCCCCTCCAGCAGAACCCGCTCCCCGTCGGGAAGAACGAGGCAGCTGCAGGGAAAACCACTGGGGATGCACAAATTAGCACGGGCCAGGTAAGCATTGCTCAAGGTTTCAACTCATTTCAAGACACTTCAGGAGGTCACAGCAGCTCCTGTCTCCTGCTACTTCTCATTTTCCTGCTTAGTCTGCTCCTAAGCAGGAATGGCAGCGCTGCAATGGCGTGGGAAAGCTGCTTTAGTGGATAATTCCTGTTTATGGCACTTCCCCCCTGAAAATCCAGAGGGCAAATTGCTGCTCAGTGCTGCAGCTCCTTTCTTCACTCTCAATGTGGAAAAATTCAACTGGTAACATAGAGCTTGATCATTGGATTTTCGTGGAAGGAGGAGCTGAGCTGCACACGAGTATTTTGGAGATGACTTAAAATTTGATCCTATTGCACATTTGATAATGAACATCCCCTTATCTTCCATACTTCTTGCCCTATTCTCACTTTCTGCCCCTTTTCTGCCCCCTTATCCCACATGTGCTTTTCCACAATGCAAACCTTAATTATGTAGGTCTATAAGACCAGGCATCTTAAAACTGATTTATTTGACCAGCCCACCCTGGAAAAGCAGATATCCTCATGAGTTTACCATTCCCTGCTTTTAGGAAAGGCTTTTGGGCCAAGCCTTGGGCGCTGAGGAGCAGGTTCAGGGCTGATCCCATGGTGTGGGATTGAGATTTCACACCCAGGGTGTCCTGCCAGCCCTGCTCTGCAGCTGCTCCGCACCCAACAGCAGGAGCAGGACTCAAACCTTGTCTTTTACAAGCCACAGTAAATCAGAACTTTCCAAATCTACCAGTTTAGCTCCCCTTAATTAAATGCATAATTCATAAGCTAACAGTGTTCTGCCAACAGCTTCATTTTTACACATTTCCCCCATCAACAACCCCATTCCAAAAAGATTATTTACGTCGCTTTCCCCCCCTCAGCCCCGGCTTGGGAGCAGCATGGTAATAAGGCTGCAAACTCCAGTAGTTCTGTGGAGTTTTATGTTATCAGCTTCCAGCATTTTAGGACTCTCATTAGAAATGATGCATCTCCAGGGAGCAATCAATGGCACTTTCTATACTTGGCTAAATCCTGCAACGGGCTCCGTTTTACTGCAGATAATGCGAAACTTCCCCGTGGTCTGCAGTAAACCCGGGAGATGCAGCAATTAATTCTCAGTGTAACACAAGTTGTGTGCAGCTACGTGTGCTGACCCGCAGGATTAAAGCCCCACGCTGGCACATTTACCTGCCCATGGACTTTGAGGGGCCTTAGAGCATCTATTTGCAGAGGACAACCTGGACAAGGAGGGGTTTTCCTACAGGAAAGATCAGAAATGAGGGATGTAGCCACGATCTGATCTGTCTTGCAGACATGCACAGAGTGTTTTCTGTCTCAGGCACAGGTTTTGCTGACTGCAGGCTGTCTGGGCAAGCAGACCAAAGTGTGCAAAATTCTGATTTCAACTCATTTTTTGAAGGTCTCGGAGCTACAAAATGGGGACTCTGCAGAAAACGCTGAAGGTTTGCAAGGTAAACACTTCGATCTGTGGTGAATTAAATGTTACCCACATTTCTGTGCAAGAAATACCTTGGATCTGCCCTCTCCCCAGATTTCCCAAAACACTGAGGGTTGCTACCCCGATGTGCTTTTCCTGCCAGCTGGAATTCTTGCCTTCCTCCTCACCCAGACCTGCACTGAGGCACCTCTGGGCAATAAAACCACCCCGAGTGCTTGAACCTGACCTTTGGATGCCCAGATTTCCATGCCAGGATAGTGCATCCAAGAGAATCTGGTAGTAATTTTAAAAATGAGTAATAGGGAAAAGCAGTTTGGAATTTCTCTGCCAAATTTCTGGCGGTGGCAGTTACAGGGCTGAGGAAAGCCCTGACCCCCTTTAGGGCATCCCTGAGCCTGCCAAGGCTCCAAAAGGATTCCCAGGAAGGATCTTTAAAACATTTTATGGCTTGGAACCAAAACCCAGGCTCCAGCCGTGGGAGCAGGTGATGCAGCTGAATTCTCTATGCAAGATAGAATAAAATAAAACTCTATTAAAGCCAACTTTATGCTGCACAGACATTCTTCAGGAGGTCAGTCTGTGGATTAATTAATCACTAAAAGAGAGCCAGACCTTTTCTGTCCTGATTTCTGTTCTCAGGGGGTTCCAGCTGACTTCATTTTCTGAAGTTTCTCCCTGTCTGCTCCCCACCATTGCTTCAGGGACTATTGATGAATTTTCCCATTAGCTGGGAACAAGCACAGGCCCCTCTTAGTCATATTTAAATCCCTTTTCCCCCAGTATAAAGGCTATAAACACTCCCCCTCTCCTAACTGCAGGTTCATCATCACCCATCCCCAGGCCATCCTTGCCTAGAGCCTAATTCAGCTCCACTAAACTCTGTAGAAACCCTAATTTTAATTGACTTCAGTGGGAGTTGGATGAAATCTCAAGAGGAAGGAGCCAAACTTTGGAGATTGAACTTTTTTTCATGCTTTTAAGCCATAATACCAGTAACCTACCCCCTTACTCAGTGTCTTTTCTTGGAAAGTTACTACAGCGGCAGGTAATAGAGTAGAAAATCCAGCATTGTGTTATAAAATCTTCCATTTTGGGCCACTTGGAATAAATCAGATGTGGAGCAGATCCACTGGATGAGCCAAAGAAAGGAGAAAAAGCCCTTTGCTCTCACTTTTACGGCAGAGCAGGAGCTGTTTTATAGTGCTGCAACATTAGGGTTTGTTCGTTTGGGGTTCTTTTAATCCAGGGGAAGCGATTGTGGTGTGAGTGTCCCTTCTCACCCCAGAGACCCCAAAAGCTGCTTAATCCACCTCTTATTCCAGGTGGGCAATCCTGAGCTTGGCCAGGCTGGAGAGCATCTCCCACCCCTGTCAGCCCTGGGAGTTTTCCTTCTGAGCTGGGAAAGAGGAGCAGCTGGTGATCACTCCTGATATGCTGATCTGGGGAACTGAACACTGCAGTTCTTCTCTCAGCCCAGGCAAATCCAGATCCGTGCTGCTGGATCTGCAGCTCCAGGCTGGCTCAGGGAGGGGACTCTCCCTCCCTCTGGAGCTGTGGGGAAGCTGGATTGAAGATTCCCAGGAGCAGAGAGAAAGGGACTCCCAGCCCGTGACTGAGGCACTGAGTTCTGTGAAGGGAGACACTTCAAACCCTCCCTTTATGCACTTTATCAAGAGCAGCGTTTAATGTAAAATGCAGAAATCAAAGGCCCTTTCCCAGTGCTGCTCATCTCATCCCATCCTCTCCACACACCCAGCTTCACGTTTCACCTCCTTCCCCGGCCTTCTGCAGGCTGAGGATTGGGAATTTTTACATCCCGGGCAGGTCCATGGAGCTCCTACATCCTTAGGAGTGTTTTGGGGTTTATTGAGCCTCTCCTCAGCACAGAGGAAAGCTCAGAGCCTCCGTCCCACTCCCCGCCCTGGCAGATCTTCCACACAAATAAACACAAATTCAGAGCGATCCTGCTGCTCCTAACAAGATTAGCAACTTCCTTAAAGCCCTGCAGGGAGCCAGCTCGGAGGAAACAGGCTTTAGATCAGGCTTCACTTCTAAGAAAATAAATGAACAACTTCCACCCCGTAGTCTTGTGTCAAGTATTACCATTTAGGCAGCAGCTTCTGAAGCACAGGCAGGTCGAGCTCATGTGTAGCTGCAGAAATGAAGGCTCCTTCCAGCTTCCTCCCTCCACGCCTTTCCCTGCCTCAGAGCTCTCTACAAACCACTTTTTTTCCACTAGTAAAATACTACGATGTGTTTATTACACTGGGGGAAAAGGGCTGGGCTAAAGAACCTAAAGCAGAGAAGGGATGAGGTTCAGGAAAAAACCCAGCTCAGCTGGTCTCCCCTGCCCTGCTGAGCCTCTCTGACAAGCAGAGGGAGGGCAGAGCTGAACTTTGTGAGGTGTGCTAATGAACCTCATCAACAGCAACAGCGACCAGCGCATAAATTAATGAGGTGGGGCTGGCTGGGGGAATAGAGGGTTTGGGGTGGGTCAGGTAACCTGGGGCAGCCCTGCTCTGGCTTTGGAAACTAATTACAGGCTGTGATTTTTTTTGTCCATTAACTGTAATTTTTAATGTCTTAATTGAGCTAAGATATAAACTTGGGTGGGTCTTTTTCACTTTCATGCTTTTGTTTGATACATCCTGAAAGTCCTAATATTAGTTCACAGCAATATGGAATTCTCTTTTTGTTCTCTGAGATAGCTGAAAGCTGCTGTGAAAGCTGCTAGAGCAGCCTTTTTGTACTTTTGTTTGTTTGCTTAGTGGGGTTTGTTTGTTTGTTTTTGGTTTATAGCTGACTAATATATTTTTGTCCTCTGTTTAAACGAATCGCTCATTTCTCTTGTACAAAAATAGGTTTGCAGTGCCCTCAGTTAAGAAACCAGCATAAAAAAAAGAAGCGGCACATCTTTCCTTGTCAACTGTATTGGAAAATTAAGTTTAATTCCAATTGAGCTTTAAATGTTTTAAATATTTTTGACCGTGGACCAACACTTTTGGTGCCTGATAAGCAGCTGAGTGTCCTGATGAGCTCTGCAGAGTTTTTGTGTGAGCAGGAGGTTTAACTCCAGTGCTGTGGTGCAGGACCAGATAAACTTGGCAATGTGAGGGGAAGAAAGAGAAGTGAGACACTTCCCTCGAGACCATGGGTGGTGGAAACACTTCTGGAGCTCTCGTTCCATCTTCTCGATGTTATATGGGAGGAATTGAATTAATGAGCCCTCCTTGTTTTCCATTCTATTATTTCTGTTCCTCTTCTTCTATTGTTATCCTGACTTTTAGAGGTTGGCAGGAGGTTTTACCCAGTGCTTCCTGTTTCCAATTTCCTATATTAATAGCAGCTGCTTCAAACAACTGCTGTACAGAGGGTTCCTGTCTTCCTTCAAGTTGTTACATCACAGGAAAAGCAGCTCTTTCCCTGCTGCTAGGGCTTATCTTCCAAATTCCTTGACACCTCTCTAATTCCTGACACATTTAAAGTGCTGCACAGAACGCTCGTAATGTGAGCTGGAAGCACAGTTTGTAATCCTTCCTCCTGTAGGTATTGTGAGGTGGAGGCATGGGTTTCAATTAAAAAATAAAAAAAAGACCTAAGTATACAATCCTTTTCAACAAAAACAACTTCCCAAGCGTCCTGAAATAGTCTCTGACTTATCATGGTTCACACCATGCCCTTCATCCCCGTGGAATATTATTTTGGATCCTCAACAGAGTGTTTGGAGATGACAAAAGGACTCAGGCTGTGTTCTCTGGAGACTTGTTATTGCAGGGAATGGATTTTCCAGGCCTGTTGGTCAGCAGCTCCCAGCCCCAGCTGCAGGAACGCTCTGGGAAAGGCTTTGCTCGTGGATACCATTTTGTCAGTTCAATTAATCTGGGGGGAACTCACCTGGTAACCATTTATTTGTTCTGAATGTTTTCTTCCCCTCCTTCCTATTTGTCAAATCATAATTTTACCCTGCAGCAGGAGGAAAATGGATAGTTCACTGGCTCCAGGATGGATGTGTTGTCTTTCTGCCTGTCCCACTGATGCATTTGAGGAACTCTTTGAAGCTCTTTTGTGCCCTTAAGGACCAGGTTTCACTTCGTCTCCTTGATTATATCCTCCTTTGATATGGCTGTAAACACCCAGTGAACTGACACTTCCTCTCTGTAGGACTGGAGGGGTTTCTATTGATTGATGGGTTTTTCTTCGTCTCTGAAATACTGCATCCTCTTTCTACATCACTATTTACCTTCTCCTGGGAGTTTGGCTTATAACTCTGTTTCTTTGAGAAGGATTGAGGATTGCTGGGAGCAGGGCATGGAAAACTGCAGCTCCTGTGGATGTGTGGTCGCTGCTGGCAAAAGCAGGACGCGCGTCACCCAAGAACTGCTGATTCTTTAAGTCCGGAACCAGACAATTTGGTAACTATGTCATTAATATTTTCCCCTTATTAATAAATATTTGCTTTCCTAGGGTAAAATTTTCACCTGGATTTACCCCACCCGGAAAGGAAGATCTCCAAGGTCTCATGGTGAGGAAGCAGCAATGGGCAAAGGCACCCCCAAACCAATTCCTCAGCAAACTCCTTTTCACTGCCCATCTGAAGCACTGACAATTACTATGAAACCTGATCTAGGCCCTCCTTTAATCGGGCAGTTCTCCTCTCCAGAAGCCCCTTCCAATCTAAATTATTCTCTGTTTATCAGGAAGGAATAAAATCAGGGATTCAAGAGCAGAAGCCAAACCTTCATGACAAATCCAATGTGTCTGGTGCAGGATTCAAATGAGAGCACTGCAGCAGCAAGCACTAAAGGGGAAAGGAGCCATTCCATGGGGACCTGCAGGAGTTTTGGTGTAGGAAGAATTTCTGAGAGCTGCTTTTCTGCCATTCCATGAGGACCAAGGCTCTGGCATAGCCAGGAATGGCAGCAGAGAGTCTTGGAAACCTTCATGCAGTCCTTGCTGTGCCCCAAGGAATGACAGGTTCTACTCCCTCCCAAAATAATAAAAAAGAGCCCTAAAAAAGTGTGAACCCAGAGTCTTTCAAAGAAACAAACTCCAGATGTGTTGTGAACCCAGTAATTGATGCACAAGCCAATTCCAGTGCCAATCCCCCAGGGAATTCTGCTCCTGCTGAGGCAGAGCTCGGGCTGTCCCTCATCGTACCTCCATGGTGGGCAGGAGTTCCACAGAGCAGGACCACTCCTTGTCCTTCTCTCACTGACACCGGGCTTCTCGCTCTCGTCTCGAAGTTTTCCAGGTCTTGAGGGAGAAGGAGAAAACAAGGCCTGGTTATTATCCATCAGATTTATTCCTAACTGCATCCCAACTTACCCGATTTATTAACTCGAGAACGGGCGCGTATCGGACAGCAGAATATAAATTCATTGGGAAATTATGTGGAAAAATACATACAACCTGATATCATGGAATTACAGGATCATTAAGGTTGGAAAAGACCTCCCAGATCACCCAGTCCAACGATTCCGGAGTCCTTTGGCATTCACAACATATTTATTCCTACAGAACTGCCACTCTGGGAATTTGTGTTTACAATTTCTATTTGCAAAGCCAGTCTATTATTCCGCGACTTTTTCCAGCATCGTTTTCTGGAACTTGCAAGACTACATGAGTTGGGGAAAAAAAATTGCATTTTGTAATGTTCCCTTTTCTATAGAAGTAGAGAACAGCTGTGTTCTATATATACAAGTGATAATTAAAGATCAGCAGGACTCCCACAGAGTGTGGGTTTAAATGATGATAAAAATATGTTGTTTTCTTAAAGATTCTGGTCTGGCCTAAACTGGCTGCAGTACCTGGGTATGTTTGAATTGCCTTGAGCTTTAGCACTGGTTTTAAAGGGGAGGGAGAGGGGATTTTCAGTGGGAAATCTCCTGTCCATGCCCATCTCCCACAGGTGATTTTTATGGCTCTTAATGTCTATTTTTCACCACGTCTAGCACCACACTCAATCTGCTGCTTCCTCACGCTTCACTGAGATGTTGAAGAATTATCAGCCTGATTCCCTTTAATTCAATTACAAAACATGACACAATAGATGTGCTTTAAAAAAAAAAAAAAAAAAAAGAAAATTTACTTTTTGATCCAGTTCTCATCCTAATGAGAAGCCTTCCCATTTTCTCAGAGCCATTTGGGAAACGATTCCTCAAAACACATTCAAAATATGCTTTAATACAATAAATACCAGCTTCCCCTTAAACCTCTTTATACCACAGAGCCGTAAACTGCCTGCCCTAAGCTCATTTTATTTACCTCGCTGCAGATTCTTGTTTCAAACAATTGTTCCATTTTTCACCAGCTGAACACCAACCTGAGCCAGAGTTCAATAGAGAGAAACAGCCCTCGTTGGTCGGAGCAATAACGATTACTACCTGCACAGCCTCAGCTATTTATGTCAATATATCAATTTTCTCCCCCTTAGCTGAACTTTACACAGTTAATTTTTCTTTTCCTCCTCTTCATCTCCTGGATATTGGTCTCCTATGAAGACATTGTCTGCTCAGAGGGGGCTGCATTGAATTAAGCACCTGTAGCACCTCCTCGTGCTGTCATAGCACAATAGATGGGGCCTGTCAATACACGGGGAAAGGGTTTTAAACTCTGATGTTCTTTTAATTGCCTCCTGGCTACAGCTCTGCCTTGGATTATGGGTAGTCCAAGGGAAAAAAAGAAAAAAACGCAAGAAAGGCCATGAAAAATAGAAAAAAATTCATTTATTTAGTTGTATTCCATCCTGCAATTCTAAATAAAGGAGAAAATAGTAGGTGGGTGTAATATGATTAATTAGTTTGGCTTTATACTTAGGCCAGTCTCTGAATTTGTGGATTTATTTACTCATTTTGAAAATTCCATCTGAGGAAATTTACCACGTTTTCTTTCTTTCCTGGGCATTGTTTTCTGAGAAGAAAAAGGCCAGCGCCAAATATTTGTGTGGAAAAGTGGTCCCTGGAATTGCTCTCAAGATTTGCTTGGAGTGCCTGGTCTGAAGCTTTGTGCTCGGGGAGAAGGGGAAAAAAGCCCCTCAAATTCTCTTATTTATTACATTAAATTAAAAAAAAAATATTAGAAAGGTGCAAAAATTCAGATTTTTTTAGGATTCAGGCACTAACAACAAAAATGGTCTAGTTCCCTTTCCTATCTCTTTCCTTGAGCTGCTAATAAGAAAAAAAATGCAATTTCTACTTAAAAATAGAGTTAAAAGGAAAAAGAAATTCTTGGGCAGTATAGAAAATCTGTGCAGTCTAAGTAATTCTTCCCAATATTTTCACTGTGGGAAATCAGCCCTATTTTTTTTTTTGCTGAGAACAAAATTTCACTTGCTATGAGACACCCAAGAAAGGAGGGAGAAAAAATACAGGAAGCGCAGTGCAGCAGGAGGAAAAGGTTTTCCTGACAATTGAGAATTAGCTGTGTAATACTTCGCTCTGAAATGGGAATAGATTTTGGAAAGTAATGAGCTGCTAGTAGCAATTTTTCGTTTAATGACACAATATGTCATGTTATCCGTTTTATTCTCATTTTAGGTGCTGTGTCACCTGTCCGTGTCTCTCCATGAAAACCATGACAAGCGTCCCTGACTTGAATAATTAAAAGCAGGAGGATGAGTTCTTTTAGGGGATCCAGCGTTTTATAGGGAGCAGGACCATTTTTGATTATTTAATGGAATCATGGAATGGTTTGGGTTGGGAAGGGACCTTAAAATTCATCCAGTGCCACCCCTGCCATGGGCAGGGACACCTTCCACTGTCCCAGGCTGCTCCAGCCTGGCCTTGGGCACTGCCAGGGATCCAGGGCAGCCACAGCTTCTCTGGGAATTCCATCCCAGCCCCTTCCCCCCTCACAGGGAACAAGTTTTTCCCAATATCCCATCTAACCCACTCCCTTTCGGTTGAATCCATGTGGGGAAGAAGTCGGCTGTGCCTTTTCAACCTCCACTTTTCCACCTTGAGGATCAGAATCCGTAGCAGGAGTTTGGGCTCTTTCATGGCACGTTTGTAGTTTTGTTATACAAAGCCACTCGGATTTTCCAGTGTGGGGGAGAAGATTTCCACCCCTTTGTGCTTATTAATCATAGATGTAAAAAAGCAGCCGTGGAGGCACATAAATCATCATTTAATCTCTTCATCGCACCCGTGACAGGGACAAGTATGAGATGTCCTTATTTAACCCAATTTTAAAAAACTTTTAGACCACTGCTTAACTCTGAGATCTTCATCTCTCTGCATCCTTTAGAAACCCTCACCTCCCCAGAACTTCACAGGCCAAACCAGAAATGATCTTTTGCTTTGATTGATTTGAATAGATAATTGTACAAAGCGAATTTATTCAGTGCCTCTCTCTGTAATAAAGAATCGCAGAAGAACAAAAAAACCCCCAAATCTCTGAAAGAGCAAACCAAGGCAAAATAGATAAAGAGAATTCATTAGTGGAGTCTGTGTTGCTTCTGTTTTCATCTTTACTGGACTCTTCCTCCAGGCAGGCAGCATCTCCCATGGAATATTGGGACACCTCATTCAAATGGGTTCAATAATTAGCTATAAAACAATCTCCTTTTGCTTTGCAGTCCAGGTGGGTGAGAGAAGGAAGAGGTGGACCCTCAGAAATAGTGTTTGTCTTTGCCACAGAGATTTCTCCATCCATTTTCCCACCTATGAGGTCGTATTTTCAACGATTTATTGCAATTTGAAACGTGTTAAGTGCATATATAGGAAAAAAAAACATTACCCGAGGATACAAATGCAGATATTCTACTTTGCTCTTGTTATTCTGAAATTCTGGCTGCTGTCAAAACCTCTTCTCCTTGCCCTGGGTGTTCATTTTCACCAGGAGAGCACAACCACTGCGTTCTCCCAGCTCCTGTTCCCTAGCACAGCTCTATAACGTAACATGACATAACCTAATAAAGCAGAATGTTGCTTGTCAAAAAGAGTAGCAACTAAGAAGGCGAAGATCAGGTGTTTGGCACACATTTAGATTGCTAATATGCACTTAGGAATAAGATGACTATTTAACAGATGGTATATTTGCTAACTTCAGTGTTTCTGCGGAGACCTATAAATAAATTATCACCTAGTTCCTACATAATTCCTTTCATTCTTTGTCTGTATTTATCTCACTTGAAGAACAACGAGTTCCCTCACACTCCATTGCTCTCTCAGCTGCGAGTTTTAACAAAAAACCCACATTTTTTTTCCCTGGATCTGTGCATGTTAGCAGGCTGCTCTTGGTAGAGCACGATCAATCAGTTGGATGTGATGATGAGGTCGTGGAGGCCAAGCGAAATGCTCAGATGCACAAGTGATCCTCCCCAGGGAAAAGTGGGAATGTCTGGACTCAGCTGAGTGTGGCACGGCCTCGTCTCCGGCTGGGAATGTTGCAGAGCTGAGCTGGGAGGGGCTGTGCTCACAACGCCCCAAACACACGGCATTTTTGGGATGGGGTTAGGGAATGGCACAGCTCTCTCCGGTGGGAGCAGGAATTCTTGAGGTGGAGGAGGCTGCCAGCTCCTCACCAGGAGGGAAGGGAGGAATGGGGAGAAGGAAAGAGCTTCTTTCACCTGTGTAACCCAACTTTTCCCACTGGGGTCGAGGATGTTATCATGGAATTATGGAATGGCTTGGGTTGGAAGGACCATAAATTCCATCCCATTCCACTCCTGCCATGGACACCCCTTCCACTGTCCCAGGCTGCTCCAAGCCCCGTCCAACCTGGCTTTATCCTGATTTATGGCCTGAAAGTCTTCCAGGTAGATTTCAAACAGAACAAAACCAGAGGTTGAGAAGAATATCAGTGCTGGGGGAAGGTGACCATCGGTGTCACTTTGCTGAGCACAAACTGCCAGCGAGAGAAGCAAACCCAGGCTGGGCGAGGTGTTTGCCTGAAAAAATGGTTTTTAGGGACAGAAACCAAATGGAAGTGATGGACAGAAAATATTTCCTGCTGAAGCACTTGTGGTAATTAATAGGTTAATTAATATGTTCAGCCATACATTATTTTTTCCTTAATGTTTTAAAGCTCGTAATCATAGAGATAATCATAAATCCCAGAGTGGTTTGGGTTGGAAGGGGCCTAAAGTCCATCCTGGACACCTTCCACTAGACCAGGTTGCTCCAAGCAACATCCAATTGCTGACTGCTCATTAATATATTTATTCTAATTTCACCACCACCACCACTATTCCCCACACATCTGGGTTTTGGCTGGGTTTTTTTTCAGGTTTTTTTTTTTTTGTTGTTGTTGTTTTGTTTTGTTTTGTTTTGTTTTGTTTTGTTTTGTTTTTCTGTTTGTTTTTGGTTTTGGTTTTGTTCTTGCGTTTGGTTTTGGTTTTGGTTTTGCTTCGTTTTGTTTCTTTGTTTTGTTTGTTTGGTTTTTTAAAAATTTAATATAAAACTTCCTTACAGGTGTCAGAGTCACAGATTTAACTACACAACAGAGCGAACACAAAGTCAGTTTTTCTGGGATTAGGGAACTGCTTCTTAAATATGTCTGATAGGAACAAAAACCAAATCACAAATAACTCATCCATTTCAACCGCCCAATCATGTGTTTAAAATTCCTAAACCTGCTCAGGCACAGTCTATCCAAACCCATCATTCCAAACCAGTCCATCTTAAGAAGGAGCATGGAACTTCTCCAAGGAAACCCGGGAAAACTGGGCGTTTTAATATATGAAATTGTTACAGACAATTAGAGAAACTCCAATTTATCACCTTGCATAATTACCATAGTTCATCTGATTTAATGTGATTTCATGCTTTTTTGAACTTTTGATTTTTTTTTTCACCCCCTCATCAATGTTTTGTCATTACATAATCCCAAATATAACGGCTGTAATTACTTGGCATTGAAATGTGCACTGAATGTTAAGGCACGAGGAGTAAGAGCTCCTCACAAATTAGCCACGCTCCTGAGGACAAATCAATACAATTCCTCACATTTCCACTTGCCTCTGTCAAATGGTGATAGATCACTTCTGCTCCTATTTTTTGTTTCTGTGTCTCTTACTGCCTGTGATATATTGCAGTGGGAGTGGCGTTCCTGCAGTGATGCAGCACAACGGGAATTTCCTCCCAGGGAAAGGGGGTACAAAGGACAAGCTCAGCAGTTTTCCAAGCAAGCTCCTGGTTATGATTTGCTGTGAGTATTTCCAGCACCCGTGCTATCAGCTGACAAATAATTACCTTCCTTTGCTCTGACTGTAATTAATCAGGGGCCCCATTTTGGGTCTGAATTTGGTGCCTGAATCAGAGAATTTAGGTCACAAATAATAAAAATGAAGCCTGTTGGGTCTTTTAAATTTTCTCAAATTCTGCAAGGCCCCATACTTCCAGATTTTGGGCTTGTTTTTAATTCTCTCACGTACAGAAGTCCCAAAAAATTTGGGGTTAAAGCCCTTTTAGCTACAGGCTGTGTCTGTCCAGACCACCCTAGACCTCTCCTGGACATCAACCCCTGTTGTTTGCTTCTCCTCAGTGTTTTTGTGCTGAATTGCCTTGTAGGAGATGAGCACCAATCTCCTGTAGCCTGGATACTGCAGAGTGTATGGAAATATCCTTCTTCCTCCCAATATCTCCCAAAGGAATGGCTAATCTCCTTCCCTACAACTTCCACCGCCAAGCAAACTCTCTTTTCCAGCTTCCCAAACTGCACTAAACTTGCTGAACAAACCTTCTGACAGTTCCTTTTTCTTGATAATACTGTCAATACATTAATCTTTTCCCGTTAGCATCTAATCTCAATTTTTTAAATGTTCTAATTGATTTTCCGTGAATTCAATTCTGAGATTAAGAGCGGTGTTATCTCTAATTAAGGGGTCTGAAAGCTGCTTAGTATTTCCCATTTCCTGCCTTTTAAATGCTTGGATTTTCTCCTCAACACCTGCTGAGTTCTCCTGTTCCGTTTGAAGTCTTTAACACCTCAGGTCTGGAAGATTTGGAGCTGAGTCAGCCAAGAGCAGCCTGGGCAATGCCTGAGCGTCTCCTTTCACCAGGACAGGTTAAAAATCCACTGGAATTCCCACTTTTGCTCTCATTTCCACCTTAGGGGAGCACTGCACCCCACCCTGGGTAAAAGGAAAGCTGCCCTGTCCCCCAAAACTCCCTGATGGAGCTGCTTGTCAAAAAGAGAGGGAAAACCACAATCACTGGGTCCTGTCCTTCTCCAAAGCTGTGTAATCATCCAAGGACCTTCACCAGGGCTTCCTTATTTAGTTAAATTACTTTGGAGCTTCCAAGGGAAAGGACCTGTAATTTACACTTCAGGATGAACACAGGCCCTGGATCCTCAGCTCAGTTTAAATGATCAGAATGGCCAATCCAGGCACTAATTTTCAAGGTGGGGAACAATAATTTCTGCCACAGTCTGACCGGCTTATTCAATTAAAGAGTGAAAATGCCCTTTACAAAGTAATATCAAGCTTCTCCAGGGGAAAAAAGTGGAAGGTCACAATTAAATTAAACAGGGAGGGCGAGGTGAGGGGAGGAAAAACCCTGAGCTGGCTTGATTTTTGTTCATGCACCAACAAACCCAGAGCACAGAAACGTATGTTGGGAAGCTGTAGAGCTGGTCTACATCTGGCCTTTGTTATTTTTTCCCCCTGCTTTTACAGAGTTAGCAGCATAAAATATTAAATTTCTCTTCTGAGCTGAGCCCAGGACTTGCTCTGAGCAGTAAGTGTTGATGCAGCCCTAGGGCTCGTGCTCCAAAGCCCATCTGCAGGTCAGAACCACAGCTGAGGAGCTGCCCCTCTCCCTGGGACGGGCACTGAGGGAATAAACGTTTAATATTTGATATTCCTGAACAGTTTTCTCACTTGTCACGGCACAGTTCATTCGTCACCTGTCATCACCACAGTCACTTCGCCGTCTGCAGGAGTTTTCTCCAGATTGGAGAGCTCTTAAAGACAGATTTCTCTGCCTGGGCTGAACCTCAAGGGCCAGATTTATCCCTGCCACAACTACCCTGACTCCAGACTGCCATGGGAGATGGCCCTGGCTGCTGTGGCAAATGTCCTTTTGCCAGGGGATCCATTCTTACCCAAATCCTTTTCTCCCTGATATTTCCCACTGCTCCCACAGCAACCTGAATTCAACTACATGGAGATGGTTCAGGAGCTTCTCCCTTCCCTCAGACCCTGACCTTGTTTTAGGGACAAGCAGCTGTGCCCTGGTCCTGCAGGAAGGACCTCTTGCATCCCTGTCCTGGGTTCTGATGGATACAGTCCCACTCATTCTTTTCATAACCTTTCTACCAACAAAATAATAATCAAGGATTATAATACATACATTAAAAAATGGCAAGGAAGAGAGGAAAAGTGGCAAGGAAGAGAGAGCTCTCACACACTGCTGACATTGTCCCTGACTATTTCAGCCCTACCCAAATTCCTGCCCAGCCCTTTGGAGATCTTGCTCCAGCACAGAATTCCTTCTTGTAGAATTACTCCGAGTCACCCGCAGCCCCTTCTTTATCTCCCTCATTCCAGCTGCAAAGCCCTCAAGGAATTCCTTCCAATGGGAATTTCAAGATTTACCCGAGTGGTTGGTGTAGGGGGTTTTTGGATGTGAATTTAGTCATTTTTTCAGGTGTAGGGATTTCAGGTGTAGGTTACATTATTTGTTGTTCTTGCCGTAGCATTTAGAAATGGATATTTACAGCTCAGTGCATTCTCTGTGCCAGATGTGGTTTTCCTGTTGAGAAAAGCAACTCCTGTGACCTCATTCCTTCACTCCATGAAAAGTCCAAATGTTACACGCTGTTCCTCCTTCTCCAATATCAGCTACAGAATAGACAAGTTTATCTGGTACCTTAAAATATTTACACAGGATCAACCTTCACTGCAAAAATAACTGATCAATTAATTTCATTATTTTTATTTTTTAAAAAAAGGCCAATGATTTATTCCAAATACTTTAGTATTCTTTTTCCCTTGCAAACCTCCACTGTAACTTTTTTTGTCACACCAAAAAATGAAGAATCTCACGTGAACATCATGGATATTTCCCTCAATAATTTATTGGAATCTACATCATCTTGTCTGTAATGAAAGGAGAGCAGATAAAATAGCAAATCACCCAGTCTGCAAATACAGACTGGTTTTATCCTTCCCAAGTATTAAATTTTATCAATCAGAATCTCCCAGCTCCAGGACCTGTGGATGCTTTGTTCCCCACCATATCTCAGTCACATATATTGCTTTTCCAATACAACTGGCAATGGGTTGATTTAGGATAAACACTTTTAAAGGAACTGAAGAAGAGTAAGTAATGCAGAACTAAAAGATAATCTTCAAATACTTCTATGTTCCCTATTACTACTTTATCTGCCTGGTTCACTGCCTGTAATGCTCCTTACAACCTCTCTGCTATGTAGATCTCTGTTTCACAGATAAAAAACCTCCTTTTATAATAAAAGTCTAAGGAACTAACCAGGAATAAAGTAGCTTTAACCAAGTGCTGATAGAGCAGAGCCTTGAACACAGTGGTTAAGTACTCTGAGAGAGATGTTTAAACCATTGGAGGGGCAGAAAAGTGGATTTTTTGATGGGCCTGGTTGGTTACAACATAAAATAAACAGGGAACGTTGCTCCCATCAGCTTCAAGATGTGTTTAACAGGAGAGAGGAGGCCGTGGCTGCACTTGGTGTCGATGGACATCACGTGGGCTCTGAGAATGAAGAGACTAAAATAGGGGATGATGGAGAAATCAAACCCCCTTCCTTATGGAGACACGCCCAGAACTTCTGGTTTCAAGATTCCAGGCTGTCCTTTGTGTCTTCGGGAATGTCAGGACATTTGCACAATCCTGTTCTTGTGATGCCAGAGCTTTAAAATAGAAACTCCATTATCACCCTGCCCCGTCCTGTCAGCAGGCAGGTGAAACCCTTCCAGGCTTCCCGCTTCATCGCTGCTGAGTGGTGGTTCCTGCTTTTCCTGGAGCCTGGGAGAGGCTCTGCGTGCACAGAATTCCACGAAGAAATCAACACTGGGAAGCTCAACGGGGATGCAGGAAGATGAGCTGAGCGTGGGGAGGTCTTGCAGCGGTTTTGGGCTTGGAGTGATTAAATTGCATCACTTTAGAAGGTTCTCTGCGTGTGTTCTGCTCAAAGTGGCCTTGAAGGATGCCCAGTGCCCCAGTTTGGGGTGGGTAAAGCCAGACAGAGACCCCTTGGAGACCCCTCCCTGCTGGAATCAGCCCAGAGGAGGCCACCAGGTTGATCAGAGGGCTGGAGCACCTCTCCTGTGAAGACAGCTGGGAGAGTTGGGGCTGCCATCCCTGGAAATGTCATATTCCTTACAATACTTCCTTACTCACCAGGTTTTTCCTGATTTTCTGAGGAAACGCTGTGAAGTAAAGGGGAAAAAAAGAAAACATGCCTGAGGCTGCTGGGTCTGCTCCATGGAGAGCATCCATTAAGCAAAGGCCTTGGTGTGGTCTCCTGCCATGGGAACTGCTGCAGAGAGAGCTGGAGCACTGGCACAGGGTGTCCATAACAATCAGAAGTGATAAATGAAAGTTCTCTTTCTTTTCACTCCAAGCAGAGTTTTGACAAACTGCGGGCTTTCTTTCCTGTAACTCATTCTGCTCAGAGGCTGGCCCTCTCCTCCCCACACCAGGCAGGGTGGCTGTGCTGCTGCGGTGATATTGGATTCTACCCGTGCTGAAAAGTCCAGAAGGCAATTTTGAGCTGTGAGCTTGTTTGGTGACATATGGAAGAGATGACAGCAGCACTTCCATCCTCCAGGCAGGATCGACCCACAGCCAGTGTTCTCACTGCAGGTTGCATTTGTTCCTCACCTGCTGAAGGGAAGATGCAGACTGGGAGGTGTTACCAGGATCTCCAGCAGGGCTGTGCAGAGCGTGCAAAGGAGAATTTTACGGCTGATTCTCCACCTATCTGCAGTTGAGGTGTGTTTCTGCACCAGAGGAAGGTGTCCCTGCCTGTGGGAGTGGCGTTGGAATGAGATGAGCTTTAAGATCCCTCTCAAACCATTCTAGGATTATACATAAGGCCATCCTTTGAAAATGGAGAGGTGGGGTCAGTGCAGTACTCAGCACATGGAGGGCAGGGAGTGGTGTTAGAATGAGGATGGAGACTGAGGGAATTGGGGTTGTTCAGCCTGGAGAGGAGAAGCTTTGGGGTGACCTCATTGTGGCCTTCCTCTGCCTGAAGGAGCTTCAGGAAACATGGAGAGACGCTTTGGAAAAGGGCCTGGAGGGACAAGAGAAAGGGGAATGGCTTCCAGACTGGCAGAGGGCAGGGTTAGATGGGATATTGGGAAGAAATTCTTCCCTGTGAGGGTGGGGAGGCCCTGGCACAGGGTGCCCAGAGCAGCTGTGGCTGCCCCTGGATCCCTGGCAGTGTCCAAGGCCAGGCTGGACATTGGGGCTGGGAGCAGCCTGGGACAGTGGGAGGTGGCAGAGGGGGGCACTGGATGATCTTTAATGTCCCTTCCAACCAGGCCATTCCACGATTCTGTGTGGATATAGGCAAGTCTATGGCTTTACCTGATATGTCCCTGAAGAGGAAAAGGGAGTTTAGAAAACCGAGTCAAACTTTTGGGGATGTATTTTCGCTGATGACCTTTTCCTGGCACTGGCAAGCTGAGCTCTTCCTCCTTCCTGCTCCTCAGTTATCAGCTGGTCATCCCTGAGTGCCTGCTGAGCGCTGCACTGAGCAGTTTATGCCTCCTTTTGAAAAAGAAAGGCACTGCCAGAGCTCATTCCTGCAATCCAACTGCCAGGGAGCCTGATCAGCATTCCAGCCCTCGTGTGCTGTGATGAATTAACAATCAGCTTAAAGACCCAGAGAGCTTTACTCCAGGTGGTAGTTACAACAGCTAGCACGCCTTTTAATCAAATACAATTGTTGCAGAGGGATTTCTGGACACACACAGCACCACAACACAGCCCAGCCAGAAGTGTAGGTGCCATTTAGCCTTAAATTCATGCATGTCCAGACTTTGCAAATTCAGCCTATCTGATCTAAGCCTATTGATTTTTCCATTTTCTGTTTCGGAGCGTACACTGCCAGTGAAAAGGGTTATGACATCTTGAGGCTGCTGGATTGCTTTGTGATGTTTCTGTAATTTGTGTGCACTCGAAGGTAAATAACACGATGAAATAATCAGATGAAAAGTGGGCTTTCATGCTGGCTGAGCATCTCACAGCCAGCCCCTCCAACAGGGCTCTGCTAAAGCTCAGCCTGTCACCATCCAGCAAACACTAAATGGATTTGATTTGGTTTAGTGTATTCCTCCCTGAAATGGTTAAATGCTAATGTTGGACTGGTTTGGTTTTTGTTTGTTTTTTTTTTTCTTTCAGAATGGCAAAATCTCAGTCCAGGAGGAATTATTGCCTCTAATTTGTTATTTCAGCAAAACTGTGTCTTCTGTCTCTGACAAAAAGCACGTGGAAGCTCTTGGGAGCTGCAGATTTTATTCCAAGAGCTCCAGCACTGTCACTCTCAGCCACACTGCTGTGAGCACATCATCACTGGCCACGAGCAGGGAGGGTGGCAGCGTCGGAAAAATGCTGTTGAGAAAGCAAAACCCTTGAGCATCACTTTGAAAACCAGGAGAACGTGGTTGGAGCCCAAAAACTCCAAGGAGAAATCCTTCCTGAGTCTGTAGCATTGTGGGAACTTTAAAATACGGGGTCTCATGGCCCCACTGTGAGCCCTCTTGTGTGGTTCAGGGCAAAGTGACTGATTCTAGGCATGGATTGAGATTGTTGCCATTGTTTCTCAGAATTTCGGGTCTGAGAAAGCTGCAATCATCATGACTTTCATCATCAAGGGTAGAATAATTTAACTGAGAATCTAATGTAAGATCCTTCAGCAACACGATGCTTTCAATTAATACTGAATTTTCTGGGTTTATGCCCTGAATAATTATGAATTAGGTTCGCACTTGATTCTTTTTCATTGTGGAGTGTTTTTTTATTCTAGTTTTTTTAATTGCACTTCTTATTTCTCCTGCATATCCCTTAATGCCTCTGCTATAGATGTGTTTGGGAACTAAAAGAACAAGTAACAGGCCTGGACAGGCTGTTTCATGCAGCCTGTTACGGGGATTTCCCTCAAGACCAGTTGTTTGCACACAGTTATTTTTGCTTAAAACTGAGGAAATAATTAAAGCAAATCCCCTGTGTGCCTTGGGAGAAAGTTCTGGTTGAAGCCATACTGAAGCAGTTTTCTCTAACAGGTGTTTTGTTTATCTTTTTTTAAGGCATGAAATGCCTGCAGCAAAAACGCTTTAGGAAAAATTTCATCACTGAGAGAGTGGCCAAGCTTTGGAACTGGCTGCTCACGGCAGTGGTGGAGTCCCCATCCCCAGAATTGTTCAAAAAATGGGTAAATGTGGCATTTGTGATGTGGTTTGTGAGCAGAGGGGAATCGGATGAAGGTTGGACTGGGTGATCTTGGAGGTCTCTTCCATCCTCAATCACAGAATCACAGAATTAATTAGGTTGGAAAAGACCTTGGATATCACCAAGTCCAATCTGTGACCTGAAACTGCCTTATCAACTAAACCATGGCACTGAGTGCCTCATCCAGTCTTTTTTAAACACCTCCAGGGACAGTGACTCCACCACCTCCCTGGGCAGACAATTCCAACGCCCAACCACTCTTTCTGTGAAGAACTTTTTCCCAATGTCCGGCCTAAACTTCCCCTGGTGCAGCTCAAAACTGTGTCCTTTCACGATTCTGTGATTCTAAGTTGTGTAAAAGCAGAATGAAAAGCTCTCATGTCCTCATCTCTTCCTTCAAGCTGACTCGGGCCTAGCTCCAAGATGAACTCCCCGGGCCTTTGACTTCCCTTTAGGCTGAGCTGAAGTGTTCCAGGTGACCTGGAGCTGGATGTCACCACTGAACTGGAAGGGGACGAGGCCTGTGGGTGGCAGGCCATGACTCCAGACTCCAGCCTGGACGAGGACCCTGCTCCTGTGTTTGGCTCTGGCTGCGCTGGTGCCTTAGGATTTCAGCTTTTATATTTTCCATATATTTGTAACCCTGCAATTCTTTAGTGGATCACTCTAAACTCCACACACAGTGTCAGCTGCTGCTCTCCCATTTTGGTCAGACACAACAATTCCTCTCCAGGCCTGGCAATCAAGGACACCTCACTGCCTCAGGCCTGAGAGATGGAAACAAAAGTGAGTTGGGGGGAGCAAACTTGGGGTAAATGACTTCATTACCTGAAGCTGTAATTGGAAGATGAACCCTCAATATGCAAATGGCCCAAACTTATAAAAGTGTGAAACCCGTGACCATCGTCCATTTTTGGGTGCGGCCCCTGGGGGCTTCGTCTGCCCTGAATGTACCTGAAGGCCCTTCAATAAACAGAACCACTTTTTATTCCCTTAATTCTGTCTGGCCTCTGTTTTTGGGTAGCCCTGAAAAAGGCATCAGCACAAGCTGAGTCCTGACACCGGAGCTTTACAACAACTTCCACCTCAACAACTCCAGCTCCTGCAAAACACACATGGGCTGCTCCAAATGTACTGCTGGCAGGGGAGCAGGAGACGTGCAGGATTTATGGGGAGCTTTCAAGTTTATTTATGCCAAAACAACCCCTGTGCACAGAGCGGGGATGCCGAGGGCCTGCCATCCCTGCATCCCGCTAATGCATTTCCGTGCGCCCTCTCCCTGACGCTGTCTCTCATTTTCAGCTTGTAGCTTTAATAATCTATGCCACTGCCTTCTGTACAATATTCCTCCTGCCGCTTTCCTTTGACAGCTCTGGTTTTAATAGAGGATAAGCACCAAACTCCAGCTGAATCTGAAGACATATTTCTAATCTCGTCCCGCATTTATTTTGCTTCTCGGAGAACTTGCTATCTCGAGCAGAGGAAAAAAGTATTTTTCACACATTAAGTTGACATGTAGAATAGGTTTCTGGAGGTATCATTAATTCAAACTCCAACTCAGAGTTAGTTACCTTGTAGTAAAGAGACAAATACACATAAACCCTGGTACTTGGATAATAGGTTTGATTCAATTCTTTATCAGGGAGATTGCAATAATATGCCAGGCATTCCAGTCCAGGGAAAAATCCCATTTTGTGAGGTGTTGAATGAAAGTGTCATAACAACAACGTGCCTGCCTGCCTGGATTTTAAGATATAGCCTGAAGTATTGGTTGAAACAAAGAATTAAATTGGATGGCAACATGAAAATAAGAAACAAGGAAATGTTGACTGTGAAATAAGTGTTTCAAGGTAATTTGTTCTACTATTCTCATCAGGTCATAATGATGTTTTTCCATGTACCGTGGGGTTTTTTTTCCTATTGTAAGACAACTTAAAACTCCCAGTTCTGCGGTGATGCCGCCAAATTGAAGCATTTTCCTGTAAATTTGTGCTTGTCAGCATAAATAACAGCCTTTGATTTGTCTGTCCTCTCTCTCCTCCATGGGGAACGATGTAAATATCTGTCACCACTACTGGAAAAGTGGTGTAGTGCTTGATGGTGGGATAAATTTAGCATTCCGTGGTGCTGTTAGAGCTGGAGGACTGGAGCAGGCTGGGAGCTGGGGGAAACCAGACCCAGCTCTGGGATCTGCTCCCTGCAGGAATTTTGGGAAGTGTTTGGGTGAGTATAAAGCTTAAATAAAGGAACTGCTTGATATGAAATGCAGATTAATCACCAGAGCCTTCTTTCTTTCACAGATATTCCTGGTTTTCCTTTCCCCTCCACTTTTTAATTTTTTTTTATACTTCATTTGTGCCTTCATTTAAGGATATTCTCTTTCCTTAGGTCTTTTCCCAGCTCCCTCTCTGGCCTGCCTTGGTTCCTTGGGATTACAGACTCCATGGACAATTTTGAGGTGGTTGTCTATTCTTGCTCCTTTCTAAAATGGAATTTGTTCTGTCGCTAAACAACTTTCTCCTCCAAATCTCGGAACAATTTCCCACACGGGAAGTCTGGCTCAAAAAAATGTTTCAGCAAAAAAAAGTAGTAAAATAATGAATCAAATTTTTTATTCTTTTTACATTTGACCAGCTCTTGGAAATCAAAGCTGTTTGAGAAGTTCAGGGTAAACCATTATTAAATGAGGTACCAGTGATGCACCTTTTGATCAGCTCTGCTGAAAGAGACTCTGTGAACCAGCCTGACCTCTGATGTCTCCTTTGTGTAACCCCTGTGACACGGGGTTTGCTATGAGAAATGGAACAAGATTAATAATTAATCCGTTTGCTGGTGTCTGAAATAGCGACACAAGGCTGGCTTTAGACACATGTTTTATTAATGAGCTTTGAAAACAATTGCTTTCTCCCAGCAACAGACTGCTCTGAGCTTTAGGCCGAAAAAAAAATGGCTGGAGGGAATATCTGGAGTTTTTTGGTTGTCACTGTTGTTCCCCCTCTCCCCAGGGCATTCACAGAAATCAGTCACCGCGTCCAAACCTTGTGAAAAAGGTTCTGAAGTTGTGAAGAAGTGAAACGGGGAGCAAAGATGAAATAAATTTTAAATCGTCTCGAGACAGACAACGCGCTCGACCTGAGGGAGCTGAAATGCGAAATATTTCAGAGCGTAGCTCACACTTTTACACATTGTGTAAGGAAAAAAGTGTTTCTTTGGTAACGTGAAAAAAATCCTTGTGCCAATCAGGGGAACAATGGTTTTGTGTCTCAATTAGACCTCATTAGCGACAGAAAACTCAAAGCCCAACTTTTTGCAACAATTCCCCACCACCCCAGCTGTAGCTACCTGCGGGATAACAACAAAACCACTGTCCTAAAAAGTGGGAACACCTTTATTAAGTGAAAATAATTGTGCTCGTCTTCCTTGACCTTTCGATTTCCTGATTTTTATTCTGGCTCCTGAGGGCAGCAGCCATCAGATGTCTGGTTTTCTTATTAATATTTACTAGGAGCATTTTGGTATTTTTAGGAATAAGCAATGCTGAAGGAAGTCAAACCTTTTGGATAGAATCCCCAACGATCCTTTAATTACCCAATAAATTACAGTCCACGTGCAGAATTAATAGGAAAATAATGCTCTAATAAATATGATCTTCCCAACTTACATGCAAATTGAAGCTTTGCCTTCCTGCTCAGAATTGTTCCAAATGAATTTGTGGCCAAACACTGGTATGTTCCAATATCCTGATTTTTATGTGGGTTATTGATTGCCAAGCTGCCTCCAACCAACCTGTAGTGATAACTCATGGTAAGATCAATATCTGTGCCATTTTGCTTCCACCTTTGAGGGGAAAAAAATCAAATTATGCTTATAATTTACAGAGCCTATTCATATTTATCTTAAATAGTGTGCTGTAGCATACCTGTAATGATAAAAATGTAGTTAAATATCACAAAATTAGATCATTTTTCACACACTGCTGCTTCTTACATCAATCTTAACGATAGCAATAATGGTATTCTTTGGAAAATCTTTACTTTAGTCACCAGTGTTCACTCAAATGTCCACAAAAAGTAATTATAACTTATTCACACAAAGTTGTCCATTCAGGCAGGAGGGGGGTTGATACCTTGTCTACAACTACATTATTTTTCTAACATGAGTGGTACCTGAATGTGCTTTACAGTCCTTGCAAATGATTAATCATGAATTTGGCAACAAAAACGCTTTGGAGATGTAGATCAGGAAGGATTGCACTTCAGAGGGCAGAACAAAAGCTGAGAGGGAAGTTTTTATCCAGCGAGTCTGATCATTTAACGATGAGAACGCCACTATTCTAAATCATCATTTGTCCCTGTTAGTCCACTAAGCAGAAAATGGATTGTGTCTGCAACATTACCCAGCTGTTTACAGATGTCAAAATACAATTTCTCTTTCAAAGCAAATAAGTATTATGTGTTTCGGGAAGGGAATTTTTGTGGCTCTGCCATTAGTCACATTAAGGGTGAATTTTCCTTGCTCATGGGAAGGCTGAAGGAAGGGTAAAGGACTCAGCCTCTGAGGCCTGCACGTTTTGGGTTTGTTAATGACATTTTTTAGGTGGTCAGCAATCCTGAAACTACACAACCAGGCATTTTCTTCTCCTGATTTTGTACCAGAGCCACCTCCTCAGCCTCTGTCGTTTCTGAAGATCTCTGGGTGTGATTCCAAGCCCTCCCCAGGATGGAAGGATCACAGAAGAGGTGCCAGTGGCTCACTTTGGGTTCCTGGCAGCGTCCAAACCAAGGACAATCATCTCCTTGTTAATTATCTGCAGAATCACAGCATACAAATTATCCATTTCTGCTAATTTGCAGAGTTCCTGACAGTGAGGGCAGTTTCCCCAGGGAACAAATTGAAGCAAATTTAGATGCAACGCTCAGCCCTCAGGAATTCTTCCTACAAATTGCAGCTGATTTTTGGTGTTTCTGTACCTCTGCTTGATTCTCTTTTTATATTTGCTTTGGTTGGTCTAGTTTTTGCTGTTATTTCAGGGTATTTTGGCTATTTTTTTAGTTTTTATTGCAAGGATGAGGACACCTTGTCTGGCTTTCTGAAAGGATCACACCCCAGCATTAGGATTTTGCTGTATTTCAGGATTCACATACTCTCCAAGTTATCTAAAGCTTTCTATTTTCCAATCTAAGATATTCTGGTATTTAATTTGCCAGTTCTCCTTAATTTCAGAATCAATCACTGAAATAACTGCTGTCATCATTGCATGGCTCCCAATTAAGATCTATAATTGTTTTTCCAAACAAATGTGAAGACGTTGGCTCAGTTGCTGCAAATGAATTCTTCACAGTATCCCCATAATCATTCTAATCACCATGGTACAATGATTATTAAACTTTGCATATAGATCAGGGGTTCAGCTCCGGGTGGGGGCTTTTTCCCTAATTAATATGTTTACATCACTGAAGGAAGCGGATTAATGAATTCATGGGGTAGACAACGATTTAATGACTCTGTGTGTTCTGCTGTGTGTTAATACACAGAAATCTGCAGAATTATTTTAGGGAATTTTTAACGTAGGCCCGTTAAGGCAGGGATCATCTACATATTTTTGTGAATTTTTTCATGCAGCCATTGGAAAATACTTTTCCTCAATTATAGGACATACATCCTGGATTGTTTTTCTTTCACCAATTGTTTCAGAACTGAAACTTTAAAAAATTTCCTATATTCTGATGCTGAATTGATCAGTTCCTTGGAGCCCAAGGACTGTGAGTGGGTATATGCTCACGTGATTTAATAAATTATTTTTTCAGCCTGCTGCCATAATAAAAATATCAATATTTTTATGAATTCATCATGTTCTATATTTCTCAGATTATTTGCATTCAAATGGAAATGTCCTGCCAAGCCACCTGAGGCTTTCTGGTAATTGGGAAAAGGATTTGCAAAACCTCCCTTCCTGTACAGCATTTCCAGTGAGTAGGAAAATAGGAAATTTAAAAACTCTTGAATGTGAACGAGACAGCAGAGGGTGAAGGAGTTTTTAATCCCACCCCACTTTTGAGGCAAAATCTTCCCTAATCCAAGGAACAGCATTCCAGGAACAAGGACGTGAGAGCAGGGCTGCAATTTCTTTTTCAAGACTGGATTTTTGGGATTACTGGCAATCGTTCTCCAGCTTGATGCAACGATTGTGAACATATTTGATGTCATTTGCAGTCCTTGTAGACTTTGTGCTCTGTTCCCTCCCTTTCATTTGTGTGCTCCAGTTTTCCTCGTGCTGCCTGGATTTGGATTGGATTGGAATCTCTTTATCTCCTTTTAGTGCAGCGCTCTGAGTTGGGCTGAAATATTAAAATGTTGTTCTAACGAGTGCTGCTTATGCTGCCCTTGGATTTATTTATTGGCTCCACTGACTCCTCTCTGAGAAGATTATTGAGGGGAAAACACCCTCAATTTCCAACTTGCATGAAAATGCAGGATTGTGGGATTGCTCTGGATATTGAGTGGAAGTGCAGGAAAAGAGAGCACCTGAAATCAAACAAAAAATGTCAAAATACTGCTGGAAACACTGCAGGGTGTTCATGGATAGGCTGTAGGTAAAAAAATAATGTAAAATTCCTTGAGTTAGTTGGTGATAAAGCCTGTGGTGACTATAACCAAAAGAGCTGAAGTGCAAAGAATGATAAATATAATTTTAGAAGTTGTGTTTATTTACCACCAACATCACACCAGGAAACACCTGGAATAATGTACCTCATGTTAGAAGCAATTTTGACTTTATAAAAAAGACATTAAAGATAAAATTATATTTATCAGAACATTTATAGGGATTTCTCAATGCTTTTAGAGATGCTCCCATCCGTATTTTTTTCCAGTGTAATCTGTGTTCTCTGTTACCTCCAGCAGGAAAACCGTGTCTCATTTTTATTACCCAGCCCTTCCACCTCCAGTTCTACACAATTCTTGCTCTGTGCTTCTCAGACAAGCAATATTTTGAGGAGGAGTTGCAAAAAATTATCACTATATTCGACAAGTCCATAAGAATAAAAGAGCACCTAGTAAAATAAAACTTTAAGGAAACGCTAAGCATTTTTTTATTTTGAGAAAAGGCATTTATCAGTGTATTTCTTGATGTAAAAAAATGCTAAATAGCAAATTAACTCGTATCTAACTTTCTTCCTGTTGGAGTGGTTCTGTATTTCCAAATCAAAGAGAAACCTCCAGTGGTCCTTGCTGTTCTTTGCCATCACTCAGCAAAGGAGATGATTAAAATTTCATACTGGGCGTGATTTATCTCAAATTGTCACAACTTTAAATATATGGGCTCAATCCTTATCTGACAAAGGCAGCATTAGCTGTGGGGGAATCAAAGAAAAGAGAAAAGCTGCCTGGTCCCTCCAAATCGTGGTGTAATTGCAGCAGTGATTGTCTGATAACTTCTAATTGACCTCGGGGCTCCGGAATCCATCCCCAGATGTTGATCTCATCTCCCCGGAGCCACTGGGGCTCTGAAAAATGGTGCAAAAAAATGGGAATGGCGAAAAAAACCACAATGAACCACCAGGGAATTTAATTAATGGGTGGGTAGAAAAAATTCAAGGTAAAATGTGGATGTCAAGTGTGTGGTGGGGGAGACTTTCCAGCTCTCCTGCCTGGTGGGAGCTGCTGCCTCTGCTCTTCGTGGGTGTGAGGAATCCATGGGGCACACAAGAGCCCAGGAATTTTCTGGGAAGCTGCTTAAACGGATACGAAACGAAAGGGTGGAAGAATTATAGAGACTTGAGATTTGGCATGAACCAGTTGATGTTCGTGGTGAGGACTGGGAGGACGAACGGGTTGGGAAATACGTGAGGGTTTCTACTCGTAGGAGGAGAAGTTGCACTGTGAAAAGGAAATTAAGGGTTCCTTTTGTAAAAGAAATTAAGGGTTCCTTTTGTAAAGGAAATTAAGGGTCCTTTTCATAAAGGAAATTAAGGAAATTAAGGGTTCCTTTCATAGCACAATGTCTGGGGGCAAATCGAGCCATGAAGTCCAAAGCCAAGCTGATAAGCAGTGGTGGCACTTTCCAGGGGAGGCTGTGGTGGGAGCAGTTAAAAGCTCTCCAATAAATATTCTCTAAGAATTTGATAGGACACGATTTTCTTTCATGTCTTGAATGAATGATTTATTTTTTATATCTAATTTTCCTTCACCTCAACCATTATTTTCTCCATTATTCTCTGAAAAAAGCACAATGTCTTTTTTTTTCCTAGAGTCTCAGCTTTTCCTCTTATCCAGCTTGGATTTCCAGATCCTTGGGGCAACAAGTTCTATTGTAAATAATGAGTCCATAGTTACCAAATAAAAAATCCTCTGTACCAAGGTTTTATGAAGTGACTCTTGTAAGGAATTGGAGATAAACAAACACCATAAATATGCCCATGAAATGTTAGAATTAGAAAAGGGGAAGGACGTTCCTCCTCTGCTTTCCAAGCATTTATTAATGTATGGAAAGTTTTATCAAATACAGATGCTCAGCGCTTCCATTTTCCCATTTTTCACAGCTGTTCTGTGGGTTTAGAATTAATTCTGTATATTTGAAAATACTTTGGGGATGATTTTCAATTATTTCCTTTTCCCATGTTAATTTTCCTTACAGCAAAGCAGCAAAAATATTTTTCCTTCACTCCTCAAATTTACCCTAAACTTTGTATATTCTTGCTGCAAGCACTCAACAGATTTGGGGGTGTTTATTTATGGTGACTAAAACACAATTCAAAGAGTCCCAGTGAGACAATATTTCCCCAAGGTTGACTTCACCTGTAGTATGGCAGTGGATATCCTTTAGCCGTGCAGTTCAGGAGGATCTCTGGATTTGCTGAGCCCATGGAATAAGTGATATCATATGGCTCTTGGATAAAAATAGGCCCATGAAGGGTTTCTTCCCCTGCGAAAGAAAAACAATAATTTAAGATTAGATGTCTTTAGCGTGTCCTTCCACATAAAATTGTCCTTTGGAGTCCTTTGCTTTCAGCTGCGAGTTAAGGTCTGCTATTATATTCAGCAGAGAATCCACCTCCAGACATTGGACTATTAAGGAGGAAATATTTCAAGGCTGATTGATAATAAAATCGCAGAGCTCAGGTGCTGCTGATTTATTTTGCAGGTGCCAGTGAAGCTTCTTTGCATATTTCCCATGGAAGCTCTCTGGCCAGCTGTTAAATGTGCCCCTCCACCTCATCCTCGTGCTGGGCATCAGGAAAGGATGGAGTTGTGGGATCATGGTTCTGGGTTTGGTGTTCCCTGGTCACAGCACAGTCCAAGAGAATCACTCACCTCCTTCTCCTCTAACCCTTCCTATCCTTTGAGATATTATTTTTATTATCTATTATTTTTCTTATCTATAGTTTATGTATACTTTTTTAATACTGGCCTGGGTTTGGGGTTGTTTATGGTTTTTTTTTTTTTTTTTTTTGTTGTTTATTGATGTTTGGGGTTTTTCCCCCTCCCTTTTTTCACTCCTTTTAAAACAAGAGTAGCATCAAATAACCAACCTTTATTTCTTATTCAAAATGAAATGATTGATCGCAGGGCAAAGAAGAACTATTTCTATATTTCCTGGTGATCTTCCTGGTTCTGGGGAGCAGGGGAGAAGACAATTTGTTCAGCAAACCACGAGGGCAAGGCAGAGCAGCTCTCTGAGATGATGGCTGGGTCTGCTTAAATAATCTTTGTTTCTTGTCCTGCCACTCTTCTGGTTTTAATCCCTTGACAAATTTGAAGCCTTCTTTTTTCACTGTTTCTACAATTGACCCTTTGACTTGTCTTTACTCTGGGAGGAATTTCCTTCCCTTCTGGGTTCATTTCCTCAGTCCTTCTCGTCACCTTCCCACAGCTGCCAGGGAGAAGTTTCTCTGAAGCCCCAGAATGACCCAGGATCATCGTTCTGCATTTTAAACCCATGTACCTGCCTGGGCCAGTGGTGAACTACCTGACATTCATAAAAACCCCTGCTTCACCTCATAAAAATGCAAATATTTTTGTAAACCCGGGATTAATTTCCCATGGTTTTTTCCTAAATGGAATTTAGACTCATTTGTCATTTGCAGACTATTGAATATCTTAATTTTACATCCCCTTTCCATGTCCTTAATGCAGCAGGTCCTCAATGTGTAGAATAAGACACAACATTTCACAGCTCCTTTCCCATGGACATGTCACAGTCCCTGTCACAAAAATATTGCCCATGAATTTTAGTAAAGGCAGCTTCTTGCTGTTGTTTTGTTTTCTCTTTAATATCCTTTTCTCGCTGCCTGATCTGCAGCAGAGAATAACATCAAATTTGTGAGAAATGATGTGCACTCTCAGAGCCAATGGTGTCCTAGGAGTCCATCTCTTATTTATAGAAAAGGTCAGGCTGGTCATTTCTAATTTCCTGATGCATCCTTTTGTGTTTCCTATAGAGAATGGCCGTATATTCCTTCTCCATCCTCCAGGTTCAATACAATCACCACGATTTCTCTAGAGATACACATGACAAATGCATTTTCGTAGGGCTGTTTGCTTTTGTTAAGATTTAAATAATTCAGACTTTTTAAAAAATCGACTGGAATATGAATATTTGATTAAATGTATCATTTCTATACATAAAAATCATGTGTGAATCCTCAGCGTGGTGCTTGAAAGTAAATATAAACTCTTGTTATGGGCTGTTTGATGAGAAGTTAAAATATATTTCTTTATGGTGCCAAATCAGTTTGATCTCCGTAAAGACCATAATTATGCCAGCCTGAATTCAAAGCTGAAGGAGGAAAATGAATCAACATTTCTTCATTCATTACGTGATATTGTCTTCAGCCAGTGCTGGGATTAACACAGCGCCAGTGGAAAGCAGGAATGCTGGTTTTTCCATATTTATGGAATCATCTGGGGCTCTCACAGGCTTCCCTGTCACTGCCTCATGGGCAGTGGGTGCTCGTGTCACACCCTGATATTCCTGTCAAATGGACTTAAAGAGGTTTCACTCAGCCACCAGAAATATTTAAATATTTATGCTCCGCCTCATCCAGACAGGGAGAAAGAAGCACAAATCTGGAGTTCACACTTAACCTAATTTCCAGCCAAATCCTGCTCCCTGTTCTTTCCTGTTTCTGACTCTGGATGGCTTCATATTGAGCTCCTTGTGAGGTCTCTGCCCAGCTGGAATTGCAAAGGAAAGCAGCCCAAGAACAGCTTAGGCTGGCCCAGGCCCAGTCTGTAGTGTGAGTAGGGAGAACTCAGTAGGCCAATACTGTAAATTATCTTTTATCCCTTTCCTACACAGATCTTCCTTCCCATTAGGATTTTTTTGTGAAGTGGAGTTGGAATTACCATTACTCCAAACTGCTCAGTGACAGCAGATAAAATCTGTTTGGTGAAACAGAGTGTCCCAGAAATACCATGATCTATTTGCAGGGAGAGGTTTTAGGTTTGCCTGGGAGAATGAGCTCCAAGGAGCCAAACTCCAGAGGATTCCCTGCTCCAGGACCAGGAATGGGGAGTTCTGACGGGCTGGGAGCACAGAGAGCTGTGGCTGCTCCATCCCTGGAAGTGTCCAAGGCCAGGTTGGACAAGATTTGGAGCAACCTGGGAGAGTGGGAGGTGTCCCTGTGGGGTGGAACTGGGTGAGTTTCAGCGTCCCAACCCGAACCATTCCATGATTCTGGATGTGCCATATCAGTGAATCCTCGTGGAAGATCATAAGGAGAAGCTTCTAAATGCAAAACTGCCATAATTCACATAAGCAAACCAGATAAGGAGGAATTTATCCAGGCTATTAAGTTCCAGGAAGGCTGTAAATTCCAGGGGTAGTGAGTTTCTAATGAATCTTTCTTAATGTGCCTTAGATAGAGCTTCATATCTGATCCAAAACATTAATATGACTTTATGGGCCAAAGCTGACACCTGATTAAGAGGCGTCTTTTCAATCAGTGTGATAGTAAAACACCTGTCAGCTCCAGCAAAAGGGATGGGACAGGTGAATTAGACCCTTCCCCCTCCTAATGGCAGCAGAAAAATTATGAAAAATCCAACTTATTCAAAATCTGTTTAATTTTTCAGCTGAAGATATGGGTCATTTTTAACTGGAAGACAGGGAGTTTATGGAGTTCACAGATTTTTAAATGTCGTGGAGTGTTTCCCTGCAAGGAGCACTGGGGTTTTTGATTGAATCTTGTCAGCAGCAGAATGAAATTATTATTTCCCTCCTCAAAGGCCTGGACCAGGGAGCTCAAGGACTCTAAAAGGAGCCTGACAGATGCAAAACGAGAGGAAATGGATGAGACACTGCTTGGTACCACCTAAAGTAACTCACATCCCTTCAAGGAGCCGGATTTGATGCTGGAAGGGAAGAAGGGAAAAGAGGAAGCAGCAAAAGGGCCATGAAAGTGCTCTGTGGAAGAAAAACAACTTGTCAGGAGCACAGGCAGCAGAGGAAGGGTTCCCCCTGTCCCTCCCAGTGCCACCCAGCTCTCTGAGAGTGAAGCAGCGCCACAGAGAAAGGCAGATTAAATTTTACAGCTTTGAGCAGGGAGAAGCAACCTAAGACCTGTAGGATTTTCCCCAAGGGCCTTCAACTTTCATGTGTTTTCTCCCTTCAGATGTTGATGCACAGAGCTCCAGAGACACAGGGCTCCTTTCAAGTCTCAGCTTCTATTGAAAGAGTCAGACTGGGAGTACTGGTGGAATTCCACAGCGCCTCTGTCAGCAGACACCAAACCAGGGGGATGTTTAGCTGCCTGTGATGTTGGGAGAAGGGGAGGCACTGAGGAGGCACACGGGGGGAAGTCCTGGCACTGCCGAAGTCAGAAAAACTCTCAGTAATGATGGGAAGTTTGGCACTCGAGCCCAGGGTTTGTAAATTAAACTGTCTTTAAAATGACAGCCGAGAGCGCAAGGCATCCCTTTCACAGAATCACGGATTCACTGCAGCTGGAAAAGACTTCCAAGGCAATAAATCCATCCATCCCAGCAGCACCAGCACGTTCACCACTCATTCATGTCCTCAAGTGCCACAGCCATACTTTTTTTGAACCCTTCCAGTGCTGGTGATGCCACCACTGCCCTGGGCAGCCTGTTCCAACCCTTTAGAACCCTTTCCCTAAATAAATTCCCCCTTATATCCAATCTAAACTTCCCCTGGCTCAACCTGAGGCCATTCCATCTGGGAAAATGCCCTGTCCTTGAGATTTGAGAAATAGTGAGGACAGGCAGATGAAAGGAAGCACAGCTGGAATCTGGATTTCCCAGGATCTGCCACTCCAAGTGTCCCTTCCTTTGTCCCCTCTTCCCACGTGTGGTGGGTGGAAGTTGCCCGTGGCTCGCTCGGAGAACCCCACTCTTGGTTTGAGTTTGGAGATGTAACTTTTATTTAATCAGGGCTCCTCCAGCCCTAAATGGCACAGCAATTTGAAATGCTTTCAATAAGTTGATTCTGCATCCTGGCAATCGTATTCCTTGGGAAATGAGTCAAATATTCCAATATTTTTTCCTGTTATTTAAACAGGATCTCAGTGGTGGGGCAGGTGGAGTGAGCAGAGGCCAATGTGGCAAACAACACATTCAGGTTATGAACTGACTGCACGTTTTCCTTGGGTGTGAAAACAAACAATAAAACATGGATTTAATTCCTAACATAACCATTATTGTCAGAATCCAGCATGGAAAATTAGGGTGTAATATATCACAGGTGATAATTAAGGAGGTATTATGCAAAAACTGTTGTAGTCATGAGAATTAGGAGCCTTTTTCAATTAAATATATATATAGTGACAAAAGATTTTGTCAAAATGCAATGCTCCCAACAGTTTTTAAAAGTTGAATAATAATCACTATTGCTTCAACACTTTTTGGGAATATATTTGGGTAGCAGTGAATTTATTACCCATCTAACAGATACACACATTCTAATCCCAAAAATAATTTAGGATGGATCCCGAAAGGCCAAAATGTGACCTTTTCTCCTGGTATCACCCCGAGTACAGCAATCAAACCTCAGATTTACAGGTTATCGTGTTCCATACAAACCCCCAAATATTCCCTAAAGATTCCAGACCAGGAGTTCAAGTTGCAGAGAAGGAAAATTGCTCCTAATGGATGGGTTGTGGAGAGCATTCAGTGGAGCTGCACTGATTTAAGCTTTCGGCTGGAGATGAGCACAGATTTATGAACAATTCATGGTGGGGATGTGTGGAAAGGTGCTCCAGGAGAGGGGCTGTAAATACATCAACGTGTCACCCGTATTAATCATGGAATATTTTACTGAAAAAGAAACAAACATGTGAGCAACAGTGCTGAAATTCCTACCCGGGCCTGAGTGGTTTTGGCTTTATGAAAAGAATTTCCGAAGACTTTGTGCTATTGTGGGAGAGGTAGACAAGTGAAATAAGAGGTGAAAATCACCTTCTCATTAGTGTGGGTGATTTGTTTCATGTCATGAACTCGGGCCTGTCCTTCAGACGGAGAATTCTCGAGGAACAGACATCTAATTATGGAGACAAATACCCCTGATGAAGTTGGAGGGATGTGCCTTTCTGATGGATACTCGTCCTGACGTGCCCCCTTCTCAATGAAATTTCATTAGTTTCTCGTGTTACTGGGCAAGATGAATAAATAATAATGAACCTTTTCCAATCCAGTGCACGAGCGTTTTGTTCACTGTAATTTCAGTTCTAAGGGAGCCCCAGATTCAGTGACAGATTCTGTTTGCTGCATTGTACTCCTGTAATATTCATTTGGCACCGCTGCCAAACTGACTGAAGGCTTAATTCAATAATTTATGCTACAGGAAAAGATAACAGCTCTATCATTTAATATCCTGCCACTTAAAAAAAGCCAGCACTTTGTTTCTCTCTAACTTTCCTCTGTTTAACATACAACTGTGCTTTGCTCTCTTAGAGGATGGGGAGTAATTCAGCTCAGACGATTTTTGCTATTGGAATTTTGTGTGATAACACAAATTTCATTGATAGATGCCCGGTCAATGCCTTATCAATGTGAGAGAATGAAACAATGACTTGAATAAGAACACAACAACATGAGATACTGCTGTTCTGCTTATACACAAAACAAGGGAAAAAATAAAGAAATTTGGGGAAAATTCAGACCCATTTGAGTCTTTGCAGCCCTTCACTCCCACCCAGTGAATCTGGAGACAGAGGGAGACAACGGAGAATTGCTACACTCAAAGATCCAAAGATGAAAAAAAATCATGGAAAAGGCTGGTTTGCAGATAATCTGGATTTACTAAAGCAAGCAATGATTCCTCTTTTTTTCCAGAGGCCACATTTAGTAATTCCCACTTATGCTCAAAAGGAAAATTGTTGTAATGTGAAGTTGCATTTTGGTTCTGCAGCATTGGGAGCCCCAGACCTTGCAGAAATCCAGATACAATCTCCAGTCTACAACACTGTAATGCAGGTGGGTGTTTAAACTCCTTGTACAAGTTATTTAAATTTTGTTTATTTATTTTGAATAACTGGAACAAAATGGCTCCTTCCCAGCTGCTTGTTTTTCTCACTAGGGCTTAAACAAGACACATGAATTAAACCAGTCACGAATCAGCTGTGAGAATTTGACATCAGCAATGATTTTATATGTAGATAGCAAGGTTTATATCCTGGGATAACACTTAGAAATAATTGAGATCATGAAGATTATAGAAAAACATGCAGAGACCATTTATTTTTGTAGCCCAAATTACTGCCACAGCAAAAATTCCTCAGGACACAGAAAGATCTGATATAGAAATTTCAGGCTGCCACCTACTTCTTGCTTTCAG
The DNA here is from genome assembly GCA_013397845.1 of Melanocharis versteri. Lineage (NCBI taxonomy): Eukaryota > Metazoa > Chordata > Aves > Passeriformes > Melanocharitidae > Melanocharis > Melanocharis versteri. Next base: position 156,075 of record VZTG01008108.1, on the reverse strand, counting down.
ATGATTGATAACTCGGGAAGAAAATCTTGGGATATAAATCATCTCAAGCAATGATCCAGGCAAGATTAAAAAACTCTTTATTTTCTCACCTATAATTGAAGAGGCATGCAAGGGATATTTAGAACATTTTAAACCTAAGGCAGGTCCTGATTTAAATTAGATTATTCAGACAGATTATTATCAAAATATTTATTGGGTTGACTGGCTGATTTGCATGTATTTGTCATCACAGTACTGGCATCCACTTGAAGGAGCAAAACTAAATTTGGAACTTAAACTTTTAGAAAAAAAATGGTCTCTGTTAGCCCAAAATCAGGTTGCAAAATGGACAGTCGGCCAGTGAAGATCTGCCTGAGGTGGATCAGCCCTGGTGTGGCTTTGCTGTGGCTGTTTGGATGAGATGAGTTTTCCTGGCCAGCAGCACCTGCAGATGTGCCTCATCTCAAGAATATTTATGTTTAATTCTTATCTTGGCATCCTGGCAAAAAAAAAAAA
>VZTG01008108.1:30599-155559 GCA_013397845.1 Melanocharis versteri | reverse complement strand
AAAAAAAAAAAAAATCCCAACTATCATGAGCAGCAGAAGGGAAATAGAGATTTAAACAGCAAAATGTGGTTGGGATTTCTCAGGACATGGTTTTATCCTTTGACTCCTCCTGCATCCCAGAAACCTGCTGAAAACAGGGAGGCACAATCCCTCCCCAGGAAAAGGCAGCACCATCCTCCGTTGTGGAAAAGATCAGGCAAGGAAAATATAATTAGCATTGTATATTCTGTTATTGTGTCTCGCACGCTGAAAGCTCCCAGGCACTTTCAAAATAAACAGAATAAACAGAGATGAATGAAACTGAACTCTGCTAAATATCATCAATGAGGATCTGCTTTATTACGGGCAATTAAGAAGGGAAAGTCAAAACACAAGCTCTCATTATCACTCATTGATTAAAACCCAGCTAGAACATTGCAATCCCGAGCAGCCCACTGCTCTGCTCGTTCCGCATTTCGGCACAGAAAACAGCACAATATTTCAGAAATAATTAGGAACACAGAGTTAGTGATCAGCCTTAATGTTCCCCAATAAAATTGCCAAAGCAAATGATTATGGATCAGCCAAAAGACACTGTTTGAAGCCATCATCTTTCGGGGCTGTTTAATACCTTCATGATGATCTCTTTTTTTTTTTTTTCCTGAGCAAACGCAAATGAAGTTAAAATCCTTCCAGTAATGGCAGCCTGGAATTTAGCAGAAGCCACAAGCAAAACTTTGCAAATGTTCATTTTTTTGGGAAATAAGTGCCAGCCACTGAGTTGCTCAGGCAATTTGTGTCTCTACTCTCTGTTTTAAAGGAGCTAATATCAACATTTCTGATGTAGAGCAAGCTGGGAATGTCTCGCTGTCAAAATTACTGTGCTGCTCCATTCAAGGAAAAATGACCTTTATCTGACGTGTTCTCCAAAACAAAACAAAAAAAAAAAAAAAAAAAAAAAAAAAAAAGAAATGACAAGGTAAACAACCAAACCAAACCCAGCTGAAAGGAGGGGAAAAAATGCAGGCTGATAGGGCTGCACTGAAATTCTGCCTTGGAGCAGAGAAGGAAAGGAAAAGGATCAGTGGGAAGGGCTGCGAGCCAGGGACACGTGAGGTGGAAATGTTGCTGGCCAGGCTGGAAATCCAGGGAAAATTGGAAATTATCCTGTTTAGACACTGCCTTTCCCCTCCCGAGGCGATGCCTGACACCATTTTAAAGCTGCACAGTTACAGCAGCAGTTACAAACCCAAAACAAGGGTTTGAGGTGGCCCTGCTAACCCTTCCCGAGGCTCTGACTCCAGAGAGGAGCCTGGAGAGCCTGGAATGCCAGGCCACACGAAGAGTTTGCACCATTTGTCCTCCCGTATCTCCTGTGCAAGTTTCCAGTGGAAAACCAGAGCCAGAAATGCTTTTCATGAGCAGATATGAAAAATTCCATTACTCTGGCAGCTGTTCCATGGCCAGTGACAGTTTAGCTGCTCCATCACCCTCTGACCTCCTGCTTTTTATCTCTACTTTCATTATTTGTTAAAATCCAGCCATTTTAGGAAATAGGAATGATTAATCAATAAAAAATACCCCTGTTTTTATCCTCTTTTACAAGTTTTAATTTCCAATCAGGCCTTTACCTATTCTAGCATCAAAATTATTTCACAAACCCATTTTTTCCTACTGGGATTTACACTAATCCCTCTACACTTTGGTTTCTACCCTTGCCCATTATTTCACTTCAACTCCCTGGTTTTTAAGGAGCTCTAAAAAATTAATGTATGTCTTTTTACCCACATGGAAACATTCAGAGAGGACATGAGTGCGGGAGAAAAAGTGAGTCCAGGTTTAGGATTTCTCAGTCCATTGAGTTCTCTGTGATTTTGTAAAATTTTCGCTGCTTGGGCTGGAAACAGAAATAAAAATCAGGCAATCTACAGTCGGAATGGCCTGATGGGAGCTTTAGCATGGGGCCAATAATGAAATGCAGGGAAAACATTTCCTATCTATTACTTTGGGGTAATTTTTCTCTAATCCAAAAATCACAAAACCGCTGTAATTCTGCAGAAATCTCGCGTACTTGGCTGGCATATTTTCCCCAGCTCTAGGAGGAACTGATAACAGGCTGCTGAATTACTGCTTAATAAACCACTAAATGAGTGCCATCCAAGATAACGGGGCATTAAATGACGGCTATTCAGGGAAAAAGTAGAAGTGCAGAGAGAAATGCAAGAGGGCTCTCTGCATAGAGGGAAATTGGATTAGTCATCTCATCTCTGCCAGTGGTGAAATTCAAACTGCAGCAGATTAGGGGGGGGGAAAAAAAGTGTTTCTGATGCCAAAGGAAGGAGGACACTCGATGTAGGGGCTGCTTCTCATCTCTTGAGCTGGGACTTGTTTGAATTGTGGGATTAATGTGAGCAGTGAAATGTAATAAATGCAAAGACAAAATAAAATGAAGTGCGAAGGCAAGATCCAAAAAGTGAAAATAATATAAGGATGAGATTATGAATCAAAATGAATCAAGAGATATAGAGGTGGTGGAGAATTCCAGGATGTAGAGACATAAGAGCAAGCGTTGAATTCAGGCTCAGTCACAGAATCATTGAACCACGGAATGGTTTGGGCTGGAAGGGACCTCAATTCCACCCAGTCCCACCTCCCTGCCGTGGCCAGGGACACCTTTCACCACCCCAGGCTGCCCCAAGCCCCGTCCAACCCGGCCTTGGACACTTCCAGGGACGAGCAGCCAGCACCTCCCTTTTCCCCGGATTTCCGTGGGATTTCAGAGTTGAAGCGCCCGTCCTTCCCTGAGGATCACACCCTGCTCAGAGCACAGAGGTGTGTGAGGAGCTGCCCTGCTCCCGCCATCCATCACAGCCTGGTGCCATCCATCTCCAGCAGAACTTGTCCCACAAGGCTGAGGACACATTTGCGTGACTTGTGGTGGTTGGGAAATCGTATCCTCCTGACTGATGGTTGCCGTGCCCGCGGTGCAGCATCACCAGCAGAGTTATGACAGATCTGCTCAAGGCCATATTTCTGGGGAGTGACATAATCAATGATGGATTCGGCTCTCATTTCAGCAGGTTTAGACTGCAGAGTTTTAAAGCAAAGAGAGGAGGGTGTTCCATGTTCCCTCTCCTCAATAATTGCATCTGCCTGAATTTACAGCACGTCCCATTTCGCCGCATCCATTTTCTGCATGTTTGTGTTTTCACATCCCTAATATCTCGAAAACCATGCAGACATTTGAGTAAAATGTCAGTGCAATACAATAAATGTTTGTTTGATTATTTTGACTGGCAGTGGACACCCACCTTTAGACTGACAACAATTCACTTGTCTCAATTTCTCCTATAAATTAGTTTTGTACATGCACAGGCATTTTACACATATCAGACTGGGACAGAAATCTTGATTCAGGTTTGCTTTCCTTAAAATTTGCATGAATTTCTGTTCATCATGTGGTCCAGATTTTTATCTAAAACTCTCAACCCAAGCCATTTCAAGGCACAAAGTGTGAATCCAACTGGATTCTGTTAATAAGATTTCACTCTTTTCCATGCAAATTCTAGGTGCTCACCTTTCAGGTCACTCTTAATCTGCAAATATTTTTTAAAAATTAAGAATTCAGGCATTTCTCTGGGAAGGAGAGGTTTAATAATACGTAGATATTTCTGCTCTCTAAATCTCCCTGTGCACTCAGCCTTGTGTGATTATTCTTAAATTCTCTGAAGAAAAGACATTGTTGTTCCCTGCCAGTGAGCATTGAAAGTCAGTGGCATCACTGGCAATAAAACCATTTTAATTTGCAGTCAGACTGGTGGGGTATTAATGAGGTTTACCTTTCTTTAAGGCAAATTTGTGGAGTACATGTGCAGCATCATTTTAATTGCAGCACCACACATAATTTCGTGTATCGCCAACTTATCTCCTGGAGAGGCTGGGGGTTAATTGAGTGAATAAAATAAATGTAGACTAATTAGGAGATGACAAGTTATAGCTGATAAGGTCACTTGTCAGGCAAATATGAATTCAATATCTATTGCATAAATGGTTACATTTTCTCTGGCCTAGAGCAAACTATTTGTGTTTTGCAAACTCACAAATGTACAAGGAAGACACAGAGAAAAGTCTTTTATTCCTACTATATTCCGTGTAAATCAGAATAAATCTAAATAGAAACAGCAGTTAGAGGTATCACATTATATTCTGATTTAAGTTGCATTATAGCATCAGTGATTTTAGTAGCTTTAGACTGATATGACTGAAATATGAATCTGATTAATGCTCAATGAGTTACTAGAGGTTAACCCCTACAGTTTTGTTGACATTGTATTGATACCTGGTTTTTATAAGCTGTAGGAAAAGTAATAAATCATCAAAACCTATTTGGCATAAGTGTATGAAGTGAGACAATGGTAGAGGATGAAGAAATTGCATTCCATAAATCACTTTGGGGCTGGGGGGAAAGGCCTCTGAGCACGTGAGACAAAGTTTGGATAGATTTTATTCTAAATTTTCCGGGGTGAGCTCAGGGCACTGCGATGGAGACTATTCCAAGGTTTGGGAGTGGCAGCCCGGGTACCTGCTGGGCAGTGAAACAAAACAAACCCAAATCTGGCCGAGGGCACCCAGCAATTCCACAAAGGAGAAGCCAATCCCAAGGGACAATGTGCTCTGATTTTCCAACAGGCTGCTGCTTCCCCAGACGATTCCCCCAAATGACAACGAGCTTTGCATCTGCTTTTAAGGAAATCCTGTGGCAAACAATCCACCCAGACTGGAGACCAATGCACAGGAAAAACCTCCCGCAGAAACAACCTTCCACTGGCTTTGGAGTGATGCCTGAACCCCTGCCCGCCTCAGAGCTTTCCTCCCTGGGATGCAGGGATGCTGCTGGAGGTGCTGAGGCCCTGGCACAGGTTCTCAGAGAAGCTGTGGCTGCCCCTGGACCCCTGGAATGTCCCAGGCCAGGCTGGACACTGGGGCTTGGAGCAGCCTGGGACAGTGGAAGGTGTCCCTGCCATGGCAGGGGTGGCACTGGATGGGCTTTAAGGTCCCTCTCAACCCAAACCATCCCATCACTCTGTGATTCCATGATAAAAGAAAGGTGGAGCTGCTGCCGGTGTGTTTGCAAAACAGCTCCAGCACGATTTCAGCACAAATATCTGCACCTTTTTTACACCTTTTTTTAAAACTCCCCTAAAATGGCTGCAGAAAGAATTGCACGGAAATAAATCTTTTTTTCTGCCTTTCATCAAACTGCTGCAATATTCAGGATATGTCAGAGGCTCTGTCACCGAGAAAGAGTCCTGCTAATGCCAGGCACACACCAGGAAGCCCCCTGGCCATTAATGTGAGTTTTCACTCATGACTCGAGCATGATCTTTGTGTGTCTTCTGTTTGTTTGGCAGCCAAAGTGAATAAAGTTCCCAGGCAAACAACGAAGTGATGTTGCTTCTTCAGAGGAAATATTACCCCAGCAAACAGTGTGACAGATCTGATCTCACAGACGTTTTGTGCAGAGAAGACAATTTAAAGCCACAGCGATTTTCTTGCTGATACCTCGAAGAGTTGGATTTTTTCGGTCATCTTTCACTTTTCCCTCAGAACCCTCCTCCTTCTGTTGTGTTTGGAAGCATTGAGGACAATTATTCTGTTTCTAAAGAGCTCCGGGGCTGCAGTGAAAGGTGCATTTGTCATTACAAATACCTTTGTCCATGAGAACTTTTCATTCCCACCAAGAGCAGCTCCCACCACGGCAAAGCTCAAAGGAGTTTGATTAAAAGACCCGATTTCTAAGTCGAAATGAATGAGTTACGGGTAATTAGAGCAGGCTGAAAAGCAGGACGATGATGTTTGGAGCTAAACAATGTCACATACAGTGTCTTAATTAGCAGCAAAAGTGATTTAGCAAAGTAATATTCTAATTCCAATCCAATTGCTACAAATTATTAATAACAATAAGCATGGAATAACCAAGATCCACTAACAATGAGAGGCAATATCTGTCACAGGAAAACATAGGGCCCCTTTAATAATGAGATTGTAATTAGAATAGAACCATAAAGCAGATATTAATATTGAACACAGGACAAAATACTGGCTACGCTATGCAGGAGGGGAAAAAGCGCTATTGCTAAATTCTAAAAGGGTCTAAAAATCAAATCTATCAAAATAAAGTTGATAGATTTTCCTCTTGCTGCAAACCAGGCGGGAATTTAGGCAGCGTCTGGCATACAGGACAAGGATTTGCACCTCTGGGTGTGCTTTGCACACAAGGGAAAGCAGAGAGACCAGGGAAGTGGGGGCTGCAGGTCCCCTCTGTGCCTCAACTCTGCCTCCACACCCAAAATTTGTCCTCTTGTTCCCCTCCTACCTCTGCAGGAGAGGCCTTGGAGAGCCTTATCTGCCTCTGGATGCTGATTGTGATAACTGTGCCAGCAGCCAGAGCAATTACTGACATAAATCCTCCCATGGTGCATGTGGGGCTGCTCCTCCAGTTCCTGAAACTGTTTAATTCCACGACAATTAAACGTTGCTTTCCATTTTTATTTATTTTTTAAGAGTTTAATCCTAAATATGGATGGAGTAACAGAGAAAAGGGGTGTTCTGGAGGGTGAAAAACAAACGTAAGGTAAATAAAAAGAATCTGTCCACATTATTTTTGGCTGGTTCAGGACTATAATTCAGTCTCCTGGGGGATGTGCGGCTGGCTTGTGATTTTGATTATTTTTGGAGCTGAAACTGGGAAAACTCTGGGATCTAGATATCACGAGAGCAATGAAAGGAGTGCTTTAACACGGCCCAGCTGTGACAGCTTCAGTCAGAGAGGAGCTCCGAGCTGTCCCAGATATTTCCATCCTGCCAGCCCTCGCACACGGCCCCACCAGGCCAATCCATCCCTATTTCCCCCAGATTGTCCCACAGCTGCCCTCCCATCCACACCCCACGCTCCACAAGCAATTTCTCGTGGCAATCACAAGATTTCCTCTTGCAGATAGGGATGAAAAAACGCCTCCCAGCCCCAAGAGGTTTATTTTTGTGATGTAGGCCCGATAACCACGGCCTAAATCATCCCGAGGGCTTGGAAATGACTCTGGCAGCTCAAACCCTGTGACAACCACATTTTCTGTCCCAGCCAAGTGCCAACCATAAAATAATACTTTATAAAAAGCTTTTTTTGTATGATTTTTTTTTTTTTTTTTTGCTGCCAAGGGATCGGAGGAGAAAATGCCGATTTTTGAAACCCCCAGTTGGAGTGGGATCGTGGCAGCCAGATTTCCCCAGGAATGTCAAGTAGGCGTGAATGCAGTGAATTCCAAGAAGTTTTCAATGTTAATTCCTGCTCAACAAGAAACACACACATAAACAGCGATCAATAGGCGCTAAATGAAAAAGAAGTAGCGAATCAATAACCCCAGACGTTTTATTTTCCACCTTCTGCAAACAATGGGAGGGATGATCAGCCTGTGATTACGTGGAAGTCGCAGATATTGTTGCAGCACTTAAAAGTTTGTGGGCAAGGTCTTCACCCTGTGTCGGGGTGTGCAGAGCTGCTGGGTGGGAATATTAAACAGTAGGGAAATTTACTGCTGGTTTTCATTTCAAAACAAAGCAGATTTAATTTTTTTTTTCGCCTTTCCAAGATGTTTTTCAAAAACAAATTAGTTTTTTCTCGTTTCTCCTAGTGGAAAATTCGACTACAGCTGGGTTTCTCTCCATTTCATGTAGGATGTGGAAGATCCTGAAGGTCCTTTCCAACCCAAACCCTTCAGTGATTCTATGATTTTATGGCCATCATTCTCTCCAAAATAAAACCTGCAGTTTCACATTTCAGTTCTTTAATTGAGGCATTGGTTGTGGAGTGGATTTGGCTCTTCAACTCCAAGGAAATCCATGTTGGTAACTCTGAAATGGGGGATCTCAAAATCCATCTTCTCTGGGCAACCTGGGCCAGGGCCTCAAACTCTTTTAGGGAAAAATTTATCTCTAAAATCTGATCTAAGCCTACTCTCGGTTTAAAGCAATTACTTAAAACCAGCACTTTTCCCTGAAAACTTTGTGCTTCAATAAACTGTTTCAGGAATATGTTATTGTGCCTTCTTAAGTTTAATTTCTTTATACTTAAATTCGCCATTGTTGACAATAGAAAATGCTCAAAATATTTGAAGTGCTTAATCACCTGCTAATTTCAATTTCTTGGCCGTGATAATAAAGTAAAATTGAATTGTCTTTGAAGCTGTTGCAAACAGAAAAAGTGGGGGNNGGGGGGGAAAAAGTAATGACTTCTAAAGTACCAGGATGTTATTTTACAAAGTTAATGAGCCTTTTGTTCTGGGAGATGAAACGGTTTGACATGAAACAGGAAGAAATCATGTAAAATTTAAATAAAAGGGAAGAAAATAATGTAAAGCAACTAATTGAAAAGATTGGGAAGCAATAATTATTTAAACCAGCGTAAAAATAGACGAGGCCTTTCAGACTTGAGAACTTAGACACTAGAGCCACGTAGAAAACACAAAACTCTGGTGATGACTTCCATGAATTCCAGCATCTCCACCTCACTCCAGGAACTGTAAATAACATTTCCCTGACAGCGAAATCACCGCAGGCTCCAATCTCAAAGTGCACCCTCAAAGCAGCACCTGAGCTCTCACCTCTTCTCCACCACAAGTCCGTGCACTCAGGGCAATTCCAAAAAGGGTTTTTTTTTTTCTGGGAGATGAAGCACAAATAAGGGAAATTCTTCTATAGAGTGAGTCTAGCCCATGGTAGGGAATATTAAACACGATTCCCTCCATCCAGATTTGGGGTGGCGTGGTGTTCTTGGGAAATATGACAGTGTCAGTGTCACCCACTCAGGACAAAGCTGTGGGGTGGTTTATGTCAGTCTGGTGGAAAGCTTCAACCCCCTCACATTCCCTAAATCTGATAACTCATCTTCAGGGCAGGAGGTTCCCTTTTTTCCTGGCTTTGTTGCACCAGAGGATGGTGGTTGTTCACTGATGTTGGGGAATGAGCTGAACCTCCTGGCACCCCACAGGATGGAAACAAAAATTCTTCAAACATCACTGCTCCCTCTCCTCCATCATTGCAGCATCAGCCACGTCCTGGCACAGTCTTGCAAGTCATTTACAGAAATCCAGCTTTTTATTTCCCAAAATCATGAACACCTCCATGCTGTCGAAGGGACATCTAATTATTATCATTGTCTGACTCATCAGCAGATCTCCAAATGCCTCTGGTTGTTCAGGGAAGCCTTAACATTTCCAGGCTGGACTAGCTCCTCTCCACATTTTGCTGTTAGAAATAGCAAAGATGTCACTTGTCTTAAAATATATGGTCTGCTGTTCCATCCCTAAAGGTGCTGTTATGCCAACAATAAATCTGCGAGACGCTGCAGGCAGAGTGTGGGACGTGATGTATTCAGTATTCATCCTGCTGTGACCCAAAGGAGGATCAGGACACTTTACATCAGGAAATGTCTCTCTCTAATTTAACAGTTTCAAAATGATGGGCCAAAAACCAAGCCCGGGAGGTTGCGGTTGCATCTTCGATTGATTTGGAGGCAAGAGGCCACGGGGCTGTGTAAAAATACAGTTCATGCCTCATTTCCAAAATGCAGGTCAGACTGGCTGGTAGGGCTTGAAATATTTATATTGTCCAAACAGCCTGATAGAATTTACTGCCATTCTGCTTTTCCTTCCCTTCAATCCTGGAAATCCCCTTTGCTTCCACAGTGGGGTCAAGACCATCAGCAGAACAAAGGAGAGTTGCAAAGGCCACCTGTCCATGCATGGATTTATTTGGAGAGCAGAAGCCATCAGGAATCAGGTCAAAGAGGTGCCATTTCCCTCTAGGAACAGGAGGGGCACAGAGAATTTGGATGAGCTGTCCAGGAGGAAGACAGACACTTGAATAATCAGAAGGTAATTCCTTATGGACAGAGGAGAGGATGGAGGGACTGGAGGGAGAGAAAGATGAGGAAGCTCTTCCTGCAACGTGGTGGAGAACCAGACCTGGCACCCACACCCAAAGAACAGCCTGAGCTGCATCTGATGGATGCTTAAGACAGAAATGTGATATTAAAAATGAAAATAAAATCTTCCCTCGTTAAGATATTGTTGGCAACCTGCCTTGCACAACAACTCCAGAGGAAGCAGCACAATCCAGGAGCAGCCATGGGAGGAAAACATGAGAGAGTTTTGGTGTGAAGAGACAATTATTTAATTTTATTCAGCACTTTGGACAGGTCTGTTCATTTCAACTTCCCAAAATCCTGTCTAGATCTTTCGTCCAGAAAGTGAAGGCTCTTTCTCAACATACTCAAATCAAATAATGTTTAAATTTCAACGATGTCAGGAGATGGTTGTTGTACATCCCTATAGCAAGTACACAGAATTTAAAGTAATGATCTCTGAGTTTATCTTCATCACCCTTCTTGCCTCTGGTGCTCTGCTTAGATCAGATTATCTCATTTAAATAGCAATGGGTTATGAAAAAAAAAAAATCTAATCTGTTCCCTCGCTGTGTCACTGTGCATGCATTACTTTATTTTATTTTGTCCCCTACGGCACTGCAAGAAAACCCTAAAGACCCTCGTTGAGACACATAAAAAAAGCTCTGCTGGAAAATAAGAGTTGGAGGGAACATTATTCTTTCCACGATTTTTGCCTATAAAGAGAATATAGAGGGCAGTTTGAGTTTTGAGTACTTGAATTGCCATTTTGGGGGGTAATAATATCCAGCTCTTCTGCACAGCACATTTAATCCTGGGATTTAAAATTAATTTATAGGTCAAAATCATTTTCATTTGACACGTCAGGTGGAATTGAGGCAGAAACAAGGAGGAAATGAGTGACCAATGCCATCCAACACCCTGAATTACCTTTCCAGCCCCAGCCCACAAAACTGCTCTGCTCAGCATCGGGACTGGCTCCTCATTTTCCCACTCAGTTCTATTATTCCTAAATTGATGCGAACCTTCCGTGAGATAAATCAGGGAAGTTTTGCCATAAGTGCAGTTTGGCTGTTACCGTCAGGCATATTTCAGAATGTCGTGGAGTGAGAACCAGCAGAGCTCCGCTGAAATCAATGGAGTTAATTTATACCCAGGTATAAATTAACTTATCCCAGTGAAGGCACTGGGAGCTTTTGCTGTTCCTTTAACTGGGAGCAGGAGCAGGACAAAAGTGCCGTTGTGAGCTGCTCTTGGTGCCTGGGAATATGGAACATTTACATTTTTAGCTATTTTTAAGTCTTTAAAAGCTGAACATGTTCATCTAAAAGTGAGCTCACGTTATCTTTTAACTCAGGTTTGCAGCCCAGGACTGGGCTCGTTAAAGATGAACCTCTGGCAAGAATGATGAAGATGATAAAAAGTTTCAAAAATGAAAGCTTGGGGGGAAAAAAAATGGGAAGGAAAAGGTTCTTTTTGGAGATATAAATCATGGGTGTAAGAATATCTGGTCCCTCACGCAGCTGTCCTGCTCCTCCAGCCATTCAGATTCCAGGACCACCATCGATTTCCCAAGGAATCAAGGAATTACAGGGGAATCCTGGGCTCCAAAAGATTGGTACAAGTGCTTTACTCAGAGTGGTAAAGAAGGGAATGACCTGTGAGAGGTACCCAAGAAGGCTGAGCAGGGCAGTGGGGAATCAAAGGGAAGATTTGGGTCCTAAACACGTGGTCGTTGTTATTAGTTCAGCAAAGCTGGGCTTAAATGAGCGACTGCTCACCTGAAGTATTTTATATATCACACGATTTTATATATTCCAAGATTTTTAGTCCTTAACCTGCTGGTTGTTTGTTACTGAAATAGCAACTTTGTATTGATTTAACAGAAAGTCTGATCCTGAGATTAACATTTTTTTATCCTGAGGTTTACATTTTGCTTTTAGATAAAACAGCATTGAGTTTCATTTAAACTGTATTTTAAAATGCTACTGAAGTCTGCCCTCTGCTCTGTTTCCTCTCTTCAAACAGCTGCTGACTCATGCACTACATAATTAATTTAAGTATCATTTGAGGTTACTTTAATACAATTTCCTTGTAAGTACATGAGTAATATCCTGGCTATTTAGAGTTCAATACATTAATTGGAGACAAAAGTCAGTTGTCATGGTTTCTACCACAGCCAAGTGTGAAAGGTCAGTCCATCCCCAAATTCATTATAACCTCAAAGAGTTCAGCTCCCATTCAGTGCCTGTTTGCAGATGAGGCTGTAATGAGCCACATGAGTTAATCCCATTTTTATGGGTTTATGAAGCAGGATTGTCAAGTTATATGCTTTTAATTAGAAGAAAGGTTCACAGAAGCAATGAACTCAGAATACCAAACCCTCACTGTGAGCAATGCCCAGCCAGGCAGAAGAGAACATTTTACCTCACAATATGTTACGAACTGTTGGATATTTTAATTAAGCACAAGGGATGTTCAAGAAGGAGAATGGGGGAACGCAGTCCTGCTTCCTCCAACCACACTTTGTCCTCTGCTCCCAGCCTGAGGAATGTCAGGGTAGGAGGATGAGGGTCCATCATCACTCCAGCAGAAGGCAAACAAGAAATGTTTGCATTTGCTTTGGGTTTTCAGCAAGATTTCCTTTCCTTTTTGTGTATTTATAAATATATTTACGATTCTCACCCATTTTTGGACTTCATAAATAAATGCTTTGATTTGCCTGTCAGTTAACTGTGGTTTAAAGACACTTTGCTTGCATGGAAGCACTTGAAGGGTGGGATCTGAAGTGTGGCATCCAAACCATTGATTCAGTGCTCCCAAACTGGTCTGGTTTTCAACCCAGCTTCAAACTGGTCTGGTTTTCAACCCAGCTTCATTTGCTGATGCTGTGGCCAAGAAATGTTTTCACGATGTTGTCACCCAAGTAACAATTGTTTTTCTGTCTCACTGTTACAGCTTAGGCTATTTTTTAAAGCCATTACCTGGATTCCAGCTTTCTTATGATCTTGAAAAGTGTTTTCCTGGTTCAAAGGCAGCAGCTGGAGTTGTTTAAAATTAAAGCGTGTCCTAATGAAAAGCTCCTTAGTCACTTGTTCATACAAAAAAGGACTGTTAATTTTGGTAATTGCTTCTCCTTTCTCCAAGAATTATGACACTGATAGAGATTTATCAATCACAAACACTAATAGTGGAACGTTTTACCTGTGCTGCAGCTCATGAATGGCAGCAGAGTTATTAGTTTCCATAGCAACACCATCTCCACTTTCCAAGGTCAAAAATTCCTCCCATCCAATCAGTGGAAGAAAGTAAAGTGTGTCTTCCTGTGACTACCTGGATATTCTGCAAAAACAGGAAGAGATATTGGGCAATTAAAGTACAGACCCCAAATAAATACCCCAAATTTCCCCAGGTGAAATCACATTCTACTGCACTGTTTGGAGACTCAGACACTAAAAATGCAATAAATGGTCTGGGTAGGATCGTCCTGGCATTAAAGTAATTCCAAAGGGACACGAAGGTGGAATGAAAATCACAGGCAGTGTTGGGTTTTCTCCCTTCCACCTCATGGGGCACAGAAATCTCTTGGATGAGAGGCAGCTTCTCCAGGCAGGGAAGGAAAATCTGCCTGTGGTCCCTCTGCCAGACAGTGCTGGGATGGAAGAAAAGTTGTTTGGAAAAATGGGCTTTTCCCAACTCCTACATATTCATCAGACTTTAAGACATTTCTTCTTCCATCACAGGGAGCCCCCCTGCTCTGGAGCCAGGCTGGGAGAGCTGGGGGTGCTCACCTGGAGAGGAGAAGGCTCCAGGGAGAGCTCAGAGCCCCTTCCAGGGCCTAAAGGGGCTCCAGGAGAGCTGGAGAGGGACTGGGGACAAGGGATGGAGGGACAGCACACAGAGAATGGCTTCCACTGCCAGAGGGCAGGGATGGATGGGATATTGGGAATAAATTCCTCCCTGTGAGGGTGGTGAGGGTTTGAGATGGAATTCCCAGAGCAGCTGTGGCTGCCCCTGGATCCCTGGCAGTGTCCCAGGCCAGGCTGGATGGGCTTGGAGCAGCCTGGGACAGAGGAAGGTGTCCCTGCCATGGCAGGGGTGGGATGAGATGATCTTTAAGGTCCCTCCCAGCCCAAACCTGTCTTTAATTCCATGATTCTGCAGTGATCTGGTTCTGATCCCAGCCAGGATCCTTTGATGCATGTGTTGTAACGTGAGCAGATCCTGATGCAAAATGATTGATCTCCCACGGGAGGAGAAGGGATCACAATGTCACACACACCCCATGTAAAAAGAAAAAAACACCTTTTCTGTGGGAAGTTTTATCCTTCAGAAATGAACCATCCGCCCGCAAGGATTTACATAACAATTTCCTTTAATTTCCTTTGACATTTCAGTCAACAGATGATGAATTAAGCCAGGAAAAAGTATCTGTTTGGCCTAAACTCCCAAAGGGCAAACGAGTAATTTACTGTTGGGGATCAGTTCATAATGCAGCTGAAACCAGAAATCACTTAATAAAATGAGTTTACGAAATTGTAAAATCATTCCAAACCTTTTAAGTGTGGAAAATTTTCCACTGAGAAATTACAGTTATGAGCCACACTTATGGATCCACATTCTCTTCTCACTTGTCTCATTTTTCATAGCAGTGTGAAAAGATCTCATCCAGGGTTGCCCTGGAACTTATTGCTGATAGGAGTGAGAGAGATGTTTTTTAGAAAATCAAGAAATCCAAATCTTCTGGAAGCCATCCCACTCCTCAAAAGGACTTCATTCTGCTCATTTTTTCTATAAATTTCACCTAAAAATTGAAGGTGGTCTCAGGGGAGACGCTTAAAAACCCGAGGAATGATCAAACCTTGACAAGCTTCTAAGTTTGGGGAAAAAAGGATGGAAAAACCCCAGAGCTTCTTTTAGCCTTTCATGATGTCCTACTTCACACACAGCTGAGATCTACTGAAGAACATTTGCAAAAATTATAAGCGTTTGAAAGGAAAAGGATTAAAAAAATACTAAATTATAATTCTGTCCGAGTAGAAACAGAGAAGGATGAGCTGGGCTGTACCTTTATATATCAACCCTGCCCCAAGCAGCAGTAACTGCTCCTAAATACCCTCAATCAATATTTCCTTTCTTTTTTAATACTTTTTGGTGCTTTTTAAAAATGTTTGCCTTCAGTTCAGGTTCCACTCCAACCCCTCCTTTAAACCACCTGTCGATACTGAAGGTAGGCATTGATTATTTCTGCTCCACTGGAAAACCTGGTGCTTTTCCATATTGAGTCACGTCATATTTATTTCACACCCTTTCTCCTGCTTGTCAATATTTGTCTTGAAGCTCGTGTACATATCTGGGATATCTGAGGCAAAAAAAAACTCCTTCAATTTGTTTCCCCTTGTCCTTCCTGAACAGAATGCATCCCTTCAGATCAAAAAATGTAAGTTAGGATTTTAATTAATTACTTAGATGTCATGGTACTCCTGTACTAATTTTGCGACTTTATCTGTGTCCCAGTTTTAGGGTTTTTTTCCTGGTTATGGCTTAGCAGGAGGGAAAAGATTCCCCAAGCACCCAGGAGTGGTGTGTTCAGGGGTGAGGAGGCTCAAATTGTCCATTTGCTGACAAATCATCCTGGTGGATGCCAAGTTGGCTGTTAGCAGATAACAACCAGCATTTGTCTGCAATTTATCCCCTTTTGCTGAAGTTATTGATGTGAATTTTGCACACTCCCACGTGTTTTCCTTGGCATTTCTGTTTGGATTCGCCTCCCGTGCTGGGGGTTTTTCTGTGGTTGATTTTCTTGCCACCCAACTCCTTTTCCTCAGGATCTCTCAAACATATCCCATTCCTGGTCCTTCCACATTGGGTGTGTGAGTTATTTAGTGCAGAAATCCCTTCTGAAGGTGCAAGGGTTTACAAAGAAAATTGGAAATGGACTTACACCATCCAGAGCTACTCACAGACAAAAAATATTCCAAACCAAAAATAACCAATAAAAGCCAAATAACTGGCCAGACCTTGCCTTTTCCAAGAGGACAGATCCTTTTTTTTTTTTTGCAAGGAAATCTCCTTTTGAAACCTTCCCTGCTTTCTATTCCCCTCTCGTTGGGTTATGGGTGAGTCTTTTGGAACCCTGAAACAAGAACCTGCAGCTGCCAATATCCAGAATATACAGCCCAAACTCTTTGTATCCATACAGGGTATTGATCAATCCTCAGAACTGTAATTCTTCTGCTCCCAGCACTGCAAATTATGGGGCATTACTGTAAATACACACACACACACACATATTTCCTTTAAGTTACCCAACTGTTTTACTCCCTTCCCTCTGACAAACACAAGCACCGAACTGGCAAGCAGGCACTTAATAATTTTTACAACATCTTCCCAACAGCAGCTTCCATGGGATTATTTACTGTCAAACTAAATCAAGAATAAATGAAAAAACTGAAATATTTATAGCATAAGAAAAATCTGGTTCGGACCAGAAATCCCAGACTGGCATTAAATCAAGAAATGTAACAAGATAAATTCTGCTATCATACCCTTTGTTTTCTGGATGTGCTGCTATCACTTATTCTAATTGTTATGCCACAGTTTGAGCAGAGAGATGGATGGAAAACAAAATATGTTAAATATGATCATGGGGGAAACATTACATTTCCCCCTAAAAATCCTGATTGCGTGTCCATTTGTCAGCGGGGTGTAATTTATACAAATATGTTTGTTACAGAAGTAGGCAACATCATTTTTTTGTTGTTTTCCCATTAGAGAAAACAAGTCCATAGGTAAGAACTCGGTCCTCAGATACTTTATACCTGTCATTTTCACTCCTTATCTGTGGGGGAAGGAGAGATATCTGCTCCTGAGACATCCGAATGTGACATGTGGGACACACAGGGATGTACAGGGGTGAATAAATGGAAAAAGCTGGATAAAATACCCAGGTCAGCAATGGCTCTGTGTGGATGAGTTGTGCAGCACCTGCTTCTCCTTGCAAACACTCTGGGTAATATCACTGGGAAAAAAGGGACACAAAAGTATTGCTGCCATCAAACATTCCCTCCTGGACATCTGGGATATTGAAAAATTCCATCTGAAAGTAGGATTTGAGTGCTGACTTGGCACTTTGCACGTGGAGGGAAAGGCTGCCCTGATGTGTGGCTGAAGGTTGCAGTTGTACCACCATTTTTCTTGGAATTTAGAAGGGATTAGGCTGTGGATTCATTAATTAATTAAAATAATATGGCATATATTTAACACATCAACATAAGTGCCAATGTCTTGTTCTTTACCAAGCCCAACCTGATGCTGAGGCTTTGGACCAGACCTTTAATTTCTACAGCCGTTTATCTTTTGAGGAACAAAACCCTTACAAGACCAAATCTGTGACAAAGGACAAAATGCTCTTCTGGTGGCATCTGAATTTTCAGGAAAATAGGCACCATTTCCCATCTGCCTCAGTTTTCTGTTCAATTTTGTGAAAGCAGAAGTCGGTTCGGGTGGCGATGTGACATTGAACTGGGGTAAAACCTGTCAGGCACTGGGAACGATGAGATTATGCTCTCAGCTAAATTCCAGCAAATTGACATTTTTACCCATGGCAAAATGTAGCTGTGTTTGCAGAAAAAGCAACTTTTTGACCTGGTGGGAGAGAAAATGTTTAACAACGGGGACTTGGGGCCGAATTCCACAGCGGTGCTGGTGGAGGAGCTTCACTGCAGGACTGGATTGGTGCTGTGACCACCTATGGAATGAGATCTGCTGCACGTCTGGGAGAAGAAAGGAATGGAAATGTGGGAAGAAAGGCTCTGATCCAGGGAGTGCACGCACAGCCTTTTTATTCGGCAGCCTCAGCTCTCCCTCCCCACACATCTCTATCATCTTTTGAATTTGGCCTTCCGCGCTTTCGTATTCCTCATGTGCCAGGAAATAAGGCGAGTCCGTCCCAGCCAGGCTTGCATTCCTGGCACACCATTGCTCCTGATCTCTCTATTGTCTCCTGAGCACCTGATTCGAAGGCATCTAATGTGAATTTTCTCATGAATGCCAATGATATACAGCTACATTTTTCTTTTCAAACTTTTTATCCCTGAGGCGCTTTCTGCACTCAAACTATTTTCCAGATATCCATAACAGAGTGAATAGCAAACACTTGCAACTACCAGAGCAGCAGCAGAAGCGACCATTTTTTCCAGGTTCCTGCAAGATTTACGTATGCTGTTGGAGTGCTTGCTGCTTATTTAGAATTATTGAACCATATTTCAAGGGAGGAAAGTACCCCGTGCTATTTAACAAAGGTTTCCGATACTGATCACTCCCATTTTTCCTCTTTCACAAAAGGACTTGGATTTTCATTTGGTTTTCACTCCTGACTGCTATTGCTTACTTTTCCTAGGGAAACGGAAAATATTGTGGCTCATTTGCAATTCAAATTCAGCGCATAAAGCCTTCGGGGAGGGTTTAAATCTTGTGTTTTCAAAACATTTCCCTAAATCCCAGCAAGCAGCTCGTTGTGTTTCAGGTGACATTGAGATCCTACATGGATCCTACAGAGGCTTTTGTGTCTGAAGTCCCCAAATTAAGACATTGGAGGAGAAATGCACTGGACTCTGCTCTGGTGTCTGATGAGGCCTCACTCAGCTTCCCAAATGGATTTACCAGCACTGAAATGGCCCTGGCATGGGGAATTAGTGGATGCCCAGCCCTAGAAATTCCCAAGGCCAGGTTGGATGGGGCTTGGAGTGACCTGGGACAGTGGAAGGTGTCCCTGCCCATGGCAGGGGTGGCACTGGATGAGCCTTAGTGTCCCTTCCCACCCAAACTTTTCCATGATTCTAAGCATCACTGTACGGCTTCACACCTTCTTGAACAGCAAAGTGCAAGACACAGCAGGATTTAAACATCTTTAAAATTATTTTGAATTTTTTTTTCACGTGTTTTTATTTGCACGGCAACAATTAGGGAGCTTAAACTTGGAAGCTGAAAGGCCAAGCCCCCTCTGCCATCAGGGCACTGCAGAACGTGTCCATGCGCTCCAGGATCCCGCTGGAATTGCTGGAAAGGTCTCAGGAGTGCCACTCTTTCATTCTTTCATGAATATCTGCTTCAGTCCAGCAGCCAAACGCTGTGTGGGCATTCCCAGCTGTAAATAACCCTGTCTCAACAGGCAAGAGCCAACGAGAGAATTTGCTGTATTTAACCCAAACAGAAAGACTGAAAGGTAGAAATCCCTGTGGGTTGTGCTGTTGACAAATCAGCATTAAAATGTCTTTCAACAGCAAAGTGCTTAAGTGATAATGAACATAACTGAGTAAAACCCAATCCCAGCCCTTGTGCTGAACCCAGGTGCAGTTATCTCACACAACCACATCATTCTGAGTTGTATTTTGACATTCTTTTTTAAAATTTATACCCTATGCAATGCCAGCAACCAGCCTGAAAGGGCTGATTGCTCGTTCTTTGGCTAAAACTGTGCTGCTCTCATTTTAATCCCTAACTACGTGGGAATGGACCTCCAACACCTGGGTGAAATCTGTCCTGGAAGTGTTGGTGGGATGAAAACATCCGTTCAGTCCTCAGAGGTTTGTAGGAGCTACAGAAGAGAATGTTTGCCATGTGAATTAGAATTTAGAGGTTTTCATCATAAAGATAATTTCCAACAACAAGAAGATTCTCTCCTAATCGCTCAGTACAGTCTGCAGCAATTACTGAGCAAACACTGAGATGGAAAAAGTCTGATAAAAAAGGCTTCCAAGGCTTGGCTGAAGTGGAAGTGTGGATCAATTTTCAATTCAATACATTATGAAATACAGTTTTTCAAGAGATCCGAAGGTGTTAAATTTACCAAACCTGACAATATTACCTGTAAACCAATTATCACATTTCCTTTAACATGTTCACAAACACTAAAGCTGCAGATCTCGATGGCACCCAAATACTGGGAGTGAAGAGCACACATTGTTCTTCCCAGGTAAAAAGTTAATATCTACTTCATATCTATGAGGAAAAGCTTAAAAAAACCTCCTTCCAAATATTATCAGTGTAATAATGATTTAAAAAATTGATTCTGTTTCAACAGACGTCAGCAGCAAAATTCCCATTTCTTTAGTAAAAAGAGGATCGAAATTACAATATCATCAAAAGACAGTGTGCAGGTTTCTTCAAAGATATGGAGGTTAATAAAGGAATTGTTGATAAACCTTTACAATGATATCTTGAAGACTTCATCTCTTTCAAGATCTCATGCAGCAGTTGTTTCTCTGTGAGCCTGATATCCCAGCACTGCTTTCATTTGTGCCACCCTACAGTCTTTTATTGGGTGTTTGCAGTTTAATCTTTTGCTTCTTCACATTCAATATCCCAGATTTTTTTATTAAAATCCATATTAAAGGCATTGTGATATCTTTATGGGGCTCTCCTTTCAAATAAAACAATATCTTTAGTGTTTATTATTTTTGCTGCCGTATTTCTTACCCGTCTGGTTCTCCAGCTGGTGGCCTTCACAACACCTCTAAAAAAAAAAAAAAAGCAATTTTTTTGCCCACCAATCCACCAAACTTTCTTCCCAAAGGGAATGGGGAGTTGAGCAAAACATCCCTGGAGTTTTGGAACCTGGAGGTTCAAGGCTTGGACAAACAGCTGCAGGAGGGGACCAGGGCATCCACCTGCCACTCCTGCCTCAGAAATTTCTGGATCAGGGGTTAAGATTTGCAAAAAAATTAAAGAAAAAGAAGTGCAACTGCAGCTAATTTTAGACAAGAACCTGGAAATCCGCCAAATTATTAACAACTGGCTTTCAGCCTGTCAGGAAGTATTAATAGGGCCATGAAAGGAAATTATGAACTGTAGATTTCCCCTGAGAGCTGTCAGGAAATATTTAGATTTTTAAAATAGCCCTACACTGCAGTGCAGCAATAAATAAAGTGGCCAGGACTAGTTCTGGGCTCGCCAGGGTGGCCACGGATTTAAACCACGCTTAGGTGGAATTCTGACCAATACCAATAGCAACAAGCAGGGCTGCAGCTCCAGGGTGACTTTAAGATTAGCTGAACCATCCATGACCATTATTTCTGCCCAAGATGAAGCCTGTAATCATTTTATTTGCATTTGTGCACGCAGGGGTGTCAGGAGGGAAAGTTAATTTCAAGGCTTTTTGTTTAACAAGTGAATGATTCAGTGTGAAATGAGGATCCTTCCCATCCCCTTCCTCCTTGGCCATGCTGTTGCTGTTTATTGCTATCATTCAGAATCTCTTGGATAATGAGGAAAAGGAAGAAAATAATCAGTTGGTTTCTGGATGAAATTGGACTTAATTCAGCATAATCTATGTATTTAAGGTAGGGGATACAGCCAGGTGGAATAATCAGCACAGCAAACAGATCGCTTTCATGTCTAGACAGGTTTCGAGATGATCTGGAGATGGGAAGAGGAATACAAATGATTTACCTCTTCTGCTGGCTGCATGCTGGTGGAATGCAGAAGGAAATGAACAGGAGGAAGGCTTTTAAGCAACAGCCAAGGAGAAAAGCTGGAGTTTCGAAAGGATTCCCCGTGGTTTGGGAGATACGAGAGGGAGGAGCAGAGGGATCCAGGCTGGGCAGGAAAAGGGGAGGCAGCGAGGGTGCTGCTCCACCCAGCCCAGGCAGGCAGGAGGAAGGACAGGGACTGGAAATTGGGAAATCTTCCCTGCCCAGGCTGAACAGAAGGTCCACTCTTCTCAGTTAAATTCATGAGTTATTCGGGTTTAATAAACATAAATAGCCATGTCTTTCTTTAACAACTTCAGCACTAACTACGGTTTTGATTTAGAGAAGATGGCCGTGTTTCAAGTCAGGGAATAACTTATAGACTCTTATTTTTAATTTAAATTGGCAATTTGAGAAGAAAACTTGATTATGAGCTGGGTATTATGAGCAGAGTATATTGGAGAAGCACAAATCAATGTGAGCTAAATAGAAGCAAAAATTTAGAGATTAATTTTATTACAGAGAACGTTTTGGTGCATTTAATACAAGATTTACCTATTTTTCCCTTTTTACACATTAAATAGGTTCTTATTTTTTCTACTAGTTCCCTATGAACATCTGAATTCCCTCAAAGTCACTTCCAAGTCAGTTCACATGACATAGATCAATTGTATCAAGTTGCTTGAAAATCATGATATAATCCTAGGCCTAAAATGAACTGATTTGTGATTATTTGTTGTTTATTAATTAATTTATTCTGCAGTTCATGCTCTTTCCTAGAACTCATGTGTGAGTTTTTACCAGTGAGTAAAAGAAAGAGATAGAGAGAAACATTAATCCATTTTATGACTTTAATTACTATTAGAGTCCTGCTTTGCACACGGCAGATGATTTATTAGAAATTGATTTTATTCCTGGATAATTGCCCTGCACTCCAAACAAGCCACACATGCAGAGACTGATGCATTTGCATCTGCTGGATATGCAGCAGACAATTCCTACAAACTCAGAGCAGGTTAGAAAAGAAAAATGTTAGCTAGAATAGTAATCAGGATTTAGGAATGTTTTCCCTTCCTGGGTACACTAAACAACTTGAACTTGCTATTCTGGAGGTGTTCTGGTTTTTTGACAGGTAAACAGGGTTGGCCACACCAGGGTGAGAGCAGGAAAACTTTGACCTTCATGGAGAAATGCAAATTTGCACCAGCTGGAAACCAGGACCAAATATATTTGGAAGAAGAACTCTTTAAATTTATCTGATTTATGATAAGAATAATAATTTTACTTAGAGTCTCCTAATACATAGAGAGATATATTTAGGATGCACTTATTTATGTATGCAGTTATTTAAAATGAATCAATTCTAAAATTCAAAAATGTGAAGGGCCGTGAAAGGCCAGGACTGGACATAAATATTTAGCAAGAGATTTTTCCTGGCAGTGCATTTTTTTTTCCAGAGGCAGAACTTCCTTTTCATTTCTGCTTTGTTTCCCTGTTCATTAAACTGGACACTGAAATCTAACAAGACTTTCACCTGTTGCCTTTTAACATCAACTCTCCCAGGAGCCTCTTTTATCCCCTTCTATTCAGTGCTTTCATTTCCACTCTCTTTATGCACCAAAATGTGTTGTTGGAATCACAGAGAATAATTGAGAGGACACAATGCCAAATGCTCTGTTATCAACAGGAAAGAAAACGTGAATTAAACTCTGCTGTCTCACCCAAGGCCGTTCTGAGGAGCGCTCACTTGGCAAAGTCCTGATGCAAATGATTCTGCTAATTAAGTGCCCAAATTACAGCGGGATGCTGGGGGATTATTCCCATCCTGATCACCCAGGAAAAGTGCAGAGGAAACTCACAATTAACCAGAGAAATCTCCAGAGTGAAAAATCCTGAGGGTTTGAATATTGCTGTCGTGCCAGATAAAGGGAGCTGGTGAAAATTCACCTCTGTGTTTAGCTGGTTTTCCTTCCCTTTTCATCCCCCTGCTCTGCATTTCCCATTCCATTTTTATATCCCATTTCTGTGTACTTCCCAAGCAGCTCCTGCATCCTTTAGCCAGCCCTGGCTGTGTTTTTGTGGTGGTAGAATAAATGAAATATTCTCTGGTTTCATTCCTGCATCAAACTGTTTGTTGTAAACTCTCACAGTTGTTGGTTCAGCAGAATTTAAGAATATCAAAATCTGTCTTTCCATAGTAAAAGAGATCTTTCCTTATCTTCTTTTCATTCCTCAATCCCTTATCAAAAGCAACTTTTGCCTTTTGGAGTCACTATTAAAGCACATGATTTCACCAAACCTCTCACAAAGGTTGTTCTTTGTTTTAAGCCAAAAGCTCTACATTTAGAACATGAAAAAAAAAAAGTTCTGTCCCAAGAAATCCATGAATGCATTCGTTATCAAGGAAGCCCACTTTCATTTTCCACATCAATAAAAACAAAACAAGTCAACACCCCAAATTTTCCCCTTCATTTTTAAAGGTGCCTAAGATAAATTGCCTTCAAAACTGGAGGCTGGCTATTTAACACTGCTAATATTCCAGAGAAAAAGAAGGATTTGTTCAAGGAAAACACTGAATTTAAGGGGTCTTTAGAATTTAAGCTCCCTGCTTCAGGGTCGATCTAATGCCAGGTTTGTGGAATGGCAGCTCCACAGCAGAAATTACTAATTAACACATTTTCAGGTGCATTCTTTGCTCTAGGACCAGTCTCATTTCAACCACAAAAGATGGATTTAGGTGTTTTGCTGAATTTGGGCTACCTATTAAAAGGAAAAAAGAAATCCTTTGAAGTGGTTTGATTGGTAAAGCTGAGCAGTCAAACCCCATGGTCACACCATCCTTCCTTCCCCTCTGCTGAGTGTTTCTGTGGGACAGGGATCCAAAATGGTTCATAATGAAGTTTCCTCTCCAAGTCTTTCTTTAAACACCCAGGAAGCTGTGCTGGTTATGCCCCATCCCAGGAAGGTTCAGACCAGTTTCACACCAACATTGGCACCAGTTTGGAGCCACCTTTGGAGCCTCGGCCAACCCCAACGAGCTGCTTTCCCAGGACTATCAAACCCACCCCAATGAGCACAAAAAAATACTGTGTGAGCCTCATTTTCAGCCTCACATCCTGCAAAGCTGCTCCATCAACAAATTTCTACACATTTCCTTGGAACTGCGGTGGTAAAACCCCAAAATAGAGTTTGGTCTCTGATGGGCTTAAAAGTGCTCCTGGTTTTGAGGATGAGACTTGGAGGAGGATCCCGCAGTGAAGTGTGTGCACTTTGTCAGGCTCATCACACCTTCCCTGGAGTTCTGCTCTTAATAATGCAGATTGTTTCCTGGGATACTGCAGCTCTTCCCCAACTTCTTGTCATCCCCACGTCTGATTGTGCTCATAAATTCCTCTAAAAGCTTCTGCTGGTGTCACTCCGTGTCACTCCGAGCCTTGGCTCGCTCTGTCTCGCAGCCCAGGCTCTGTTACAGGTTCAGCAAGAGTTTAGGAGATTGAATGGAGATGATAAGAAGGAGATGGCCCTGCTTTTCAGTATTAAAAACATCCATTTACAGGTGCAGATCTGAATAATGGACTATTTCTCTTTTTTGCTTGACATATAAAACAATGTTGTTACCTCATAGTGACACAAATCCATTTTTTTCACCAGTTCTATGCTAAGAGCAACACACAGATTGTTTCCATTCCTCCCTTGGCCTGCTCGTCTCACAAAAATCTGTCATCCTTTAAGGGAAACAGCAAGTTTGGGGTCTGAAGAGATCCACTGCCTTCAGCTTTTCTTTCTTTAATAGGCAAATCAGTCCTCATCAGAGTGCAAGTTCATCACCACGGATTCCAATTCCTGCACCCAGCCAGATCCCTCAGCCACACTTGCATCGTGTGGAGGGCAAATCAGCCAGGAATTAACGGAGCTAATAAGCAGTGTGCAAGGGCTGATTCAGTCCTGGGAAAGAGAAACACATCCCACCAATCTCAGCAAGATTTAGATCAGCTTTCTAAAGAGTTGGAGCCTCACTTAACTCATGAGGCAGCCTCAAATAGGCTTTTACTCTGTGTGTATCTCCAGGTCAGTGCACTCATACTTCAAGCAGGACCTCCCGAGTAAAAGCTCCTTTTATGTTTGTGTGTCTGGCTCCAAAAAATAAAACATAAAAAAGAAAGGTTGCATTTGCTCCGAAGTTTTGCTCCTTTGCCTTGAAATTACACCGGGAAAAATGATGTTGTGTACAGGCCAAAGGATATTGCAGAGAAAAGTTGTATTGGAGAAAGAACATCTTAGTCATAAGCACCAGGCATTGCAGTGAATTTCCTCACTAGGGTGGGGATCATTCTTCCTGAGAGTTTTTCCAGCCCTCCTGACCCAAATCACCAAAGCCATGATGATCTTTATTCGAGCAGCCCCCAGGCTGCTGCTCAGACTTCCCTTCCCTTCCCTTCCCTTCCCTTCCTTCCATTACTCCCATCCAGCAGGAAATTCCAGCCAGGAAATAAACACAGAGTGTGCAACTACCCCTGAGCATCTTTCCTGCACTCACTCCCTGTCCCAAGCTTTATATCCTCATCATTTCCTTGGATTTTTGTTTATGATATAATCTGATATTATCCACTGTGATGTCCATGTGGCCAATCCGGGAAGTTACAGGCTTGGTGGAAATAAAAGTTGTCCCTTCAAGAAAATTCCAGGCGGTTTGTTTCTGTTTCCTTTGGTCTCATTAGGCTGCCACCACAAGATAAATGGTTTGGGTTAAGAGTAATTTAGTTTATGGCACAATAGGTATGAAAGGTTATTCCTTCTTATGCCCTCCTCACATAAAACCTCCCTTAAAAAAAGCAAAGTCTTTATGTCTCAATAAACAGAAGCCACAGAGAAATTGTGTAACAAATTACATATTGGATAACCATCTATAAAAGTTTATTGGCTTATGAGGTTGGCATTGATTTGAATTTTACCCAAAGCATTACTGCTCCTCCAAAACACTGAAACAAAAGCAAAACAGAAACATCCATTACGGGGTTTTTTAACAGTGTAGCCACCAGAAACATCTCTGAAGAATGTAAATTCCTGGGAACAGCCCAGAGATCCCCGGGTCCCTTCCCTGTGTGTGACTCAGAAAGAAATCACCTCTTCCTTCCACTCTCCCAAGCCCTGCCCAGCCTGGGCTGGAAGTGCAGAGTTAGGAGGGGCTTTAGAGGAAAGGAAGAGTTTAACCCAGAGCTCTGGGGGCTGGCTGGTGCAGGAGCATCTCCTGAGAGCCTCCTGGAGGGTCTTTTGCACCTTTTGTTGACTGTCCGTGGCCAGCCCAGGCAGGCTCGGGTACAGCTCGTGGGGAGTAGCCAAAATTTGCACCATGACAGGACAAACAAGCCCCTGAAATGGCCCCAAAATTGAGTGTGGCAGCACTGCAAGTGACCTGAGAACCTCCCTGACACCCTCCTGCGTTTATGCAGAGCGAGGGTAATTTTCAGTCTCTCACGCCAGGTCAACAACCACAGCATTAAATAGACTTTTAGCTTTATTTCTGATTATTTTTACATGTATTTTAGCGGCCCTTTGTATTTGGCATTAGGTTTAATAGCTGTATCACAAATGCTTTGTTACCTGTCACACCCTTCACCCCAGCTCATTTATTCGGAACCATCCCCAGCCCGGGCTGTAATTCATCAGAGCCAGACACTGATTATTGGAGTGGGTAATTGCACAGGCTGTGGCCTGGTGATCAGCCCTGGCCAAGGCCTGAGCTGAGAGCTGGCATCTCAAGGAACGGGACTGCAGGGAAGGTTTCCTGCTCACGGCCACGTTCTGCCCTGCCCCACCCATCCCCATGGTACAGAGGGTAAAATACTGCTGCCTCAGCCTCACCTGCCAGCAGGTGTGCAAATGATGCTGCTCCAAATGCACAGCTCCTACTGCCCTGCACTCACAGGATCCTGGAATGCTTTGGGTGGGAAGGGACCCTAAAGCTCCTCTCATTGCACCCCTGCCATGGGCAGGGACACCTTCCACCATCCCAGGCTGCTCCAAGCCCCGTCCAACCTGGCTTTGGACGCTTCTGGATGGAACAATATTAATTAACACCAGTTATAACAGATTGTTTGTGCCTCACCTCCTTGCTTTGAGAGGCAGGAGTTTGTATTACAGGTCTCTGTACAGAATAAGCATGACTGCAGAACTTCTACTTTATAAAGTTCTACTTTCTATATATATATACATACATTTGTATAAATCCAGCCAAATATAAACCTCTGAATCTGCCCATGAATCCAACCCAGGGCCTTTCTCTGGATAAAACCTTCCTGCTCCTGGCCTCGAGAAGGGTCAGTGGGACTGTGTGCAAGGGCGAGGAAAGACAGGACAAGGGGAAATGGCTTAAACCGGAGGAGGGCAGGGATGGATGGGATACTGGGGAGAAATTCTTCCCTGTGAGGCCCTGGCATGGAATTCCCAGAGCGGCTGTGGCTGCCCCTGGATCCCTGGCAGTGTCCCAGGCCAGGCTGGACAGGGCTGGGAGCAGCCTGGGACAGTGGAAGGTGTCCCTGCCCTGGCAGGGGTGGCACTGGGTGAGCACTAAGGTCCCTCCCACTCTGTGTTCTCTGACTTTATCATCTCACCAACACTTCCTAACCTGCTTTTTTATTCTCTCAAAGTGTTTCTTTTGCCTCTGTGGATTCAAGTGAGGGGTTTTATGACTTACTCATCCTTCTGTGAGCCCGACAGGGCCCCCTGGTTAGTCAGGGCTGGGGCTTTATTTTTGGGTATTGCTGCTGCTTCCCCGGCTGCTCTACCCACCCCCTCAGCATCCTCCAACAAAGCAGTTTCCTGCTAATTCCTTTCAGGGCTTAGCTGGATTTGGAATCAATCTTGCTGAGAAAGTCAGCCAGACAAAGAGGTAAAATCGTGACAGGCTTAGTCATTTTTATTTTGCCTGAATCAGGGAGAAAGGTGCTTTTTTCTCAGTTCTTACACTTCAAACGTAACTTTTATTCGGCTAATTTTTGACAGCAGTTTGATTTTGGGGATGCCTCACCTATGTCTTCCAAATCAATCCCCTGAATCCCTAACCCAAAGTTTAATATCATCCATTATTCAACACCTTTGGTAAGACTAACTTGAAAACGAGTAATCTCTGAGTAAAGCTGTGCAATTAATGCTGAAATACTTCAAGTACAGAATAATTCCAAATAGCACTCCCCACAACTTTCCTCACAGCGTCCCAAAATACCTGTGATGTTTCTAGTTATCAAGATTTCTCTAAGATTCAGTGGTAGATCCTGGCTCACCTTAGTGAGCATTTTGCATTAAAATGAAAAAATCTTTTTCCTGCAAATTTAACTCCACACCAGCTCTCCTTGTGCTGAGCTTTGTCCACTTTGCTCTATTGTTTTTATCACGCTTTAATTTGCCATATCAATTATTCAGAGGGTGCTGCTCTCTGTGGTGCCCAGCACCAACCACAGCCCCACCTCACCCCCACTGTGGAAGGGATTTTAACACACTGGAGTTTCCCTTCTCCCCGAGGTGTTTTTTGGGCTGCCTTTGGACAAATCCTTCCCTTTGGCAGCCTTTTCATTCTTGGTAGCTTCAACAGTCTATATTTTACTTGGAAACATTGCATTTACTACAATCTAAAGTGGTCATTATTGTTGATCTGTGTTCACCACTGCTCTCCTTTCCCTCCCCTCTCTTTCCAGCTGCTTTCCCAAGTTATCCAGCGTGTCCAGGCTCACTGATCCCTGCCTGCACTAGATACAGCACACTTCTGCTTCTTCCCCCAAGCTCAGAGTCCTCAGAGGAGTATTTAGGTTAAGAACAGTTTATTCCTGGCTGGAACTGCAGCAATTGTCAGCAGCTCCATAAGCCAGGATTCTCCTTTGCTCCAGGCAGTGAGTGAAAGCTGAGGTGATGTCTCAGACGGAATCAGACCCGGAGAGGGGCAGCAGAGGGGGATGAAGCAGCCCTGGCACCACGGCGAGGATGGACCTGCAGCACTGAGTCGTGTTTGGGGCATGGCAGCAGCACGGGGGGTGGATAATCCTATTAACAGGCAGAAAAAACAGGGAAAAGTGGCCAAATGGAGCAATAAACCTGTAGCTCTGTGTCCAGCTGCTCCCAGCACACAGGGAGCAGAAAGGGCTGTGTGAGAGCTGAGCAGAAGCGTGCTGAGGACACGTCATGGTCTCAGTTTCGGGGATCCCCAACTGAGCAAGGGGCATTCCACAGAATCCCACAATCCCTGAGCTTGGAAAAACCCTCTGAGATCATCGAGTCCCAGCTGTGCCCAATCCCCACCTTGTCCCCAGCCCAGAGCTCTGAGTGCCACCTCCAGGAATTCCTTGGGCACCTCCAGGGATGGGGAATCCACCTCCTCACCCTTCCTCACCACACCTGCGTTTCTCACCATCCCACACCTCCAAGTTTATTTCCTGGCAATTTTTGCCCTGGTCAAAATTTTTGCTGGCGCCTGACTTTATCCTGGTCAAAAGCTGCTTGGTACTTAAACAGCAACAACAAATATTTAGAGTACATTCAGCTCTACAAGAATTCTCTCCTTCAATAATGAGCCTGTTTATTTTTAGGTAAGGTTTTTCAGAGAATCCCAGGAATTCCTTGGGCACCTCCGACCATAAAGATCATCTTGTCCCAACCCCCTGCCATGGGCAGGGACACCTTCCACTAGCCCAGGCTTTTGCAAAGGAATTCATGAATAACTGCTCCTATTTCAGTGATGTAGAAAACAAAGATTTTCCTTGTAAGTGGAAGAAGATTCCCCTGACAAATCTTTCCCCCGTGGCTCTGCCCTGACAAACGGATAGGAATGAATCTGCCCAGGCATTAGAGTTTTATACCAAATATTGGTATTTATTTGGATTTGAGAGTGGGAAAATTAAGCCAGGACTGAAAATACCAACCTAACTCATGGATTTGGTGGAATAATGGAGCCAGAGTATGTTCAGGGAAGAAATTAGACCAGCAGCTCCAGTGGTTTTGGAGTAACACAGGAAAGGAGAGGGTTAAATATAATATTGATGGCTTTTAGCTTAGTGTGATAGCTCCAGAAAGGGCTGGGTGACCTCTGTGGAGAGGCTGCAGCAATGTGTCACCACTAATGATATCAGTGCTGAGGGAAAGGTGGCAGTTTAAGTGACTTTAACAGGGGTAAAACCTCTAACCCGCTGTGCAGCCCAAGTGCTCCCGCTAAACCAGCAGACAAAACAATTTCTGGGAGAGAAATTCCCTCACTGGGGACTCCAGAGCTTCACTGCTGTTACCAACCGAAGGAAAACAAACCCATTTGGGGCTAAGTGGGTAAATGAAGGGAATTAGCACAATGGCATCAGAGTGAGGAGAGTCTGGATGCTGCGGTACCAGGGACAAGTGGCAGTGCCATGGGTAAAACAGTGCCCAGCAGCACCAGGCAGGGTTATCCCACTCCAGAGCATCAGGAACTGCTGGAATAGTGGCTGCCAGCTGATTGATGCCTTTTTGGGCTGCCTAAAACCACAGGCCAGACAGAATTAAGGGAATAAAAAGCAGTTCTATTTATTGAAGGGCCTTCAGGTACATTCAGGGCAGACAAAGCCCCCAGGGGCTGCACCCAAAAATGGACGATGGTCACGGCTTTGCACACTTTTATGAGTTTGGTCCATTTGCATATTGGGGGTTCATCTTCCAATTACAGCTTCAGGTAATGAAGTCATTTACCCCAAGTTTGCTCCCCCCAGCTCACTTTTGTTTCCATCTCTCAGGCCTGAGGCAGTGAGGTGTCCTTGATTGCCAGGCCTGGAGAGGAATTGTTGTGTCTGACCAAAATGGGAGAGCAGCAGCTGACACTGTGTGTGGAGTTTAGAGTGATCCACTAAAGAACTGCAGGGTTACAAATAGATGGAAAATAGAAAAGTTAAAATCCCAAGGCATCGGATAGACCAAAGAAGCGAAACTGAGGCACAAGGGAGAATCAGCAGCTCTGCTGGAGGTCATGGTGTGGGCACCCACTGTGGCTTTGTGCTGGTTCTGTGGAGAATTTTGGTTTTGGCTTTATTTCCTTGGCTCAAGGACAAACTCCTTGGAAGCTGCAGCACCCTGGGAAAGACAGGGATCCACGGATCCACTGAGCACCAGCCCAGATTCTGTGGTGACTGAGGGTTTGCAGCTGAGGGGTGGGATGCTGGGTAGGCCACGAGACACAGCTCTCTCATTTAGCTGATAAAAATCTCCACCTTATCTGGCTTCCTTTACAAATGGAGGGAGTACAATTTCCGGGGAGGTTTGCTCTGGTCCCGCTGGTTTTGTAATTTCATGGTAGGATTATCAGAAACTGCTCGAAGAGATGGAGTTGCAGAAACTTCTGTGCTTTTAATCCCCGTTTCTCTCACCAAAGGTACCACTCGTGTTCTGCACACACCAAACTCGGGCAGGGAACGAACGGCTGGGAGAAATGGATTTAAATCCCTGAAGTGCACCAGGGTTTCAGAAACGGTGCCAAGCATCCTGTGATCCAGCCAGGCCCATTCCCGATGGGAATTCCTGACCCTACAATGGACCAGGCAGCGGGATGTGGTAAAACCTCACATACACGCTCAAGGAAAAGGTGTGTTTGAAGCAGAAATAATCACTAAATGTCTGAAAATTCATTCATTTCAGTGAGAGACCTGGTGCAGAACTTCATCTCAGCCAGGTTCTACGTTCCCAGCATGAATCACAGGAGTGGGAATTAAAATCAGGTGCTGCTCAAAGGTACACAGTTGATATTTACACTGCTTTTTACAGCAGAGGATCCTTGTTTTCCAGCGAGTCTTCCCCCATTTAATAAGAGATAAGTTTAATGAGAGAATTTTAATAAAAGATTCCTTGCAGGCACCACCATAAAGAGGGATTTGGGATGCTCATGCTTTGGTTGCAGCCATGGGAGAGCTAAATTCATTACCAAACACAAAACAATTGTATTTTTTTTTTTAAGAATCTTATAAAGCAAATGGATCTTATCGGTGATCACATCAGGGTGTCCTGAAGAAAAGTGAGGATTTATTGTAGGAAAAGTGGGCAGAATGTTTTTATTTGTTCGAGCTGCCTCTGGTGGGAGCTGGAATCAGAGCCTGGGGAGAGTTTTCATGTACCTGGGTCACTCGTGTCTGGATAGAGCCAATAAAACCAATTATTGGGGAGCCAATTATGCTCCTTGCCATATTATTATGAAGTCGTGTAAAGAGCAAGGACAGAACACGGCTTCTCTCATCTTTCTGATGTTTTCCATCTCTCCTAACAAGAGCATTACAGCAGAGGCTGTCAGGAATTTTAATAAAACAAACTGCCTTTCTGACTCACTTCATCCATTCCTTCTGGTCTTTATAGGCTAAAAATACATCAGAGGCTCTAAGTGAGGGAAATTTCTCTCCAACTCCTTCCTGCCATCCCTCTCTCTCAGTGGTTCCCCTGAGCACTGCGTGCTCTGGAGTTTTAACTCTTTCAGGAAACCCAAAACACAAAGACCCTCAAAAGGAATAAACAGATGAGTTTGTAGAATAATACAATTTCTTAGGTTGGAAGGGACCTTCAAGCTCATCTCATCCCATGGGCAGGGACAACTTCCACTCTCCCAGGGTGCTTCAAACTGGCCTTGGGCACTGCCAGGGATCCAGGGGCAGCCACAGCCTCTCTGGGAATTCCATTCCAGCCCCTCACCACCCTCCGTGAGAGGAATTCCTTCCCAATATCCCATCCATCCCTGCCCTCTGGCAGTGGAAGCCATTCCCTGTGTCCTGTCCCTCCACCCCCTGTCCCAAGTCCCTCTCCAGCTCTCCTGGAGCCCCTGCAGGCACTGGAAAGCTGCAATAAGACAGATAAATCATTTTTTGCAGAAAATTTGGGAAGAAGTACCTGTGCCCTCAAGAATAAAAGCAGCAGGAAGTGCTGAGCAGCTGCTCCTCATCCACCAGGAAAAGCCACGGCTGGAGGAGCTGCACCAGGAGCAGAAAAGTATGGAAAAATCCCAGCTTTTCCTCACTGCTTCTCCTCCAACCTCTCAAACTGATGAGTTCAAGTCCCCACGTTGTTTTTCTTCTTTTTTTTCTTTTTTCTTTTTTTTGTTTTGTTGTTGTTGTTGCTTTTTGGTGGGTTTTTTTTGGTTTGTTTTTGTGGTTTTGTTTTTGTTTTTTTTTTTTCTGTGCACAAATATCTCGCTGGCTCTTTACTCTGTTCTGACCTGGTGTGTTTAGCACCTCCCTAGCACCAGGTGAGGTTTCCATATCTCTGATGCTCTGTCTCACACTTGTGTGTGCTTTTTTTTTTCCTCCAGAAGATGGAGAACTGTTGAGTGCAGTGCCCTGATCCGTTTTGATAGGGGTTGTTCTTATTTATTGTTCTTATTTATGTGATTAAGGCACTCGAAAGTGTTTTTTTGTTCTCTTTTTCAGGTGTGTGTTTTTTCCTTGCTTATTCTGCACTTGTGGAAAGCCTCTGTGTAAATAAGAGATTTGTGGAGCCTGATAGTCCTTGGATGCAAATAGGGTCACCTAATCACCTAAATTCTGCTCTGTCTGGGGCTTTTTTAGTGTCCCAGGGATGGTTTTTTCCACAGGGGAGTTGTAGCTGTAAAACTGTGCCTGAATTTCTTTCTGTCTCCACTTCTGGAGAGATTCCCTCGTGCACAGATGAGGCTACAAACTTGCCCAAGCACAGAGTCATGACCAGCTCTGAGTGCAGCCTTTGGGAAGAAGGAATAAATGACTTTTTGGGCCAGACTTGCTGGTTTTCCTCCTTTTCAAGAGCCTTCCCTGCTCCAGGGACAGGGCGAGAGGCTGGGGACCAGCAGGGCACCATGAAAATGGGTTTTGTGTCTCCTTGTCCCTGAGGAAGGTGAGCAGAGGCCACTCTGTGGCAATCCTCTGCAATAAACTCAGTTTTTAACAGGAGGAATATCGTAGTAACATGCAGCTAACACAGTTTGGGGGGAGGGAAATACAAATTGGATGCTGTTTTGTAGAGATGATCTATTCCCACATACAAAATATCTTCTAATGAAAATTCTCATTTCAAACACAAATAGTGCTTTGAGCCACCCAACTTTGTGTTTTAAGACCCCTTGGGGACACTGGCGCCTTGTTCTGTGAGGAAAATACTTGCTTCCATGGCAAGAAATTCATTTTTGGGTAGCTTATTATGCACCACAAACCTTTTTAATAGTGGTCATAAAGCTGGAAGCAAAGGAAAAGAGACATGGCTCCTGCTTGATTTAAAGCACTTAAGTTGTTATGGATTATTTATAATTTTATCCTCAGTGTGGAAGGCAAAACTTGTAATCCACGGCCAGCAGCACCTCAGCAGCATTTGAAACCCACAGCTGCAAACATTGGGGGGGGTTTATTTTTCTTTTTTACACGATAAAATGTGATCTATGGTTGTTGCTAACTTCATAGAGGTACTGATTTGGGACTTTTTAGTGTCATAAAACCCGTGAAGCAGAGACTCCAGGAATGTGAAACACTGACACAGTGCCTCTGGAGCACCACAGGCAAAGCTGGCTGATGGAGAGGGGTTATTTGTGGGGATGTGGTGCCTGGAATTACAAACACTGCAGGGCTTAGTGGCACACCCAGGAAAATTCTCTGAACTTTCAGAACTTTGTGTGGAAGTCATAGGTTTCCTCTCTTTGGGGGAGAAAAATAAAAGGAGGGGAAGTGGAAATGCTACTTCAGAGGAGTAAACACTCGGATTTTAACTCATTTATCTGCAAAGGGTTGCAGGGCTGATAAAAGGACAAGTAAGTGTTATTTACAGAGTGTTTGCATCTTGCTTGGTCATTCAGCTCCATGAATGCTGCAGGAAATCGTCAGCTTGGAGCATCCTGCTCGTGCAAAAGCTGCTGGAGGAGCCCCTTTCCACAAGCAACAACTGTCTGGATCCAAGGATTCACCCAAAAGCACCATGGGAACACAGGATTTAACAGAAAGTTCTAGTCAAGCACTTGCTTCTGGAAGCACAGACTTCCCAAACTTTTGATAAAGTGTCGGATCCTTTAAAGCTGTGTCATGCAGTGTAAATAAACAACAATATCCAAACTAACACTCCTGCAAACCTTTGGACGCAGACCCAAAGTTCAGGATAGGCTGTGAACTGGCTTTATATTCTCCTTTGATGATTCAAATGAGCAACAGGGGAAAACTTTCTTTTTAGGACTTACCTACATTTCCCTGCAGATTCATGTTTATTGCTTTTCCACCTCCAGCTGGCAGGGATGAGGTTAAGCTCTCATTACCCACTTCAGCTTTTAATATGCTGTATAAAGTAATCTGAAAGTGCCAGAATTAGCACTGTCATGCTGTGTGTTGCCCGTTCCACTGCAGCACAGAGCTGTGATAGCCCCGGTGATGTACCTGTGGTGCCTGTGGCCAGCACAGTCTGGGCTCTGTTTGCCTCAGCCCTCACTCGCATACAAATCCATCCTACACGTCCTTTCCTGCCCAGAACGCGCACGTTTGGAGCACCAGCCATTTCCAGGCACGCAGCAGAAATAAAGCAGCGAATTTTCCCCCCTTCTCTCCCCCTTATGCAAATGAAAACGAGCGAGGAAGGATAAAAACGCAGCCCGGCAAACGCGGCTCCCCAGCACCATCCCCACTGCAGCAGCCAGCACGATTCCGTACTTACAGCTCCGAGCAGGGAGATGTCTCAGGATCTCTACAATTTCCTGCAGGACTGTTGGGAGCTGCCAGCAAGGCAGAGCGTTCAGCGAGGCAGAACGGAGCCGTATGGAAGGTCTATGCAGCTGGGAGATAATGGAACTGTTTTCCCAGCTGGGACCACGAGCCTTTTATCCACTGAGCATTGCGTGTCTCTTCCCCGGTGTTAAGCGTGAAATGCGCTGCCTTCCCCGCGCTGCTCCAGCTAGGACCCACACAATTAGTGCCTCAATCAGATAAACAGCTCCTACAGTTCATGCATATCCCCGTCTGGAAATTTGGGATGTGCAAAAATCAGCTCTGCCTCGCTCATCCTTCAAGAAAGCTGAGCGAGCGAAAGCGCAGCTGTCAGAGCGGAGCATGAAAGATTAAATGTGCTCTTGCTGTTCCTCTCATACAAATAGGAGCTCCTGTCAGGTAATCACAAACCTCTCTCCTCAAAAACTGGGTCACTACACTGGGATTAGCTTTAGGACAGGAGCGGGAATAGTTTTGTTTAGTCCTGGTCCCCACACTCGTGTTCCTGAGCTCTGTGGGGTTCAGCTCGTGGGGTGGGGGTTGTCACTTGAATCACATCCCAGCACCGAGTGGCCTCTTCAAACACTGAACTGCCCCTTCGTATGCTACATATTAAACAAATTTTAAAAAATAATAAAATAAAAGGGAGGGGAGACTTCCTTGCCTGAAGCGGCACAGGCAAATTCTGATATGAACTTCAACCCTTCTTGGATTTCCATTTTCCCACCTTGGGACTGCTCCAGCAGGGAAAAGGCAGAGTCAGGCAGGAGTGTCCTGTTAGTGAGGGAAAGTTGCTTGAACTCATCCCAGAATCCCAGAGTGGTTTGGGTTGGAAGGACCTTAAAACCCATCCAGTGCCACCCCTGCCATGGCAGGGACACCTTCCACTGTCCCAGGCTGCTCCCAGCCCCATCCAACCTGGCCTGGGACACTGCCAGGGATCCAGGGGCAGCCACAGCTTCTCTGGGAATTCCATCCCAGCCTCTCCCCACCCTCCCAGGCAGGAATTTCTCCCAACATCCCATCCATCCCTGCCCTCGGGCAGTGGGAGCCATTCCCTGTGTCCTGCCCCTCCATCCCTTGTCCCCAGTCCCTCTCCAGCTCTCCTGGAGATTTCTCTGCTGATGTTGGAAGCACCCCAGCTGTCCTGCTCTGCTCTTGGCTTGTGACATGGGGACAGCAGGACATGGGGACTCCTGGAATGTGCCCACAGGTGCCCAGCAGCCCCCGCCAGCCCCATCCAGAGCTGAGCTTCCTCCGGATTAACATAAACAATTTTACACTTCCATCCTGTGAGCTTCTCAAATGAGCTTAACTGACAATTAATTAAGCCTTGCAGCACCTTCTAAAGGAGATAGGCATTATAATTAGCAGCTCTGTTTTTAATTAGGAATAAAATTTAAAATGGAATTTTAGGTATTTCCTCATTAAAATTTTCTTTTAAATAATTACAGGGCTTTTTCTAAGTGGTATCAAGAGTAAATAGACTAAAAGTTGCTTGCAACAGATTAACCCAAGCTTCTTGTAGCCAATTTTAAAAGTTTATTAAAATTTTAGTCCTTTCTATGTCAAAATAAAAGAATTTCCTTATGCATTTCTTGTCTAACAAGACTGGGAACAGAATTTTTCAGTTGCTGAGGAAATTCATGCTGTTAAAACTTTTCAGTTTCCAACTGAGAATGGAAAAAAAATTCCACCCATATCTTTGAGAAATGACACAGAAAGTGATGATGAATTTGAATATGAAACCTGTCTTTTTCTAGAGGTCAGGATAAAACATTTGCATGTTACCCAATGTTGTGGGCTTGCCCAGCGCCCTGTGAAAACAAAAATTCATAGAGATCAACATTTCTTTGTCAAATATTTTGCTTTTGAAGAATTGTGATATTCTATCAGAAAAACCCCACATTTAAAAAAATAAGAAACAAAACCAAACCCCACATTTAAAAAAAAATAAGAAACAAAACCAAAGCAAACACTGATGATAAAAGAACCCGACTGAACCTCTGTAACCTTGTGTTTCCAGCTGTCAGAAATCCCTCGAACAAAACTTTTCCAACGTTAAGGAAGGGCTGCTCCTCTTGGAGTTTGGACAGTGTCAGGGCACAGACAACTCCTTCGAACTGGGGCAAACTCAGCAGCCTGGGATGGGCCTCCAGCCACATCAGAAGTTGGCTCTGGAGTGACAAAAGTTTCCCTGTCTCGGGATGAAGTGCAGGATGTCCTTGTGCGGCTTTCAGGACGCTGTCGTAGGCTAAAAATACCTGGGAGATAGGATCAGGTCTATAAAGCAGACAGGAGAGCATCAGGAGCACGGGCTGCGAGACAGGAGGGAATTAGAAGTCGAGCCAAGGTGTCTCTTGCGAAAATTCAGTCGAGAAAAGGTCTGGGAGACACTTTCCCCTGTGTTTGCTCGGTGGAAATTGGAGATGCCTTGGGATGATACACGTGGGGTTTTGTCACCGTGCCCTCAGGAGCCGGAGCTTCCCAGCTCCCCGTGGCTCTGTCAGCTTTTCTGTCTCTCCTTTAGACAGAGGAGATAAACCCAGGATGTCTTTATCAACTTTTTCACTGAATTGGATCAAGGACTAACATGATCTAAACTCTCCTCTGTGCACAAGCGTCGGCTTGCTCAAGGGCAAATCCCTGCGACCACAAAGGCAAAATTTAAGGCCCGAGATGATTTTTTTTTCAAACAAAGGAATATGATCCCATCCCATGAGGTGTTCTACTCAGTCAGTGCTGCCTTCTGCTCTGAAATTCATCCATTAACCACCAAAATTGCTATTTGGTGTTTATACTGTGCAGAGGGGTTTGGTTACTCTAAAATTTTCGATTGCAGAATTGGAGAAGGGTTTGGGTTGGAAGGGACCTAAAAAATCATCTCATTCCAACCTCCTGCCGTGGGCAGGGACACCTTCCCCTACCCCAGTTTGCTCATCTTTATGAATCCCAGTGAGATTGGATTAATTCATTTTACAATGCTAATTCAGTAAACATTTCCCAAATTATTGGCTTAGTTTCCCCTCAGTCCTGTTAGACACGTTCTAAAGCAAATTTCAGCATCATTTTCCATGAATGCAACCTTGCAATTGCTTTTCAATACAGAGGTGATGGAATTTCAGATTCATGGAGTTACACCACCTTTGTCTCATGAATATTCCCTGAAGTCTTGTCAGAGACAGATATTGGAAACCCGAGAGGAAAAATCCATCATAATTCACTCGCATTTTAAGAATTAAAATGTACTATGAAGCAAATTGAGCTGCTGGACAGGCTGGGCAGTCGAACAGTGCAGGCATTGGGGAATGATCTGCTCTTGCATAAAAGAGGTCTTGAAATCCCACAAAAACGGATTATTGCACTCTGAATCCCCCAAGAAGTTTGCTGCTGGAGCAGAGAAACCGCTGAGAAAACCCAAAAAACCAAACCAACCTGAATTCTTGATGACTTCTGGGCAAGCGACCACCATGAGGAGGGGAGGTGGTGCAGCCATCCAGCAATGAAGATCCAGAAAAAGGATCCTTCCTTTTGGGTCCTTTTCCAAAATGCAGCCTTCCAGAAAAAGGAAAGGCATTTGCTCTGGAAGCTATGGTCACAATTTTTACCTTTTTGTGTAAATATTACTTTAAATATTATTTTAAAATCCTTATTTTGCTCTTACCCTACGACTGAAGAGAGCACTAAGTGCCTTCTCCATGTGTTTTAGCAGTGAGTTATATCGAAGAATATTAATACAGAAAAAATAATGTCAATTACAGGAAATACACCTTCATATAGAATAGCTGTTTGTTCTGCAGTTTTTGTAGATTTTAGTTTACTTGGGACGCACACAGATGATGGAGACGTGACACTGAAAAAAAGATCTGCAGGTTTGACAGAAATATTCAACCAGATTTTCTGCTGAGTGTAAAAAGACACAATTCAAAGTATAAAGCTTATTGGTCTTTTTTTTTTTTTTCCACACTAGATCCATCAAAGAGCCAGAATTAGGCTACTTTATCCCTTGTTTGTATTCCACAAAGCTCCTTCCTCTGCCT
The DNA here is from genome assembly GCA_013397845.1 of Melanocharis versteri. NCBI lineage: Eukaryota > Metazoa > Chordata > Aves > Passeriformes > Melanocharitidae > Melanocharis > Melanocharis versteri. The sequence goes on along the minus strand of VZTG01008108.1, from coordinate 115,418 downwards.
GAACTTCAGGCTCTGTCTCTGTGTGGTTTGTTCAGGGCTCCGTTTTAGAGTTATGGACAACCCCAATCAGAGGCTCTGCTTTGATAACAAGGGGATTAATTAGTTCCCAGCTCCACAAATAAACCAGAAAACAAACCCTCTGAACTGCTGCCTCTGTACCCCCCCTCAAAGATGATTAAAGAGGGAAAGAAGCAGCTCAGGGATGTTGTTAGTCCTGTGCTAAAGTGCCCCATTGATCTCCGTCTCTGGAATAAATGCCAAGGTTTAGTGGGTGTTAATCCCTGCAAAACGTGCGGCTTATTAATGATCCCCCCAGCAAAGGTGACCTCTGGAGCCTGGAATGATGCTCTGAGAGGAGCCTGAACAGTTCCTCTGCTTCCAGCTGCTCTGCTGCCACAGAAAAACAGCTTTTAAATCTGTGTCCTGGTTCTTGGGGTGGGAAATGCTCCGATCAATAGCTGGAGGTTTATGTGTAATGGAACTGGAAGCTCCTTAACACCAGGACAGCCCCGACTGGAAATGATTGGACAAGGAAATTTAAAAAGTATAAGCAAAAAGAGGTATGAGGGCTTTTATTGGAGTGATTTCTGCTACAGCTGGTGGTGTTATTGGATGGGGTTTGTGTTTTGAAGTGCAATCACTGTTGAACAACCTTTGCTCTCCAATCACAGTGACCTTAGTGAGACTTTCTAATGGCTTTGTGGCTAATCCTGCCATGATCTTCTACTCATAAAATCTGGGCAGCTTGCTTATCTCTTTGTTTCTTCAGGGTTTTGTGTGAGATTTGGTTTTTTGCTTTTATTTTTACGCCTGCGTTTCTTTTGCTATTTTTTAAATTCATTTTTTAAAGAAAAAAAGCCACCTGAGAAAACACCAGCTGTGCGTTTCCAGATTTCCAGGGTTGTGCTCGTGCTTGTACCTTCCTGGATGTGAAATATCTGATAAGTGGCTCGTATTCTGCATTGATTTTCCTCGAGGGAGAGCAAACTTGGAGCCGGGAGCCTGGGAATTGCAGCGTCCTTTCATTACTTCCCCTCCCAGTGGTGCTAAATGGTCGCGGGATCAATGGCCACAGCCTGGCTTGTGGGCAGGAGGAGACCACGAGGGCATCACTGCCTGCAAGTCCAGGGCACCAGATGTCACCTGATGGGTGGCAGCTGCCAGGAGTCACTCAGCTGGGAGAGGGAGGGCTCAGAAACCCAGACTGGAACAGAAAAAGGCACAAAATCTCTCCGTTGACAGGAATTGGTGCAGCCACAAACCAGGTTGCTCCTTCCAAGCGTGGCTTTCTTCTGTCTGACACTTGGCAGGCTCTTCAGAGGGGACAGGAGGAGAGGGAACGGCCTCGGGCTGGGCCAGGGGAGGCTCAGGGTGGAATCAGGAGGAATTTCCCCATGGAAAGGGTGCTCAGGCCTTGGAAGGAGCTGCCCAGGGAGGTTTGGAGTGCCCATCCCTGGAGGTGCCCAAGGAATTCCTGGAGGTGGCACTCAGAGCTCTGGGCTGGGGACAGGGTTGGGATTGGGCACAGTTTGGACTCCATGATCTCAGAGGGTTTTTCCAAGCTCAGGGATTCTGGGATTAATTGCCGGTGTAATATTCCAGGTGTAATGCTACACCTGGCCAGGTAAGTATTACAGTTAATGGTAAGGTATTAGGAATTAAAATCTGTAAATGCTGCGTCATAGGCACAGTTCTCACAGAGGCAGATAAAAAGTGGATTAAAACCAGCAAATAGGTTCAATTTTCTCTATGATTTTTGCGTCCTTTAAGGACTTGTGTCTCGCTGCTCAGTGCATTTCAGCCCTGCGAGAAAATGCTGGGTGTAAACTTTAAAAAAAAATCTGTCTTGATCTAAAAGAAGGAAAGAAAAAATACGGATATTTCATCAGGAACTGTAGGGACAGGACAAAGGGAATGGCTTAAAACTGAAAGAGAGCAGATTTAGAAGGGATATTGGGAAGGAATTGTTCCCTGTGAGGGTGGGGAGGGACTGGGATGGAATTCCCAGAGCAGCTGTGGCTGCCCCTGGATCCCTGGCAGTGCCCCAGGCCAGGCTGGACAGGGCTTGGAGCAGCCTGGGACAGTGGAAGGTGTCCCTGCCATGGCAGAGGTGGCACTGGATGGGATTTAAGGTCTCAAACCATTCTGGGATTCCGTGATACTGGTTTTAGAAAATTATACGAAAAACCCTTCAAGTGCTGTTGCTCCCCCCTTGTTCCTTCATTTCCAGGCTGGTGTTTGTGTCAGTGGGATCAGATCCACGGCAGAGGGAATTTCACCAGCTCTGTTTTTCCAGCCAGTCTCCCCAGGGCTCACCAGGACGATCTTTGGGCATCCCTGCCTTCATCACCATTTGAAATTGAAATTGAAAATATGAACGGTGCAGTGTCCATGGTCTAACGGTGGCTGGAATCTCAGCCCTTCTTTTAGGTGACCAGTATATAAAATCCACTTATTAAAAATGTAAAAATGAGAAGAGCGAGTGGAATTTTATAGATATGCTTTTCCTGCAGAAAATGTAGTTATTTGAGGCTCACAAAAGCTGTACCTAGGTTTTTACAGCACCGAGTGAGCTTAGATGAATTAAAACACAGCATTTTCCTGCATCCTTCTTTGGATTATGTTTGAGGACGTTTTTCATTTGGGTTATTTGTTTTTTTGTAATTTCCAACAGCAAACAGAAAATATTCCTCTTTCCAGCTGTAGATAAATTTAATGAGGAATATAATATTCAGACAGGGATCGTCTGTATGAAGTCACTTGCTGGATGCTTTGCACAGAAATATCCTCGTGTTTTGACACGCTGATTTCTTGTTCTCTGACAGGGCTATAATTTGCTTGAAGAATTGTTTCAGTCGTTTCCCAAATATTTTTCATGCTGCGTTGGGAAGAAATAATTGAATTTGGTAAAGTTATACCAACTTTCATTACGCTGAAAAAGAGCTCTCTTTATGTAATTCCATCAACTTCCTCCTCAAAAATCAGCTTAATTAAAACTCCACTCTCTTAAAACAGACCATTGCTTATGATTCTAACGAAGTTGAATGAAAACTAATGAAAATTAACCGATGCAGGTCAGTTTTTGTGTCTCACAGGATGATTTTGTGTTGCTGTTGCCTGGTAGAACTGTAATAACAGGGGCTGCACCCAAGGATCAGCCTGGCTTTGTCTTTTAAACCCCAATATATTTCAGGGGGGCAGAAAAGCCTACAAGGAGAAACCTTGCAAAGGAGGCAGCTCAGTGAGAGGCAAAGCTCAGCTCAGTGAGAGGCAAAGCTCAGCTCAGGAAGGGTTTTATTTGCTCAGAACCTTCCCAAAATGTTGGGGAATCCTGCAGGAGGTTTGCTCTGAATGCTCCGTGTCCTGTTTGGAGATGTTTGTGGGGCTGATATCAATAGATAACAAACTTGGCAAAGAACAGCTTTACTGGAGTCGGATTCTTTCATATTTTTCACAGAATCACAGAATCATTAGGGTTGGAAAAGACCTCTAAGATCACCAAGTCCAACCTTTGCCCAAACACCGCCGTCCCCATTAAACCACATCTCCAGGAGTATTTTTAGTATTTTTTTACACACCTTTAGAACCCACTTTCAGAGGGAATATTTTAGAATCTGGTTTTCATGTCCTCCTTAAAATGAGAGTATTCAGCCCGTTCTATTTAGCTCTTACTCCAGCAGTTCCCAGCAGTTTAACACCCCATCTCTCCTCCCGTAACACGTTCATCATGTAAATTTTTCTAGGGAGACTCCTCCCCACTATCCAAATCTTTGTGCATCTTTCACCCCTGCAAGGGATTTTATCAGACTATTAAAAATAAATTATGCAGGCTTTGTGCCACACAATCAAATCTGTGCTTGTTAAGCATTTAGTGCCAGTGATCAAACCCCCTAAATGTCAGCAAGGTCAGAGCTTGCTTGTGTTTCCTGCATAAAAGAAAAGCTTGGCTGATGTGCATTTTCCTGTGTGGAAATGTACTGAATAAAAGAATTACGTGGAACATTCCCTTGGAAATTGTGGTGCTTCTTCCATAAATTGGCAGTTTCTACTACTGGGCAAAATGTGTGAGGAGAGGTTGGACTTGATGACTTTTCAGACCTTTATGGTTCTCGTAAATGAGGGACATTTTATAGGATATTTTCTATTCCTGAGACTAAGTCTAGGCCTTTCCTTTTGGTTCCAGCATTGAGTACTGAAATCCAAAGGAATCCATGTCCTTGAAGAATTTGCCTTCAGCCTGTGCCACTGCTATTCTGAAAAGTTGGTCCCCACATTTCTGCCTGATTTCATGAAATCTTACATTTTGGGGAAGTCAACCCTGCACTTGGTCTATTAAAAAAATTTGCAATTTCAACCTGAAATGTTGAAGAGCCCCTGGATAGGGATTGGAGCAGCCTGGGACAGGGGAAGGTGTCCCTGCCCATGGCAGGGGTGGCACGGGGGGTCTTTAAGGTCCCTTCCAACCTAAACCATTCCATCACTCTGTGAAATCACTCTTAAATCCCAAAAACATTGATTTAACTTCTATCAGTGCATTAATCCTGGATGAAATCTCCCAGCTCCTCAGCCTACTCCTGCTAGACAAGACAGGAATGATTTACCAGGATCCTTTTCCCCCCAGAGATCTCTATTATCTCCTGAATACCAGTTATTCCAACTTGCTTTTGGAAATTGTTCCACCAATTTTTCTCCTCTTGGTGCATAAAGTGCAGAGAAAAAACAAACATCTCAAATTAACTTCACAGTAGCTCATTTTAATTTTGTCTCGTGCTATGAGAGAGCTGATAACCTAAATCAGCCTGATTGTTATTTCAGGGGGTAAACAGCATATTTTATCCTCTGCGTGTCTCTGGTAATAGCTGGTGCTCAATTTTTAGGCTCTGTGTATTCTTCTAATTATTCATTTATTAATATCACCCTTGTTGATGCCACAGGAACGGTTTGAGCTGGGAGGGACCTTAAAGTCCGTCTTGTTCCACACCTTCCACTGTCCCAGGTTGCTCCAAGCCTCGTCCAACCTGGCCTTGGACACTTCCAGGGATGGGGGTACCAAGCAGAGGTAGAACAAGAGTGGTCACTTTACATCCCCTGTGTCAAAATGCCTCATTAAGAACACCTCACATGACTGTAATTAACTCAGGGGAAATGATCACTCAGGCTATCGTTGGGTGAAACCCCTGACTTAAACCCTTTATTTGCACTTTCTGGTGTCTTGGAGTGAAATTCAGTAGCGTAAGAGTAAAATTATCTCAGGGGAGAGAGTTTTTATTGTGACCTTTCAGCAGCAAAACACTCTTTAAACATAGAGCCCAACAATGGGGTTTGGGGCGTGGTGTGGGAAGGGCAAAGAAATGTCAGCAACTGAAAGAGAATTAAAGAATTCCAAATATGTTGGTAAGAAAAGCCCTCAGAGGTCAAAGATTCCAGGAGTGAACTTGTGTGGTCCAGCAGTGACTCCCTCATCCAGCTTCCATGTTCTGCCCTGCTCCAGCAGCACTCCTGGAAGTCACTGGCAAAGGATTCCCTGGGCTCCCTTACAGACACTCGTGTGCATAAAAGATAAACTGTCTATTATCACCCCCAGTAATGGATTTCCTCCTTTATCTGCAGTAATAAATGTCTGTAATTTGGGCCTGTGGTTGGAACCTTGTTCGGAAAAAGGTCAGTGTTACGGAGGTCGTAACTGTCGCCACAAAGTGTGGCTGTCCTGGCGTGGAGCCTTTAGCTGATATTGATCAGTAGGTTCTCTATTTTCTTGAGGAATTCAAGAGATTTTCCACAGATTTTCACCAAAACGCCTCATCCTTTCGTTCACTGGAAGGAGGACATCTCTTGGCTGCCCAAACTTCCTCTTGTACTGGTAGAAAATTAGAATGAAATATTTAAAGTGGAATTAAATCCATTGTTCTCAGTGCTGCTGAGGGGAAAAAATGGTGTTTCTGCTGTTTTGTGTTGGTGAGAGTAAAGAGAAAGTTAAACCTCCAGTTTGACTGACAGTAATGGTGGGCTGGAGAGCAATTAGGACTGGTGACACTGGTGTAGAAGATTTTGGGTTATTCAGTCCAACTTGGAACGTGAATGGACAGGAGGGAGGAAATATGTGGCTGTGTTATCACTGTGTTCACGGACTTAAATTCATTATCCACCACTGGTTTCTGAGGAATAAATCTGTTTAAACATCAGACCTGTGCCCAGCTCAGTGCCAGCACCAGGCAGGACTAAATCCTGGGAAATATCCCACTGAGGACGGGAGATGGAGCTTTTTGTGAGTGCTGTGTGTGACAGCCCTGCAGCTGCAGCTGCACAAAGAGGCCGTTCCCATATGGAGCCACATTGTCCCTCAAGTGCTTGCCATGAATAGGTTTTATCACTCTCAATCCCACAGGGGACAAAAAAACCCAAATGTGTCTATTGATGCTGGCTGTGAAAAGCTGTTGTTTGACATCCAGTTCATCTGGCTGGAACTCAAACCGATGCCTCGGAGCGGCTCCCTAAAACAGAGGCTGGGCAATATTAAAAGAATAAAAGTGGGTATTTATAGAAGGACTTCAGTAGGTGCACCTTGGGCAGTCAGAAGCCTCCAAGAGGCTACACCCAAGATGGATGATGGTCAAAAGTTTTCACACTTTTATAAGTTTGGTCCATTTACATATCAGGGGTTAATCCTCCAATTACAGCTTCAGGTAATGAAGTAATTTCCTCCAAGCTTGCTCCCCCCCAACTCACTTTTGTTTATAATTTTTGGGGCCTGAGGCAGTGAGGTGTCCTTGATTGCCAGGCCTGGAGAGGAATTGTTGTGTCTGACCAGAATGGGAGAGCAGCAGCTGACACTGTGTGTGGAGTTTAGAGTGATCCACTAAAGAACTGCAGGGTTACAAATAGATGGAAAATATAAAAGCTAAAATCCTAAGGCATCACAACCCCCTGAGGGATGGCTGCTACGGGACTCTCAGGGATGGTTTTTCCCCTTCCCTGGGCTCCAGATCTCTGGTTCTCACTGGGATCATCCCCCGGGTAAAACACCCCACTCTGGAGCAGCTTCCTTTGGGTGCAGCTGTGGGCTCTGTGCAATCATCCAGATGTGGGGCCAAACTGAGGGACAGCAGTGCTGGCTCTGTCCTGCCGGGGGTGCTGGGTGATGGTTTCCAGCCCTGGAAAAGCCCTTGGCCATCAGGGATCATCCCTTGGGATCATTCTGCTGCTGGAGAGCTGCCAGCTCTGCCCCGTGGTGACTTCTCATGACAACGAAACCAGGCTGCCACAGGCTCCCCCAGTGCCCAGGACTTGATCTTACTTTTGTCACTGACAAATCTGATGAATCCAGAGGTTTCAAGGTCAAAATACTGAATAAAAATCCGAACTCTGAGTCTCATGCACCGCCCAGGATTTTCCAGTCTCGGAGAAGTGCCTTTCGGGATCATTGACAAAGCTGTGGTCTTAGGGAGGTCAAGACTACTTGTGAAATGTTGATTAAAAAGTTGATTAGTTGGCTGATTAGATGTGAGGTTTAGATGTGGATTATATTTAAGGATCAGCAGCAGTTAAGAGGAATTTATAGCACGTCCTAAACACCTCATTCATAGCAGATAATGATATTTCAGCCATAAAACCTTCCTTTCAGGTGATAGTCCTCACCATTAGAACAAAAGTAGAATCACAGGATTTAAGACTCTTTCTTCTTGGTTTACAATCGTCAAATCTTTTTTCCCCTCTGGAAACCTTAAAAAGAACTGCAAGAAATATAAATTTTAGGAAAGGAAATCAAGCTCCAGTTTGAATCCCAATGAAATTACTGAGAGCATTCCACAGATTTTATCCACGAGCACATGAAAACACCTTGTAAGTGTTATTTATCTCCATGATACGCCCATGAAATAGGAATCTTCCAGTTTTACAGGGAATACCTGGCTCTTCTGGGTGAAAGATTTGGAATCTGGATCTTTAGGAGGCTTCTTTTCCCAAAATAACCAGGACAAAGTGTAATTGGGCAACGAAGCACCAACATTCAACCACCCATGGAATGTTTTCCCGTGGTGGTCTGGCAGAGCTGCAGCCACAACGTGTAATTCATCAGTCTGCTCTGATTATTTCCTCCTCTAAAGACCAGGAACTCTTCAAAATACCCCAAAACATCAACCGGAACATGGAGTGAAAGTTAAAGGAGGTTAGCAGCAAACAAAATCCCATTATTTGATTTAGGTAAATCCAGTTTTTACTCCAGCAGAGCATCACTTCCCTCTCGATAATGCCAAATAATGTATCAGCACATCAAAATGTCTGTTGGCTCATGGAATAACCATTTGTTAATGCAAATGGTGCTCAGTGCTGATTTGGAGCGCCCTGGTAGGTGAAAACCCATTTCAATTCTTTTATTGCAAACCTAAATTTCCCTTTTTAGTGTTGCAGGCTCATATAACTTTGTCACTCGCAGCCGAGTGCTGTGGGATGCACCAGGAGCTGCATTTTTCTGGATTCGACATTATAAACGCCACCTATATTTGTTTCTTTTATTATTATTATTATTTTATTTCTGCTATAGGTCTTTTTCTACCTGCATAATTCACGGCTTTAAATAGAATTACATGAACGTTTTTGCAATAGCACTTAATCCCCTCTATATCTTAAAGGAGATATTTGATCTTGAGGAGGATTTGTTTCTTGAGACAACTACAGCAGTATTTAATTATTTCTGTTTAAAATCAAGCAAACTTCATAGACAACATTTTTTAATGTTAACCTCAGTGGATTTGCTTTTAATAGCATAAAAGAACTGTGGCTAATGATAAGACTCTTAAATTCTTCTATTTTAATCATTTTCTGACCTTCTTGTCTTCTGTAATTTTTGGTAACTGCACCAAAAAAAAAAAATGTTTCCTCACTTTCTTCTTCTGTAATGCAGTAAAATCTGCAAATTACAGCGATCTTGATCCATAATCTCCCAGGTATTTCTGTTTCTGATTCCATTCCTGTCAGCAGCAACAAGAAATATTGGAATGTTTGAAGATCCAGCCTGGTTTGTGTTGGATTACAGGCAAGACTTTATGCAGACCACAGTTTACCCCTCACTTCCCATGTGCAATTATGATTTAAAAATACCCAAATTCTTTGGACAACTTCAGGCATGAATTAGGCCTGAGAGAAGCTGATTTCTGCCATCACAACTGAACACCCACCTTGGAAAATGAGGAGTGCATTGAGTGCTTTCAGTGAAATCCCAGCTCTGGTGACACTGCAGGCAAAATTTCATGCTGTGAATATTTCAGCTGAAATGGTCTCTTTGTGGTGGAAGAAAATTCTGCTCACTTATTGATGGTTGTGGGATCATAAAGACACAAAATATTTTTATAATCTTGCCTCCTGCCTTTTAAAATTAATAATAAGTACCAGTGTAGTGATCCCAGGCACCACGACGTGCTTAAGTACATGTGGGAACAAAGCCAGTGTAAAGCGATTTAGGATTGATTCATTATAACACTTTCTTTGTAAAAAAAAAAAAAGATAAATTCATTTTTATGTCATTCCCAGTCATTAGAACATAAACAGGCACAACACATTCCAAAAATCCCATTCTTGAGGACCTCAAAAGCAGCTTTCTTTTTCCCTGTTTACTCGTTTCTAAGCGAAAAAAAAGTCTTCAGAGAGACCAAAAAAAGGATTCAAAGACATCAAAAAAAAGGATTCAAAGATATCAAAGAAAAGCATTCAAAGACACCAAAAAAGGTATTCAAAAACACCCAAAAAATCAGCAGCATTTCATTTCAAACAAAGGCAGAAAACAAGCCCAGGCTGCTGTTCCCAGCCCGCCTTTATTTTGCTTTGGCTCTTTAAACGCACCCTTTCCCGAGGGGGAAGAAAAATCCATATCGTCCAATTGTCTTCCCATTAAAATCTGCAACAAACTCCTACGGCTCTATAGAGCGGCGGGATCGAGGTGGGAATATTTGTCCAGGTATTGATCACTCCTGCAGGACGTGCAGCCTTTTCCCGGGGTGGAGAATCTCCCGTCGCTCTCGGATCCCGCGATTCCTGCCCCCGGAGCAAGAGGAGATTGCTGCTTTTTGTCTGTGTAATTGCTTTGAAGACTTAGGTCTAGATTTTAATCTCACAAGGGCAATATATCCCGGGGAATCTCAGGAGAAGGAGGGAAAAAAATGTGGTTAATGGATACGCAGGGAGCATCACAGCAGCGTTTTCCATGGAACAAACAAGGCGTGACATGGACCTGAGATTGGGATCTGGCAGTCCTGAAATTTAGACGGAGAACCTTGCAAGGAGCTCGTAATTCCACTGCCAGTGGTCAAAATCTGTCCTATAAAAATCTCAGTGATGCTTTAAATATATTTATTTGAGGATCTTTAAGCATTTTTGCATCCAAGTCCAGGTTTTACCTTTACTCCTTCCCTCAAGAATGTGAAATTATTTCCCTTTCCTGAGACAGCAACATTTTAATCATAGAGCCCATAGCTGGAGTTGTAACTGCATTCTTTTTATTTTTATTTTTTTACCATTTACTTAGATTTAGCCATGTTCTAGTGGAAGGAGTCTCTGTCCATGGCAGGCAGTTGGGATGAGATGATCTTTAAGGTCCCTACCAATCCAAACCATCCCATGAGTCTATGAAATAGCACTGCCAGAAAAAGGTCCTTAAAATGATACTTGTCACTCAGAAACTGGATATCTGCCCTCCCCACACCTACAGTTTAGAAATTTTCAAAACTTTGAAGTCACCAGAAGGATTTGTGAGCCTGCATTTGAATTTTCACCTTCAGGCCAGATTATTTTTTTTCTTTTCTTCGCTCATACAATCCTTCCACAGAAACAAGAAAATTCCACTGCTTTTCTTGGTGCACTTATTATGATCTGTTCTCTAAATACCTTGTCTTTTCCATTGATTACCGATCCAATCCATGGGTAATTCACTCCTAATGCCCTGCCTGGGCTGAGGTGAAATCACTTGGGGACCATCAAGATTGTGGTTCTTGACTGCAATGGAGCATAATTTATATTTTTTCCCCTCTAAACATTTGTATCGCCCGTGGGGAGGGGTAATTTCAGCTGGAATTTCAGTCCTAGCTTTGGAATAAGTCAGGGATGACACTGCTTTCCTCGTGTTTTGGTGTTTTCCAATTTTGCATTATTTGACCTGAAGCCTCTCCGTATCCGTATCTGTAATAGAATTATCATGAATATGGTTAAAGCAGAGAGCACAGCCAGAGTTGGGCCCTTTTTGGCAGCTTTCAGTGTTCCCCACGAGGCCACCAAATATTCCAGCTCTGGGGCCGTGCTCCACCTTGAGGGATCCACCACCAGCACCACGAATATCCCGGAATCCCGGAATGGTTTGGGTTGGAAAGGACATTAAAGATCATCTCATCCCACACCCATCCATGGGCAGGGACACCTTCCCCTGTCCCAGGTTTCTCCAAGCCCTGTCCAGCCTGGCCTTGGACACTTCCAGGGATCCAGGGGCAGCCCCAGCTTCTCTGGGAATTCCATCCCAGTCCCTCACCACCTTCTCAGGGGAGAATTTCTTGTGTATATCAAACCTCTTTCAGCTTGGATCCATTCCCCTTGTCCTGCCACTCCAGTTCCTGATGCAGAATCCCTCTGGCTTCCTTGTGGCACCTTCAGACCATGGAAGGTTTCCCTGAGGTCTCCACAGAACCTTCCCTTCCCCAGGCTGAACATCCCCAATTTTCTCAGCCTGCCTCCACAGGGGAGGTGCTCCATCCCCCCGGACTTCAGGTTGTGTTTGGTCCTGTGCCAAATTCCCCCCTGTTGCACCTAAAACTGGGAACCTAATGAAGAATCCTACATTTCATGCAGCCCATAATGTTAACAAGCCTGAAGAAATTTGACTTCCTACTTTGGATGCTTTGTACGAGTCTGAGCTTTTTCTTCCCCCCAATTGTTGCTACTGAAGTCGGAGGGCGTTTGAAGATCTGAAACTTTTCTTTGGAGGGAGAAGTCGCCTCCTTGTTCTTTCCCTCATGCTGCGCTGACGTGTTTCCATCAGCTTCATCGTGTTCCCTCTTCTGCATTAAAGCCTCATCACAGCCTTGCAGCTTGCAGTTACCAGCCACAAACAGAAAGCTTTCCCCCTGTGAGACCAGAGCATTCCTCAAGCAATTTTCCACCTTTATGCAGGGTTTTGTTTCATCAGGGTTGATTTTTTTTGTGTGTGTTGTTTCTTGCCATCTGCCTTGCAATTAAGCTGTTTAAGAGCACCCACATCAAAGAAGGGCTCTGGTTGTCTACAAATAGACCTCTCTGCTGCACTGCAGAAGTGACAAAAATAATCCACCCAGTTCCATAGTTTATAATGATGAAATAAATATTTTTTTCCTGGTATTTTTTATTGACTTATATAAAAAAAAAATCAGAAAAAATGGCATGTTAAATATGTCTAAATTAAGCAATTCTTCGCTGAATAAAATCTAAGCAGCAACATCTTTATAAGTCTTTCTATGCAAACACAAATGATACGATAAAATTCAGGTAATTTCTATATTTCTTCTGCTTTTTCAATTTATTTTTTTTTTATTCATTGCCTCTGTGAAAACCACGATGATAAGATCCCATCCCTATATTACATTTTAAATTATTTTTTCTGGAAAGAGGTAATTGTGGGCTGAATGTTATTTCTAGACTTCAGGGTTTACGGAGTGTGGAGAACAGGAAGCTTTGAGGGAAGAGGTTAAGGTTGAAGAGTAAACTTAATTCTGAGCCAGTTCTTCACTTTAATTGTTGTTGTAAGAGTGTTGTAGGGATGAGTTCCTCAAAAGATACAAGATTAAATGAAAATGTAATAAAGAAAAAGGGGGAAATGGATTAGAGGAGATGTTTAAAATAAGCAGCTGGGGCTTTTTTTTTTTCCCCAGCTTCATAGAATGAATGGTTTTGGTTGGAAGGGACCTTAAAGCTCATCCAGTTCCAAATTTCTTCCATGGGCAGGGAAACCTTCCACTATCTCAGGGTGCTCCAAGCCCCATCCCACCTGGCCTTGGGGACTTCCAGAAATGGGGAAACCACAGCTTCACAACCTAATTTATTATAATTATAACAGAATGAAAGTTTATGGAGGAAAAAGAAATAGATACAACCCAGTGTCTGGATTTCCAACAGTGAGAAAGTGCCAACGGTTTCCATGATGTGACGACAAGCCAGGGGGATAAAAAGTGGCCAGGACTTGCAGGTAATTTGAGGTACAGTTTCAGTGCCCAGGTGGGTGATTGCTCGTAGTGACCTCCCCAAACAACCTGAAACCAAGCTGAGAAAATGGGATTTTCTGTTGTCTTCCTTGCTGACCTCTGCTGTCAACTCAGAAAGAAAGTAAATTAATCAGAGCGTGTTTGCTTCGTTCAGGGAGTAATGTTTTCTTTCTCACGTGTTGTGTTTTATTTCGGCGGCTAATGGTCCAATTTATTAAGAAAAAGGCAGGAATTTTGCAGATTCTGTTTCTCTCATTAGAGCCTGATGAGGAGCCTGAACTGCGCTGCTCCAGCTCCCCTGGCGCAGAGGCACAGCCCAGCAGGTCACTGTTTTTAACCTGAAATTCCACTGCCAAGTGGTCCCTGAGGATTTCACATCAAGGCTGTCTGTAGGCTGCTCCTAAGCTGGGAATGAGCTGAGCCTAAAGGGGCAAACCCCAAATTCTTCGCTGTCCCATACACAGTTTGCCTCAGAATGAGGGACAACACCATTTCCTCCCACTTGGAGATTTGCTCTGGAGCTTTAACCTCCCTTTTTATTTCTAGATTAAACTCCCCTGGCTGCATCCACACACAGCTCTCCAGAATCTACCCTGATTTATCTAAAAGAGACAAGGAATTATTTTCCTACAATATTTTGGTTTTTTTTCTCCTAGCCAGCAATTAAAATTTCTGCCATCCTTCTGCAAGTCAAGCACAGGGGCCTTTTGACCTTGAGAGCAAAATTTCACCCTTAGAAGTCATCTGAAACTCTTTCACCTCCTAGACATTTATTTCTTCTCTACATTTCAAAAACTTCAGCTCTCTTCAGTACCCCCAGGTGTGGAATCAATGTTCAGCAATGCCCCATCCCTCTCCCTGCTCCTGGGATTGATCAGTCCTGGCTCTCCTTTATGGAAATCACATTTTTGTCGCTTTGCAGTGGCTGAGCAGAGATCAGTGTATGGAAATTCAGCACGTGGTGTTGGGAGGGAATTTTCCAGCTTTATCCAGCTGCTGGGGATGGTCCCTCAGCCAGCTGGAATCACCATTCCTGGGCACTGGACTCCATTGGGGATTTTTGTATTTCCATGGACATTTGACTCCTAGGTGCCACCAAAGGCTCATCAGCTCTGAAGCAACTGAAACAGAGGATTTGCAATTTACCACCAGCTTTGCCTTGTTACCTTTTCCCTTTTTGCTTTCATTCCAGTGATTGCGAGTAACCAAATTTCAATTAATTGTCAAATTTTGAGAGAATTAGGCTGAGCGTTTTCAAAGTGATGTCAGGGCTGTGGCAATCCCTTTGTTGCTGCGTGGTTTTGTCTTAGAAGCTTCTCTGAGATGCAGCTTTCATGCAAATGCAGGAGCTGGTGTTTGAAGAGCTCTGGGAAGGCTCAGATCAGAGGTGTCATTGCTGGGCTCTTCTCATCTCACGTCACTTCACGACGAATTTGTTTGCACACATTATTTACCTTTGGATTTCTCCCTTCTCACTCCAGGACTGATCCGAAGCTTCTGTCAGGCAGTAGAAAAAATTGTGTCAGGTAGAAGAATTTCTGTTGCTTTCAGAGGAGCTTCATGTGAAGGGAAAGGAGTCAGAGTCGTTCCTGGAAATGTTGGTGCTTGTTTTCCTGTCCCATCAATCTGCCAGGCTGACCCACAGTGATTTATCTTCCCTCCTCTGCTGAGTTTTCTTCTTCTTATGAAACCCTCCTGCCCCTTAGAGGGGGCTTATCAAGAGAGATGTGTTAATTGGGAGAGGTTTAATTAGCAAAAAGAAAGATATTGTAGCCTCTGCACTAATAATATTAGTAATATTCTCATTTAAAGTCCATGGGGCTGAAATCTGTGGAGCTGAAAGGGTGGAAGGAAGAGCAGGATTTCCACCACTCCGTTGTGTGTATCAGGTGAATTTTCCTCTCTCCTTCAGCCGAGTTCTACAAAATTATAAGTAAAAGTTGTCAGGATGAGGACCATAAAGTTCAGCACTTCTGAATAATGTGCATGAATACGTACTTTTAAATAATATTATGGCTAAAAATCACGTAGCATCAATGGCTCAATGCTGGACTCATCATATTCTTGTCGAGAGTGAAGGAATGAAGTTACTCTTCAGAGGAGCCCTCCAGGGCTGCATTTATTACAGGGACAGCAGTCTGGAGCTGAAAGCATAAAACTGTAAGCAAACCTTATAATTCACCCCCAAAAAAACCTTCTTAGAGGAAATATTCAGAGTGAGCTCTGTGGTGCCTCTGTGTCACTGTCTGAAATTTACACTTTAATGGGCAGGTGTTAATGAGCAACATCTGAAGACTGATCTGTTCTCTCAAGGACTGCTTCAGAAATGAAGTCTTTTCACCCAAACAGAGTAAAGAACTTAAATTTTGACTGTATGTGGAACTGCAGCCCATGTGGGGAAGAATAAATCCAGTACAGAGAGCTGAACAGATTTAAACAATGCAGAAACCAGGAGGGGTCAGGGCTGCTGAACGCCACAATTCTGCTGAATTTGCTCATGAATTGAGTGATTCACTTTTAATGAGGGAAACTCAGAACAGGATCTGAAGGAGCCAACAGAGAAAATGGGGAGAGACTGGAGTGACAGGACACAGGGAATGGTTTCCCAGTGCCAGAGGGCAGGGTTAGATGGGATATTGGGAAGGAATTGTTCCCTGGGAGGGTGGTGAGGGGCTGGGATGGAATTCCCAGAGCAGCTGGGGTGCCCCTGGATCCCTGGCAGTGCCCAAGGCCAGGCTGGACAGGGCTGGGAGCAGCCTGGGACAGTGGAAGGTGTTCCCACCCATGGCAGGAGTGGGATGAGATGATCTTTGAGGTCCTTCCAGCCCATTCCATGATCCCATGATTTATAACTGATCACAGCTCTGTGGATTGTGGTGTTTTGACTTCTCTTTCAAGGTTAATTTTGACTCCAAACACATAAAGATCATTTTCACCCACCTCTTCTGAAAATGAACCACCTCAAATCCCAAACACACGTGGCTCCAGCAGAGCTTGAGCGGGCAGAGCAACAGCCACAATTCATCATGAAAAGCAGGTGTGAAAGGGAGAGAAAAACGGTGATCAAAATGAAAAATGACCAGGGTTTGTTAGGAAAATTGTTATCACTAATTTAATCAAAATATTATATTTTTATGCACATTTTTAGGTGGGTTCTTCTTATTCCCTCTTTAGTAATCTCAATTTTCTGGATACTCCAGTCTGTAGTAATAACAGACATTATAAATCTTCCATCTATGTAGTCTCTGTAAAGATTCTCCAGAGATTCATCAACTTTACAAGGCATATAGAAATGAATCCTATACAAATTGCATATCCCTGGGGTATCACCCACCACATCCTAGAAAAAAAAACAAAAAACCAACCCTGCCTTTCCATTAAAAAGCCTTAAAGCAGAAATTTCCGAAAGTAGAAGACCTGCAGGAGTGAAGGGTTAATAAATTCCATCGTGCTGCAGAGTCAGAAAACAAGATTGCAGGCAGAGCTGCGAGTACAGAGCTATCTTCCCTCCCCGATAATGGAATAAACAAGGTGATTTCGGCACAACTAATTGTCAGAGATAAGCAGCGAATGTCAGGCAGGGAGGTGAATCGGAGCTCTGACACTCCGAACATGTTAAACACCTTTACCTGCCTGAGCAGCCGAGCTCGCAGAGATCAGAGCACGGAGATTAAGCCTCATTTGCTTAGCCAAGAGCTGTGGATGTGGTTTGTTTCTAAAACATTCCCAGTCAGGAATGCGCTTCAATAACGACCCCCAAAAAAAAAGGAGGTTCGATATTCCCTCCCCTAGGGTGTGGGAAGAAGTCTTTTCCCAACTCCAGAATAAATCAGAGCGCTGTGTAAATAAAGCCTTCGCAAAACAGTGTTTGCTGTCATTAGCCAAACCACTCGTTGTTGCAAGTATTCCTTGGAGAACAATTTCATCCCAGCCTCAGCAATGTGTTTGAGCTCCAGAGCCTTCCACGAGCACTTACTAAAGTCAACTATCCCAGGAATTAAGTGGAGTCCATTTATAAACACAATCTGGGAGTTAAATGCCATTTGTCATTTTCAAAGTATTGATAGAGCCTCTTATCAGAATGATTGGAGATATTCCTTATCCAGGCGTTTGCCCTGGAATGGGAGTGAGGGGTGGGGCAGGATTCGTGCTGCTCTGCTCAGGAAAGCTTTTGCTGTTCCACCAAATTGGTTTGCAAGCAGGTTTTGATTTAATACATTCCCAAAGTGCAATGCACACAGAGTAACCCCAGGTACGGCTGTGATTAGATATTCCATTTGGGACACACAGGAAGCACAGGATCAGTGAGGCTGGAAAAGATCTCCAAAACCATCAATTCCAAGCTGTCCCCACCTTGTCCCCAGCCCAGAGCCCTGAGTGCCACCTTCCTTGGGCACCTCCAGGGCTGAGGACTCCAAACCTCCCTGGGCAGCCCCTGCCAAGGCCTGAGCACCCTCTCCATTAAAAAATTCCTCCTGAATTTCTCCACGGAAATGCAGGAGAAGCTCTGCATTTGCCAGCGCCCTATTTACACAGAGTAAGGTTGAAACATTGTAAGTGATCGGTGGGTGAACTGAAAATAATTCCAATTTTTAATGATGTTTCTGACTATTCCAAAGCTGACTGCTGTCAGGCAGGCAGGAAGAGAGCATTTTCCTAGGCAGAATTCTTCCTCAAATGCAATTAAAAGTAGTAGAAGGTTAAAATAAAAGTTATAAGAGAGCACAGCACAGCAGGACCGGGAGGAGCAGGGCAGCAAACAGCGATTCCCACTGGACTATGAAATGAAAAAGGCTTACTAATTCATAAACTAAAGGTGTCTGAGCTTTAAAAGAGAGAACTTGTGGGACCACAGCTTCGATTTTTCCATTTTATTAACCATATGATGTGCTGTAGGCATGTAATTTTGTGCGTTTGGAATTCACTCACTTGCTCAACTCTGTCTTACAATCCCTGCCAGCACCTTGAAATAAGAGCATTCCACAGCAGCAATATCCACTGGCAGAGGCTCCCAGCTGGGGGGGAAAATCCATTCCGTGTTCTGTGGGGCTGGCAGGGAGGAGAAGAATGAGGGAACAGGGAAAAGGAAAGGGAACAGTGATGAAAAGGGAGGAAAAGCAGGTTTTTCAAAACTGGACAGATTATTTTTTATTTTCACAGGCGTATTCTTATTAAATTTTTTATTATTGTTATGATTGCTGTTATTTTACTGGGTTGTTACAAGAGCAGCATCCTGCCGCGATGCTCAAGTAGCTGAGTGAGGTGCTCTCCATTCATGTGCACTTTCTGTATCCTGAGAATAGGATTTGGAAGCTAAAAAAACCCACCTGGAATACTGGAGGAGTTGTTATCACCTTTCTCCAGGCAGAGCCACAGAAATGAGTGCAGGGAGAAGAGAGGAAAAGGTGGGAGCAGCACAGCTCAACTCCACTCTCCTGGGTCAGAGTCTGGATTCTTTCCTTATGACAGCTCCAAATGGACAAAATTGGCCAGGGATGGTTTCCAAGAGGAGGAAGGATTATTCTTTACCTGTCAGGTTATTAAATCCTTCCATAATCATCACTGCCACAGAGCAGAATCTTGCTAAATATAATCTTAGCCTGGCCAGCTGTGCTGTTCTTCTGTTCTTTATATCCCTTGAGAGCGGCAGCATCAGAAACAAGATATTTCCCTTCTGCTTGAGCCCTGGTTGATTTTTAACCCTGGCTTTCAAACAGGCCGCGGGATGAGCTTATAAGCTGCTTTAATTGTTTGAATTTTTGTCTTTAATTTGTACCCGAGCCATCCCTGTGGAGTGATGTGTTAAGGAACTGTTGCGTGGGGTATGACTGGGAAGAGCTACAGGTGAGAGCTCGGTTCTTCAGCAGGTGATTTATGGAGCCTTCTGGCCAAAGTAGTGTTAGCAGTAAAAAGCAGCTCTCTGGGGAAGAGTAAAGCCAGAGCAGGGAGTGGGGAATTGAAAGGCACTGTAAAGAAAGATTATTTCACTTAATTATTCTCCTCAGTGCGAGGCCTGGCTCCCTGCACTGACGGCGAGTGCGGGGAGCGGGACACACACACAGCAGCTGCTGCTCCCTGGGGAGGTGCCTTTAACAAACGTGCAGACACAGCTCATCCGAGGACCTGTGAGAACTCCCAACTTCCTCGTTTATCTCTGGATCCAGATGGTTACCTAAATGCATGGAAAATTCCCGAGGTGCAGGCAGAGCTGCAGCAGGATTCAGCTGCCCAGCGGGGCAGGGAATGGTCCCACCGCAGGGAGCGAGCACTGCCCGGCATTTACCCCGGAATGGGGAGCAGACTGGGAGAAAACGGGTTTGGGAATTGTTACTCCAAGGCTGGTGTCTTTGGAAAGGCGTCCTGGGGTCTGGCTGATGTGGGAATGGTCAGGCTCAAGCAACCCACAGAAGATTGGGATGTGCTCTGCGCTTGGAGCTGCTCCACAGTGCTCCTGCTTTGCCAGAGCAGCGCCTCTGGGTTTAAACTCTGTCCCAAAATATGCAACACCCTCGTTTTCAGCCCTTCACACCCCAATATCTGCCTGGCTTAAGGAATTACACCATAATAAAGGAATTGCCTTGAGGATATTGCCTGGCTGATCACAGAATTCCGAATGGTTTGAGTTTTAGACCTTAAAGCCCCTCTCGTTCCACCTCCAGGCAGGGACACCTTCCACCATCCCAGGTTGCTCCAAACCCTGCCCAACCCGGCCTTGGATTTACAGTTTGCTTGGATTTACAGTTTTCATTTTGGAAAGTCTCAATCGCAAGCCTTGGACGAAGTACCTGGCACCACAGTTTAGACAATAAGTTAAATAATTGCGTTGCCAATTAGAAATATTTTTTAAGCGTTTCCATGCATTGTCTTGCCTGATTAAACTTTGCCGTGACATTTCAAACTGCTAATGTGTGCTGCTTGTAAAAGTTTGCCAGTTAAATGGAAATTGAGACCTTCAGGCTGAATTGTAACTAATTATTCCAAATATTGCTATTAGTAGGCGAGAGTAAATGATATGAAAATGAAAATGTGGCTCAGATGTCTAAATTTTGTGCTTGTACGAGTGGAGCTCTCAGAGATTTCCATGCACATGAATTCATAGCACTCGATATTGCTGGATAAACTGTGATTCCATCCAGGAGATTTTGCAGGAATAACGTTCCTCTTGCTGCTAGCAGAGCAGTAATAAACCCCACATATTCCAGGTGCTCAGATTTGACACCTAACATCCACGTGGTCAATAAAGGGTGAATTTTATGAGCTGTACTGGAGTGGGGAGAGAGGGAAACAGTCTTCATCCTGATTTTATGGGACTGGATCAGCCTTTAAGTAGCAGCAAAGCTCCTTGCAAGGGTGACCCTAAAAACTTCAGATCAGGGTATGGAAAAAGCATTTTCACTATGAGGAGCAGCTGCAACTTTAATGTAACTTTAAAGCAGCTCTATAGAGATGGATTTATACTGTTTCAGACTTGACCTTGAGTGTGTACACAATCTTCAGCCCTTATTCTCACTCTGTGAACCACAGTCACCTTTCCAGTGGCCAACAAATTCATGGCCCAGTGGCTTTGAAAAGGGAAAGCAGCAGAAATTGGTCTGAAGTCACCAAACATCAAAACTTGGTGAGATTTAACTGAGTTTAGTAAATATATATGTGTATGTATATATATATATATGAAGTAACAATCCCAAAGATCTTAATATTTCTAGTTCCACTCTCTGTAAAGACAATCCCTGAAACCCATTTTCAAATGCTCCTGAAAATATTTAATGAACTGTGAACTCTTCTGTTACAGGGTTAGAAAATTAATGCCTTTTTAGCTTTCCTTAGTTCACATGGGTTTTATTCTGTGTATATCTGAAAGGGAACAGGGATTTATTTCTGTATGAAGACACAACCCAATATTTATGTGCCAACAGCAAAGGCAGGCTAAGTCTAATTACAAGAGAAATTTGAGTGATTTCCATACCCTAATGGCAAATCCTTGCTTTTTGCAGTGTTGCAAAGCTGATGGAGAAAATGAACTGCCATAATCCAATTACATCTCAGGAGCTGTCTGGTGATTTTAGAAAAACAACATTTACTAATCTGTTAAGTAAGTCACTGATATGATAAAAATTATGCTTAATATGATAAGACTTCATTTTGCATTAAACCACCATCACATCTGGGAATTCCAGTCCCACTAACACTCTCCAGGAGCTTTGTGATTTAAATGACTTTAGGTTAAGGAAAACAAGAGCTGCTTAATGATTTTCCAGCCATTTCAGCGCAGCAGCATTAAGGATTTCAGTCCAAACCCAGTAAAAAGTGCTGAGGTAAGGAGCAGGATGGGAGCTGATCCAATTCCAGGATGGTGAGGATGGGAAGGTGGCACTCAGAGCTGGAAGCCCCTCTCTAGACAGCCCTTGACCTTCAGCTCAACTTCCCCTGCGAGCTGGGATGAACCTCTTAAAAAGATAAATTGCCCCCCGTGGTTTGAACAGAACAGATTTGAGTTTTCCTTGAAATGTGGAAACTTTTTACAGCCAGGAGCTGCTGCAATAACGTCAGGGTATTAAGAGGCAGTTTCTGCTGGTGTTTTCTACTCCTGACAAATGTCCTGTGTTCTGGGCCATGGGTTTGCTGTGGGGACATCGCCAACTGTTTCCCTGTGTAGATGCAGGAATTCATTTCCTTCACATCCGAAGGCTTTTACTTCCACATTTGCTTTTTGACAAGGAGCTGGCACGGGATGCTTTGGAGAGAAGTAGATGTCTGGAACATGCCAATTTGGGCTGTTAGGCACTCCATCTTCATTCATGATCATTAACGAGGTGGCTCTAAACCCAGATGCACGAGGCTTCGCGTCTCTTTTAAAATTTCCAGCTAAATAGGCTCTAAATACATGCGTGTCTTTCTATTAAAGCACAAAGAGATAAAATGGTATCATTAGAGGCTGGCTGCTTCTGCCATCCCTAGCAATGACCAGCTTTTAGAATCCATCTCCGTTTTTTGCATCAATTAACTTCTCTAACTAATCAGGCACTCCATGAAAACAGCTCCTTTTTATCCACTTGGGTTAAAGTGGATAATGTTCAATGATCCCTCGCTTGCACGATCTGAGGTGGTGAGAACCTCTCTCAGCCATTCATTATTTGATATAATGCCCCTAACTTTCCTGTATTTAAAGTGAACAGCTTTGCTTTTACAAATTCCTAATCCCCATCATCACGCTAAAGCTGTTTCCGTAACTAAACCAGAAATACCAGCAAGTGCTCAGCAAACCTGGATTCCACGCAGTTGCTGGATCAGTTTTCCAATCAATTCATGTCATATTGAAAATTCATGTTGGGTCTTATCCTATATATCCTTCTCATATAGATTCCCAGTAAATATCCTGTTGGAGAGATGGGGAGGGATAACCTAAGATAATAAAAATTATTATTATTAATAATAATAGTAATAGTAGCAATAATAATAATAATAGTAATGAAATATCAGGCAGATTAAAGGAGAATTTTGCTTTGAACTCTGACACGAAGGGACCAGAAACATCACCCTGACCCTGAGTGTGAGCAGCTGGAGCTGCCAAATCCTTGGGAGTTTTTCCCCAGAGCTGGGATCCTGCTGCACCAACCCAGAGCACCAGAGCAAAGGGAAGTTCATCCAAACTCCAGGCTGGGACAGGCAGATGCCACGCAGCTGTGCCTGTGACACATTCCTTGTCAAGCAAAGCTGAGGAGAGCTGTGAAGGTTATGTTGGGTTATGAAGATGGGGTGGGAGATGGTCGTCCCTCTGTCAGATAAATAACTCATAATTCCTCCAAGAGAAAGGAGTCTAAGAATAACTCAACCTAGGGCTTAGACAGGGAAATGCTAATGAGTTTAAATCACAACTCATTTGCATGTGAGAAGGCAGAGTCTGTAAGGAGCAGCTCTGTGAGCTGCACAATGACCCCGTGCTGTGTTTGGGGTCAGCCAGCGCCGAGCCCCAAGGTTGTGTTGTGTGCTCAGATCAGAGATGCAGCTGCATCCGAAACACTGCAAAATCATGGAATCACCGAGCCTGGAGAAGACCTCCAAGATCACCAGGCCTGACTTTTCACCACATCCCCCCACTCCCACTCCCCCAGGCTGTGCAGGGCCACATCTGCTCGTGGTTTGGGCACNAGAGCAGCAGCTGACACTGTGTGTGGAGTTTAGAGTGATCCACTAAAGAATTGCAGGATTACAAATATATGGAAAATATAAAAGCCAAAATCCTGAGGCATCACCAGGGATGGCGATTCCACCACTGCATCCCCAGGCTGGAGTGGAGGATTCCACCTCATCCTCCCTGAGACTGGGCACCCCGAGCCACCTCATCCCTCCTCCTGCCTTTATTGCAGACAAATCTGGTTTCTGCCATTTGTTTACCCTTGGACTCTGCCTCCCTGCCTCGGCATGCATTTTTAATTAGGTGCACTCCAGTTCCTTCCCTGCTTGCTGGCACTTTAATTTGGGAAGCGCAGTTTTCATTAGCTCTGCAAATATCCACCGTTCTTTGCAAAGTCAAATCTATTACTCGCAAAATAACCTTGCTTAGCCCTGGTTATCAGTTATCCCAATAATACTGGGCTCTCTAATTAGTCCAGCTGTTAACTGTTCCAATTCCCAGGGCTTAGCTGCATCAGGCAGCTCGGCATCCACACGATCGATGCTGTCACTTGGCTGATATTTCCTTGCAGGCAAAAGTGGCTTTTCCAAGCTCCTGGAAAAAGGACAAGTTTGGGTGGGTTTTGTTGTTTGTTTTTTTTTAATTTCAGAATGATTTTCTGGTGGTTTGCACTTTTCTCTGTAATGCCATTCTGCTGCACTGCCTGTTCCTAATGCCACTAAACCTGCCACCCACACCTGGGGATTTCCCTGGCTTCAAGATCTCTTCAGAACACCTCAGTTCCGATGGAAAACACGAGAGCTGTGATCTTCCCTTCCAGCCCTGGGCCACGCTCAGCTCCTGCCTCAGAAATTCAGGTGGCTTCACCTCCTGCCAGGGGTTTTCTTGCTCCTCACACCCCGTAGTGACCAGGAGCTCGTGGGGATATCAGGGGTTTAGGATTTCTGGCTCCAAGAGGTAGAACAGGAAAATGGATCCTTTTTTCACTGGAAATTTGGGAAACCACTGGTGAAGGACTCAGTGCAGGTCTTCCACAGTTACAATTATCGACCAGTTTGTATTTTTAAGAGCATTGTCAAAAATCAGTTTTTTGTGTTAACCTCTCTACCCTGAGCATCAAAGATCAGTGTAACCTTTCTCATGGGCCATTGCAGAAAATCTTAGAATCTGAAACTTTCATTCAACTACTCGTTTTTGCCAGATTGGTTCAGTCAAAAGAAACTGTGGGGGAAAAAAATCCCCCAAACAGTAAACCCCAAACCCCAGATATGTTCATTCTTCCTGCCGTAAATCAACATAATTTTTAATTCAATGTTTGCTTCCTAAATATATTTTCATCTCATTTGTAGATGTTTAAGCAAGCTTTCAAGTGGAAAAGGGTGTTTAATTTTGGATTTGAAAGGAACATTCTATTCAACTCCAAGAGAAAGCTTAATTATTATTTTTAAGTCTGCCAAAAGCTTAGACAAATTTTCATGTCATGTTGACGGAGCTTGGGGGCTTTTTTTTTTTAATAAATTGAAAATAAGCTACAAAATCCTTCTCAGGCTGAACCTCCAATTCTTCTTTTCGGTTGGAAATGAGATGCAGTGTAAGAGGGATTCATTCTCACCCCTTTTCCATCCTCGTGTGGGGTCACAGATTGAAAACTGGTCTGAGCAGAACCTGTTTGCAAAATCCAGTGACGGGGAGAACTCCACTTTGCAGAGCTCCTCGTGTGAATTAACTGGGGAAAAGTTAACCCACAGTGGAAAACAAATGCACTGCAGCAAGGAGAAATTGAAACTTTTTTGAAACAACCCGAGAGCATAAAGTGATAATTTTGCACGTTTGCCCACTGAAGTTTTTTCAGATGATGTTCAGCAGCACTGAAATAAAGGTTTGCCTTGCCTTTGATGTAGCCAGGGAGCCTGAGAGAGTTCCCAGGTGCTTTGAGAAATGGATCTGATTTGAATTTAAAGGTGAGTCCAGCACCATCCCCTGAGGATGGAGGTTTCACCCCGGCTCGAGGTGGTGACCAAGGCACCACTCACTGTCAGGTCCCCTCCAAAGCCCACGGGTCCATCAGGACAATCCAGGGCACATTATTAACCATGACTTTTTAAGATTATCATTTTCTCCATAGCAATATCTCCCTCTTTTAACTTTGACTTACTGTGACAAGCAAGAAAGGACGAAAGTTACTGCAGTAACTTAAATAAATACTCAAAACTCCAGTACTCATCAGTGACTATGCAGGTCAGGGGAATTCCTGCAGTTTGGGAGAAGACAGGGAAAAGCTGTTTTCCAGGCCTTCCAGGTAAAAGCAGAGGGATTTTTGTGGCAGAACAGAGGCCTCTCCTCACCACTGTTTCCTTTCCCCCCAGTGTGGAGCATCTCACGAAGGAGCAGCATCACCCTGGTGGTGCCTTTATTTGGGAAAACTCAGATCTTCTGTGGTCCTCTCCTAAGGTCGTCATTGTAGATGATTTAGACAAATCCACATCAAAATTTGGGCCAGATCAAAGCTCTGCATGAGTAGAAATATTTAAAATTTTCAGGAGGAAGATGCAGAAGTGCTCTGGAGAGAGTCAGATGGAAAATGTCAGTTAAGAAAGCAAAACATCGTAATTCAACTGAGCTACAGCCAGGTGAAAAAAGGCTTGGAGATGAAGAATCTGAGAGAAATTTGTAGGTGGAAATATGCAGAACTTAGGCAAAAGCAACCCCTGCCCAGAGAAAGCAGTGAGTGCATAAACGAGTGCTGAACAGGAAGAACCATCCCGATATTCCAGACAATTTATTTAGACCAAAATAGTTCAGGCAGCACAAAAGATGTACTATTCTTTCCTCAGTCTGGAGAAATACCTTCAAAAAGCTTTATTATACAATATTAAATCTTCTGAATAATGCAGGCCAGTGGTTTCACATCCTTCTTAGCCCACAGAGAGACCTTGGTAGTCCACAGAGACCCCTAAAAAATTTATTCTGGATAAGAAAGGTGCCCAGCCCAAAGCGTGTCAATAATTTGTGTCTACAGTCACTAATTGTCCTTCAGGCATTGCTGGAACAACTCCCTGCTCCCAGGATCTAATCCAGCTCTGACAAATCTTCCTGAGGGATCTCTGCAGAGGGCAGAGAAATCTGGGAATGTCAGCGACAACTCCACAGAAACACCAAAATAAGAGCTTGGGCAATTTTAGGACCCAGTGATCAGCGCAGCTTCAGTATCAAATTAGCAAATGTAAATATCTTTATCTCTTTCTTTGTTAAGTTAACCCTTGGATAATAAATAATGCATGGGATTTACATTCCAGTCTCTCTTTTCTCATCAGCCCAGGTAGAGAGTAAAGCAATATTTGCTGCAACATTTTCCTGGAGCTTCCAGAAAGTTATCCTCGCAATAAATAAATAAATAAGGCAATGAATAAATGCATGTTAATTGGGAAGGCTGATTTTCAGCAGGGACACACTGGCTGGGCAAACAGACATTGTACTCAATCTCAGGGACCATTTAAATCCAGGTTTAGAATTCATCCTCACTTCACTTCATAGAACAAAAGAAAAAAAGAAAGAATGAAAACATAAATTTCCAAGATGCAACTTCCATCACCTTGCAAGAACTATGACCCTGCTGGAGTTCAGATGGATAATTCCTTACCTGAAAATACAGATAGATTTTTTAAAATCTTCTAATACTGCTGCTTGGATGCTTAAGGAAAAATCTCACTGTACAACACCTCAAGAGCCCAGAAAATGTCTCCTCTCCACCAATTTCAATTTCATTCCCACTCTTTCCATGGGTAAAAGTGCTTTATTCCCATTTATTTAACACTGCAAAGGCCTCTGGTGTCATCTCCTGATATTTCCCACTGGACCAAGGGGCTCCATAAGAACATGTGCTCCATGTGCTCCCTTCTTTGTTGTCCTTCAGGATCAGGAGTTTTCCTGGTTTGGGTTGCTGAGCAGGACAGAGATTTATGCATCTGGAAAGCTGGAAATAGGATTTCAATTATTTGTAGGTTGTACATAGATTTTTTTTTTTTGTGAGTGATCCTAATAAGACATTTTTAGCATCGGGCAGGCAGAAGTGTGGGTGTTTTTATCACGGAAATCAGCTGGGGGAAAGGAAAGGACTTTGATAGCACCTGGTGGGAGGCAGGTGCCTCATGGACACAGAAAGGACAGGATCTGGTACAAAACATAGGGGCTAAATGGCAGATTCTGTAATTCCTACCTTCTCTGCCTTGCAGGAGACTGCAGAATTACTGTCCTCTGTGGAATCATGGAATGTTTAAGGTTGGAAAAGCCTTCTAAGATCACCGAGTCCAACCATCAGCCCAGCACTGCCAAGGCCACCACAAAGCCACGTCCTCAAGGGCAATGGTGCAACACTGCCTCAGAATTCTCACTGCACAAGAAGAAAAGAGCACCTGAAGGTCGGGGATTCAGCGCAGGAATAACACAAGTGCACGTGCTTGCAGCTCAGAGCATCCTGCACCTGACTGCTGAGCAGGAAAATTCCCAAAAATCCCAGGCTCAGCAGATCCACGGAGAAATCTGAGCGCACGAGCAAAGTCTGAACTCCGGGCCCTGTGACAGCTCCTTCAGGGCTGCAGCAAAGAGGTGCTTAGAGGTGGCCTGAAAGGTCTTTTCCATCCCAAAAATGCTGTGGAAGCTCCTCTTTGGAAACAGGGGCTTTCTTTAAGCATCAATTGGTGGGAGGACAAAGTTTTTAGCAGAGCCTGTGGTAGGCCAGGGGTTGATGGTGTTGAACTGAACGAGGGTGGATTTGGATCAGCTATAAGGGACAAGAGTTTGGCCATGAGGGTGGTGAGGGCCTGGAGGGGCTGCCCAGAGAAGCTGGGGCTGCCCCTGGATCCCTGGGAACGTCCAGGGCCGGGTTGGATGGGATTGGAGCAGCCTGGGATGGTGGAAGCTGTTTCCAGGGCTCCAAGGCTCCTGCAACCCCAAGAGCTCAGGAGTGTCTGTAACAGACCCCAAGCCCTTCCCACCAGTGCTAAACATTCACGGGCTCCTGGGAAAACATTTCCTTGCTGAAATCAGACTCCAGCCTCGAGAAAACACTTTCCAGAACTGATATCTAGGGCTGGAGTGAGGAAGAGGCCTCGCTGTCGGATTTGGGGCAGCAGCTTTTGGGACTGGTGCTGCACCCACCCCACCAGCAGGTACAACACGGAGCTGTGCACATCTGGAGCACAGCTCCAAGGAGTGAGGATAGAGGTTTTTGTATTTTCAAGATATGGTTTTGCTCTTCATATCCACTCACACAGAAGCAAAATGCCAGCGGGGACGGGTTGTATTTCTCTTTTATGTAAGATAGATGCTCCTGTGGTCCTGTTACCCAAACGCCTCAGCACCTCCTAAATCTGTCATTTCCTTCACAGTACCATATTAAATGGATATTATGGACTGTGGATGTGCCAAGGGACTGAGCAGCACAAACAAGTCTGCACAGGGGGTCCGGAGTCCCCGGAGCAGGGAATTGCTCCTCATTTTCTTCATTTCCTGACTATCCAAAACCACTTTTCTGCGTTTTCATCCTTCACCCAACATCAGACCAGCTTCTGCAAAAGCACAAACACTTCCATTTCTTTCTGCTCTTTTCTCTGAGAGCTTCAAATTTTATCCGTGAGCTTCACAAATTTGAAGTTTATTTGCTCTAGAGGGGCAAGATCAAAGGCTTCTTTTTTTATGTACCTCGTGATGTGAAAACAAAGCATTCTGCTTTGCCATTGATTTAGCACATTGTTACCCAGAACTGCATCAGTAAAAGAGAAACCTGGGAAAAGGTAAATTCCCAAATGCCCTTGCAGACCCCAAGTGACAACGCACCCAGGGAATAAATCACCTTTACACCACACAAATGTGTCCATGATTCCGTGCTGCAGGGGATGTGGTGTGCAAACAGACCTTTCTCCTCAGAAGACACGATCTTTATGGTGTTCTTGTGTGAGGAAATACTGGGGGCAGCGAGGGCAGTTTTTCTGTGCTGCCCTGGGAAGATGCCAGAAGGCTTTGGAAAAACCTCTCCAGCCAGCCCTGGTGACAGATTTGTTCCACTAACGAGTTCATTAGTGAAGCAAAGGAATCATTTCCACAAGTGTTATAAATATCCAGAGTTGCACAAAGCTCTCCCTCCATTCCAGCCTTTGTGTCGTGGCTCTTTGTCAGTCAAGCCAAACCCTTCAGTGATTCTATGATTTTATGGCCATCATTCTCTCCAAAATAAAATCCAAAGTTTCACCTGTCAGTTCTTCAACTGAGGCATTGGTTGTGAACATAAAAAGAGGGTGGATTTGGCTCTTCAGCTCCAAGAAAATCCATGTTGGTAACTCTGAAATGGGGGAATCTCAAAATCCAGCTCGCAGAATAAACCTGGGCGCATCATTGGGTGAGAGCTTGGGAAAAGCTGTTTGGGTTTTCTCCAGCCAACTTGGGACGTATTTAATCACCCAATCAATAAGTTGATTCTCCTCTGATGAGAACACAGACCCCTGCAGCCAGTTCAGACACAGAGAGGAGCAGTGGCAATGCCCAGATGTGTTACAGTGGTGCCACTCAAAGTGCTGGGGACGTGGGTAGATAAAAAGAAGGATGCAGGGGATGGATGCAGGAGCAGAGGGGCTCTGAGCATCCTTGCACAGCTTCATTGCTGGGGGCAGTTTTTGGAAGACTCTGCCTCTAAAAGATGAGGCACAGAGCTGATCTGACAACCCTTCCTGGAAATACTTTAGAAAATATTTGAGGGCAAAAGCCACTTCCATCTGCAGAGTCCATAAGCCTGAGAGGAACTTGCCATAAGGCTTGTTCTTGTCTGGGTAATTTTCTTTTCACTCCCCTGAAGGCAGAACTATTAACCAGCCATGAGATCTTTATTGTTTTTGTGTCAGTGCTGGAGGAAAGGATCCTGCACAAAACGCTTGTTAAGGGGGAGGCTGTTCTCGTGCTGCTGTGTAAGGGTTTATATTTTTTTGTTGTTTCGTTTTTATTGAGTTGTTTGTTGTTTATTTTTAATGTAGACTTTGCAGAACATGTTTCTGCAGCTCCAGATCCACTTTTCTCTGGTGTAATTGAATTATTAAGCTGCTCCAGGGTCAGCAGAATGGCTGATTTCTGTAGCAGTGCAGCCCCAGTCCTGGTGTCATTATTCACATTGAGAAGCACCACACTCAGCAGGAGGCCTCGCTGAAGGATCTACCTGCAAAGTCTGCTGCTGCTGCTGCTGGGAGTTAAATTGGCACTCCCTAAGAAATGGAATCACAGCACGGGCTGCAGAAAACCCAAAGGGGTAAAGCAGGCCTGGGTGGATGGAAAAAATCCAGGTGCGCTTGGCTCCAAATGACCTTCAGCTTTGCTTATTCCAAAAGAGCAAACCAAAAAAGAAAACGCCAAAAATCAGCAGTGGACTAGGAAAAGCTCTAATGGATGGGCTGAAGTCCTGAGCGTTAATAGAATCCCTTTTTGTTTCCAACAGCTGCTGCAAAACTTTTGCAACCCAGAATGAAACTGTTCACTTCCTAAAACTGAATATTTTCAGTTTCCAGCACTGAAATCTCTCGAAACTTTGTGTGTGCTATAATAGAAGAAGATTCCCTGCAACACATCAATGTTATATCCTGATATTTTATATATCCTGGCTCTTCTTTATGCTCTGTTCTGCACTGCTTGCCTTAGCAAAAAAAAAAAAAAAAAGAAAATTTCAGGTCTGGTCTCTGCAGCCTTTTCTCCACAAATAAAAAAGCAACAATGATGAAGTAAATCACGGATGTCAGATCGTGTCACTGTGTCACTTTGAGAAGGGAAACATGGTGTTAACCAGAGAGTTTACAAGTCATACAAGCTAGAGGGCAATTAAGCATGAGCATTGCTAATCAGGCATTGAGTAATAAGGCAATGAATGAACTGAAGGAAATGTGGGAATTTTGTAGACTCATCTGGAGCTCCTTGAGAACAGAAATCTGGCATTGACATCATTTTGTCCCGTGTAAAGCAAACATCTGCATTGCTGGAATTAAAAAGCACCACTGCGTGCTGCGGGTAGGATTTATTCTAAGGAATATTATCCAGAAAAACAGTGGGATTTGTCCTCCTGGCTTGATTGCTCCAGTTTCCCTGGCAGTCCTTGGAAGCAAAGAGATCCTCCAAGGATACAGTGAAATATCCCTCACCACCTAAGTGTCTGCATTCCAGGAAAGAAAACTTTTGGAGGGTTTTATTTCTTCCCTCTTCCTCTAACTTTGGCATAAATAATGCTCAGAGTTAGGGAGCCTGCTCCTTAGTCCCAGTTTACACCCTGGAGTGAGAATTACACTCTGTGTCAGTCAGGCTGCCCAGTGACCATTGAGGGCTGTTCCACCCCTGGCAGGAGACTGGGAATCCTCTCACTCTGGGAAATGTTGATATGCCACAAATACTCTCAAAATTACCATTATTATTATTATTGCTATTATTATTAGCATTAGTAATATTAATTGGGTTTGCTGCTGGTGGGTTTGTTCTCTATCACATCCCAAGGAGAAAGACTGTTCTAGTTTATTTTTTTATTATTATTTAAAATTTGTTTTCTGGATGTAAAAACTCTTCTCCGCTGTGGTCTCTGCGGCTTGGAGCAGATGGTTGAGGGATATTTCCTGCCTAAGGAGGAATATTTTGGGATGGGTGTCACCCACAGCACCTGCGAGGTGAGGGATGAGGCAGTGAGCTTGCAAAGAGCTCCATCATTTAATTCAAGGTCCAAGCATTAAAGTGCTCTTAGATTCTTTTTGACATCCTCGGAAGGAACTTCGCTGCACAGACGGAATTCTCACCCAAGAAACCTGCCCAGCGACTTCCACGCAGTTTTCTGATTTCGGAATCTTGCTCTGCCTTAAAAATAATTACAGCTTTTCGTGTCTCCTGCTGCATTTCCTCCCCATTCAGCCGAGGTACAGCCATGGAAGGAGCAATTAAAGCAAGCTGAGAGGAAGAGCAACGTGGGCTCTGTGTGTGGGATGGTTTCCAGGTGGGATAGCTTTCATAAGTGCCTCAAAAAACATTCTGCCACATGGTTCTTTAGAGGCCTCCCCACAGAAGCAGCTCAATTATTCATTCAGAGCAGAAACTGTTTTATTACATGTCTTGTAGTTCCAATGGTTCCACTGAAATGTGGGACACTCTGCTCTCAACAAGGTTCTGGTATTTGCATTTGTACTTGCACTTGTCCTGTGGAGCAGTAAAAGAGTTGCCAACACCAGCTGGGAGAGAGGAATATCATTAGCACATATTTTGTTTTGTATCTTCAAGGTTAGTACGAATCAAAAAATCTCTGCAGCTGAAAGAGAGGGGAAAAAAAATAAAAAGAAAAGCGCAGCTCTGGAATTAAACTTATTTTTCAAATCAGTCAGAAAAATTTGAAGATATGATGGAACATTTGCCTTTGGCCCAGGGGAAGATCACTGTGCTATGGCACTGTCTCGCTCAGAGTTTGCTCTCATCCTTGCTGCAGAACGGCTTTTTCTGCCCCAAAATCTGTATTTTCCACTCTCAGGCTGTCAGAAAGGCTGAAGCAAACGTGAGGAATGCACAGCCCATCCCTGGTGCCCCTCTGCCACCTCTCCCCACCCGGGGGACACTGAGCACCTGCACTCAGGGCCCTGGCTTCCCCTCCACGTGCTACCAGGGCTGCATCCAGCTTTTATGTGGATATTCAGCTGAGGGCTGGGGATTTATACCTGCCTTGGGTTCAAAAAAAATATTTAAAAAATTAGGTGAAGAAAAATGAAGTTTCCCCCTTCATGTCAAGCATGAAGTTGTGTAAATCCAAATGAATTTTGTGCCATGAAGGTCCAGGGTTGGACGTGGGGCTGCGTGGCCCCACAATCTGGCTCCGCACGAGCAGTGAATGGTTTCCAAAGGTTTTCCTTGAGCTAACATTGACTTAATTGTGTAACACATTCCATATTACCATATGTACACATTACCGAGGCTCTTGATTATTTTCTAATTTGAATTTCTCCAGCGGTTCTCCAAAGGGCACTAATTCAGGATCACTGGAAAGATGGAAGTTGCTGAGCACCATGACTGCCTGGATATCTCCCCATTTATCCATAACTGTGAAGAATGCCCTGCTAATTGTGGTCAGTGTTTACACAGGCAACGCGTGGGATTTCAAATTGCTCTGTTCTATTTTAAAATGGGATTAATTAGGTTATGATTCTTCATAAAGCCACTGCGTTTGGCCGAGCTCGTTTGTCGACAAACCAGCAAACGAATCATCTCATCAAGCCCATCAATTAATTTTGCCAGGCCACGTCCTGCAGAGAGGCTGAGCCCTTCATCTCAAGGGCAAGGCTGAGCCTGGGAGTTCTTCCAGGGGGATGTGGTGGTCTCCAGTTGGGATAACACCTGGGTTTGCTGCTGTGCTCATTTTATACCCCTGGGAAAAGTTATCCCAGCTCTGAGAGAGCTCAGCATCTCCCTTCTCCCATGCTGAAGAGGAAATGCATAATCCTGGTGGTCAACAGGCTCCCTTCTCCCATGCTGAAGAGGAAATGCATAATCCTGGTGGTCAACAGGCTCCCTTCTCCCACGCTGAAGAGGAAATGCATAATCCTGGTGGTCAACAGGCTCAGAGTGGCTGCTAACATAATTTCATTCCCTTCATGCCATCCCAGACCAAAGGGATCCGTGAGATTTGGGAAGCTGTGCCTGTTCTGCTCCATCATTCTGGTTTCTTCTCCGGTGTTTGCTCCGAAAGTTTCAGGAGCTCTGCATGCGTCCAAAGAAATAACAAACAGAACAGAAGATGCAGTGAAGGAATCCTGCTCGGGTCTGGGCACGCAGTGCTGCCTGGAGCTCGGCAGCTGTGGCTCTCCCTGACTTGTGAATCCCGTTTTCCAACCTGATCCTCCCGAAATCACCTCCCACTCCCTGATCTGCCTTGGAGGAGATCAGCAGGATGCCCCTGTCTGGAATTGAGGCTGCAGTTTTATTGGAAAAAGAGATGCCCCTCGTTCTGCACATCAGCTCCGGAGCAATGGGATCTGTGGCACACCCACAGCACAAAATAACAGCAAATTAACACAGACAGAGTTGAACCTCCATGAATTTTTCAAAGGGTGGCCCGAGGTTTTAATTTATAATCTAATCCAAGCTCAGCTGAGCTGCAGCTCCACGATTTCCTGCCCAGCGTGGAAGCACTGCAGTCAGCACCTCTCGGTTAATGAATATGCTAATGGGGGATTTAGGGAAGGAAAGGAAGATGGGAAACCTCTGGCTAAAAGCAGCTCGGAATTGAGATGCCCTCTCCTCTGCCTGTGCTAACACAGCTTTCCTGCCACTCTCTCCATTCCTAGTCTGGATCAATCTCCTCGGAAAGGGAAATCATCATAATGAAATAAAATAAGTGCGAATTTCAATATGGATAAAGAGCTGAGCAACTTCAAGAGAGTCCAGATCCCAATTCAGATTAAAGACACAGCAGCTCCTTACCTGGGGCAGGTTTCAGCTCCATCCTCCTGAGTGTGACTGAACTCCAGCACTGAACAGCTCCTGCTCCTGCCCGGAGCTGCTGAGAATTGCAAAATAGCGAAGGGTCAGAGAATACATCTGAAATGAAGACATAAATATATGTACAACTGCTAACAGCATTATTTGGGGATGGCAGGACTGGCCTGAGCTGATCTCCTAAAATGCACAGAGGGAGAACGGCCCGTGGGTGAAATTCCAGGTACTGCTATCTCCTGGGGAAGAAAACGCAGAAAATGGCCCATGGGTGAAATTCCAGGTACTGCTATCTCCTGGGGAAGAAAACACGATGAACACAGAATAACACCTGGATTTTTGCATGACCTAGACATTCTTTGGATGCAAACACACTTGTAGATGTACATGCACTGGCATTTTTGTGCTTTATCCCTTCCTTCCTGTCCTATTTTACCAAATTTCTAAAGTATTGTGCACTGGAATGTTCTCCTGCCTCTAAAACATACCTAGACAGGGCTCTCTCAGAAATGCATTCAATTTTTAACCACTTTCCTTGCTTTCAGACAAGTGTTTTTAGACCCTGGTGAATAGGAATTTAAATAATCCAAGTGAAACACGAATGTTTGGTCTGTAGCACATTCATAGCCCTCAATGTCTGAAGTGAGTTTATCCAGAGGATTCTGCTCATACATCAGGAATTGTTCACATAGCCAGGGATCAGAAAAAACACTGGATTTCATTTTAACCCTTCAGTGAAAGCGAGGGGACACTACAAGGGAGCTGCTGGATATTCTGCAAGGAGTCTACAACTCATTTCATATATTCCCTCCTTTTCACATCCCCCAACTCCCTCAAAATTCTATAAAAAACAATATTTGACTTATTCTTTCCTTCACGTTAGGTATTTACCTTTCACGAACCTGTAGCAGGTTTATTTAAAATCACATTGCAGGGACAAGTGTATTCAACCCCCCAGTCCCACATGGGTGTGTTTCTCTAAATCTGTCCTGGGGACAGTGTGGGTGACACAAAGCCAGTGCTGGGGAGCAGAAGGCAGAGACAAAGCCCAGCTCTGCTCTGAAGCCACTGGGACAATTTGGGGAACTCAATTAATGCTGTAACTGTGAGGCAGGAGAGGCTCAGCCGCATCCCCAGAGTGTGGGCCCTGCACCACTCCAAAATTAAAATATTTTTAATTTGCAGCTCTGGAGGCCAAAAGGGAGGCTGTAATTAACCCCAAATGTCTCATTTTACCTGATCCTTTTTGTCACAACAGCATCCAGCACCTCAGTCCACCACAGAGAGATGCTCTTGCTATTACTCTGAGCTCAAAACCTGATTTTACGGCCAGATACTCCAGAGAAACACATTCCAAAGAACATCTACAGAGACACAGGGTGAGAATCCTGGGTTTTTTTGTAAAACATCTCATTTTTCCATGGAACAGGCAGCAATTCTCATGGAGGCCATAGAGTGGACAAGAAGAAAACAAGGGAAGGGAATTCTTTGCCACACTTATTTAGAGCTTCCTCCCATGGTGGCGAGGGAGGGAAGCCCTGACATTATATCCCTCCTTGTGGCAGTGCTGATATGGAAATGAAGACATTTCCCAGCTGGAGGATACAGGATTAATAAGGATAGTGCTGGAATTGTCTGGGAGAGGCCTCGGGAGGGGAAAGGCTGTAGGATTAACTGCTCTCTCTGAGGGTTCTCTTTCTTCAGCGGGGTGATGAAATTGTGGCCATAAGAGGGGATGTTCTGTGCAGATTAATTTGGTGTCCCAGGCTGGGTAAGAGTGCTTGGGACCGAGGAAATGGATGAACTGTCAGCTCCCCAAAAGTTGATCTCTGCCCTCTCCCAGTGTGGGGTAATTAATCAGGTGATTAATCAGCCTGGATGAGGACCCTGGGATCCTCTTAGCGCGAGTACAGGATTTGCACACAGAGGTACAAACGCAGCAGGGACAAACTCTGATACCTTGGAAAAATTGCTAACAGAATTCTCTGTACAAGTCCTGGCTCCTGTAATAGGAATTGTACCTTGGAAAAATTGCTAACAGAATTCTCTGTGCAAAAATCCCGGATCCTGTAATAGGAATTGTACCTTGGAAAANAGACATTTCCCAGCTGGAGGATACAGGATTAATAAGGATAGTGCTGGAATTGTCTGGGAGAGGCCTCGGGAGGGGAAAGGCTGTAGGATTAACTGCTCTCTCTGAGGGTTCTCTTTCTTCAGCGGGGTGATGAAATTGTGGCCATAAGAGGGGATGTTCTGTGCAGATTAATTTGGTGTCCCAGGCTGGGTAAGAGTGCTTGGGACCGAGGAAATGGATGAACTGTCAGCTCCCCAAAAGTTGATCTCTGCCCTCTCCCAGTGTGGGGTAATTAATCAGGTGATTAATCAGCCTGGATGAGGACCCTGGGATCCTCTTAGCGCGAGTACAGGATTTGCACACAGAGGTACAACCGCAGCAGGGACAAACTCTGATACCTTGGAAAAATTGCTAACAGAATTCTCTGTACAAAAATCCCGGCTCCTGTAATAGGAATTGTACCTTGGAAAAATTGCTGGCACCATTCCTGTCACAGGAGCCGGGATTTTTGAAGAAAGAATTCCGTCAGCAGTTTTTCCAAGGTATCAGCTTGGTTTGGAGCTCTGACTCCCTGTGCACAAATCCACCACGTTTAACCTACAGAATCCAGAGTTCCCATTCATTCAGGATTTTTACCTGCTCCTTGAATTGCAAATTCTCACTTTGGGATGTTTTTAACTTCTGATCTGTCAAGGCAGTCTCTGACTGAGAACCAGAGCTCCCCGATCTGCTCATCACACTCAGCAGAGCACATCCAGGTGGATTTCCTGCTCCTGTCCTCTCACTCACCACTCCAGTGACTGAGAAACTCAAAAATTTAATCACAGGCTGAAATGCATTTGGAAAGACTCCATTTGTTTTAAGCAGCCCTGCTTTGCCTCCTGCAGTGAGGTATTTAGAGGATGCTCAGATTCAGACTGAGGGTTTCCAAGAGCCAGTGGCTCTGGCCAAGCCATTCCCAACCTTCCACTGGTGCCCAAATTTGCAGCACACTCGGAGATTTGAATATTGCCCGACTGCTTTGTGGTGTTTATAAATGATTCATGTAGTACAACCAAACAAGTGAGCTTTTAAAAGGAAGAAAACCACAGCAAACAAAACCCAAACCCAAATTAACCCCAAAAGGAGCTTTGTGATGGTGCTGGTTGTGTTTTGCAGCCCCTCTCCTCTGGTGCTCTGGTGCAGGGGGTGTTGCTTGGAAAGCACACACAGACCTGGACTTGTCAACCCCTGAAATGAATAAAAAGAGGGATTTGCTGACCAGAGCAGCAGGAGCCATCTGGGTCCTGGGTTCTGAGCCAGTTCTGAGTCCGTTTGTGCCTCCTGCACGTTCCCAGTGCCACTCCAGTGCTGGGGAGCAGTTGGACAATCTGAATTTCTGGCTGTGCGAGCCAGAGCTCTGTCCAAGGCTGTGATTATCCTGCCGTGGGCAGTGGACTCCCCACTCCTCTGCAGCCCCTTCCAAAGCTGGAATCTGCCCTTCCCACGGCTCATAAAACCCCTCAGCACTCCCAGAGCTCCCACCGCGGTCTGAGCACCCCAAGGTGTGCCCCAAGAGCTGTCCCTGGCTCTTTGCTGTCACCCAGGGCCTGGTGGCACACGAGGCTGGGAGCTGGAAGGAAAAAGTCAGGGAAATGTGCGTTTCACAGGGGATTTAATGCACCTGGCTCGCAACTCGGGCTCTTCAAAGGGCAAAAACTCACCGCAAGCCTTAATTAATACGCCATGAGCTGGCTGCTAAACGAAGCACTTTATGATATTATCTGAACCTTAATGGAGCACCAGGTGAAGAGCAGGGAGCTTCTGGAGGGGAAATCCAGGCTCCTCTTTCCTGGAGGTGCTGGTGGCAGCAAGGTCGGGGTTATTTAGCAATTTGCTGGCTCCTGGTGAAACGATGCATCGCTAAACCTTCCTTCGTGGAAAACAGAATTTGTAGGAATGAGTCCTGATGTCACTGGTGCTACAAAAAGGAGGTTTTTATACAGGCATAGCTCAAAATTTTCATAGTTTTATACTTTTATTGGTTTTTATAGCCATGGTTTTTGCTATTAAAAGTAGTGATTTTTATGTACACGAAGCACTTCTATGCACCACAATTCCACTTTTCCTTTACACCAAATGGTTTTCACACATATCCTTTCACTTAAAACCCCAAAATCATTGTTTTAGTGGATGTTCTCCTTCTTCTCACCCTGCCCTCCGGCTGGGACATCACTGCTGCATTTCAAGGTCCTGCCCAGGAACGTGTCCCTGGCTGCTGGATGCTGCACAAACAGAGATAAAGACAAGCTCGAGCTCCGGAGAGATAAAATCCCCCCTCGGGCAGGATTTGTGCCCTCCAGGTGAGCTGTGCTCCTGCAGGGTGGCCTTGCAGAGGTGAAGCCCCCACCCGCAGAGCCACTTGGATTTGGGAGGTGACAATCTGGCCTCGGGAGACTTCGTGGGGACAACCAGCCAAAGGTTTTATTATCCTCGAGTTCCAGGTTAACATCAGGCTCTGTTTGCAGGTGGGGGGACACTTAAACTTTGCACCATTTATTTTTACTAAATGAAGTAAGAAAAAAAATAAACAAACCCAAACAAAACCAGCAAAAAAACCCTCCAAATTTAAAATACTTTGTATTTAAGCAACAAAAGCAATAAAAAAGTAAATAATAAAGAAAAGTAAGTCAAAAGGAGGGAGAGGGACTTAATATGTGGGCAGATAGTGAGAGGACAAGGGCAATGGTTTTAAAGTGATAGAGGGAAAGTTTAAATCAGATTTTGGGAAGAAAAAATAAACAAAGAGGGTGGGCAGGCCCTGGCACAGGGTGCCCAGAGCAGCTGTGGCTGCCCCTGGATCTCTGGCAGTGTCCAAGGCCAGGCTGGAC
Organism: Melanocharis versteri; assembly: GCA_013397845.1. Classification (NCBI taxonomy): domain Eukaryota; kingdom Metazoa; phylum Chordata; class Aves; order Passeriformes; family Melanocharitidae; genus Melanocharis; species Melanocharis versteri. The sequence continues at coordinate 75,644 of VZTG01008108.1, read as the reverse complement.
AGGGCTTGGAGCAGCCTGGGATAGTGGAAGGTGTCCCTGCCCATGGCAGGGGTGGCACTGGATGGGATTTGAGGTCCCTCCCAACCCAATCCATTCTGGGAATCTATAAAAAATGAATTGTGAGCTTTGGGAGGGGTCAGAACTGAAACTCAGTGGCTGAACAATTTCTGAAGGGTTCAGAGAATTGAAAACCATATCTGTTAATAGAATTCATGGCTGTTATGATTACTCATAATAGAAAATAAATAGAAATTTTGTTCAAAGAATATTCAGCTCAGTATTTTACTGTGGGCAACAAGTCCAGCAGAGATTATGGATTAATCCATCTGTGCTGCCAGCTCGAGAGGTTTGTGTTTATATCACCCACCCCAGCGCAGGGATTAGAGCCTGAACTGATTGTGCTCTGCTCGTTCTCTGAAGGGCAGCACTTCAGAGGTGTTTGTTCGACAAACAGAGCCTGGGAACCATCGTTGGCAAAGTTTAAAGAGGGATCAACTTTGCTGCTCCTTCTCTCAGAGTGGGGACAGGTCGCGGGGCAGGAGCTGAATTCCTCAGTCTGGAGGCGATTTTGGTATTAATCACAATAAGAGCTTTAATTCTCCATTATTGCTCCGACCCTGGTGGGAAAAAAACCCGAGTTCCCACTTTAAGGCTCGGTTATAGGAGTCCTGGATGTCCATGGACTGCTGACAACCCCTAATCCATCCCCGATTTTAATGAGCAGTAATCATAAAATCCCAGCAAGGAAAGCTTTCACCTTCATTATCGGCTTTGGTTCAGATATCGATTAAAGTGGGGCAAACATTAATTTGATACTCCCATAATGAAGTGGGAGGATTGGCCTAAAGCTGCCCAGGGAACTTTAAAAAGGTTTTTTCTCTCTCCCTCAACCTTTATTTCCCCCTGGGATGCCCGTCCTGATGATGTGGTGATGAGTGCGCTCCTCTTCCAGTTCCTTTCCCATTGATGAGTTTAAATGTTCTAAGTCTAAGTGGGTTTTTTTTTTTGCTTGTTTGGGGTTTTTGTGTATTTGTTGTTGTTGTTTGTTTGTTTGTTGTGGTTTTTTTTTCTTTTCCTCAAAAAGTTGCAGCGCTGGAATCAGGTGAACTTTGTTGAAAGAAAACTTCGGAGAACTTTGTTTAAACAAAAATGACCCAAGGAAAATCAGCGTGGGAATTTATGAGCAACCGGGCATGGAATAAAAGATAATACACGCTTAAAAATGCATCGAATCCCTTTGGGCTCTGCACGTTTAATTTGGTTTAAAGGAGAGTTTCCAGCTGGTGCTGGCTGGCTTCGTCTCCTGGACCCATCCTGCCCAAAGGCATCGCCCCCAAGGACCACGCTGGACTCTCTGCTGCTGGGATTTCCCAGCTAATTCAGCTTTTCCTTAAGTGAAACATCCCTAAGGAACGTTGGTATTCCACAGGCTGTAATTACTCCGCCAGGTTCCGTGGATGTGATCTTTGCTTGTGCCAAATGTGTTTTTATCCCGAGATGGCAAACTGTGGCCGAATATTGCAATATAAAATCCTGACACGAGGCGCTTTCACTCTCGTGGCTGTGATTAAATCAATAATGCATCTGCCCCCTCTAATCTATTCAGCTCCAGAGGTTAAAAATAATCAGCGTTTTGTTTCACAGGAATTTTATAATCAAATGTGCTTAAAGACACGGCGAGGCTCCCAAATCATCTGGAGGAGCTTGGGTTCCACTCCCCCCGGATTTATTTGTGTGTAAATCTGGGGTTGTGAATTGTTGGGATGCTTTTCTGGCTGCATTTCACCTGCGATGGAGGGATGTTTAAGCGGCTGGTTAAGTGCGAATCTCTCGGGGATGGAAGGTCCTTTACAGCCAGAGCCACGCAGAATCTGCATCCCAACAGAGTTAAACGCTGGGGGAAAGGAGTTGCAAAGCTGGGTTTGAGTGTCTTCTGTAGAACAGTTCAAGAGTTTTGCTAATTGAGGGGTTTAATTAGAAAAGATGAGGATAGACAGCACCATGTGCCTTTCTTTTATCTTTATTTTTTTTAAGTTATTCTCAGGGTGTTGTTTTGACCACTGAAGTTCTGTGGCATTGGTGGTGACCGTGGTGTGCGCAGAGCTTGTTGGCAGAGGGACGCTCTAAAAGGTTTTAATAGGTGAAAATCGTTGTTGTTGGCCCTAAAAGCACTTCTGGAGAGGGGCTGAATCAGGGGCAGGACTGACATCATGTCCTATATCACCCCGTTTACCCAAATTCCATCCCTTCGCCAGCACAGGCCAGGTATGGGTGAGGCAGCAAAGTCCTGTTTAATTCAGAACTTAGGCCAGACTTCAGTTCCCATCAGCTTTCAGGGTGAATGGCTCTGCGAGGTTCACCCGTGGTAGGTTCCTTGTTTTTTTCCTTCCCTGGCTCCTGTGAGATCCCAAATCCTGCTCCTCCCCGCCTCTGATGGTGCACAGCCCCAAACTCGGCCGTGCAAAACCCCCTCCGGTGCTCTCCCACGATATTTTTAGCCTCATATTGAGGTGCCGGCCGCATAAATCCTGCTTAAAAATATTTCAGCAAATTAAAACGTCATCTCTGGGTAAGCCTGTTAGGCTGGGCTGTCACTTTCGAGATTAATTATTGCATAAACAGGGGCTGGGCAGGGGCGTTCGCCTCGGGTGACCTCGGGAGAGTCAAACCTGAATCGTTAAGAAGGACAATGACTCACAGCATTAATCTAAAGTAAATAACCCTGGTTTTAATCTCAGTAAAAGGCAATCTGCACCTTCTCCCCAGCTCTGATGTCACTGCTGGAATCCTAAAGCAAAGATGCTTTTGCCAAAAGCTCGTAGAAGTTGCGAGGTTTGGGGACAATTCATCACGCTCATTTTTAACTTGGAATTTTTGCCTTTTCAACAGTTTTGATTGGGATTCGTTGAGATGGAACAAGTTTTACTACAGACAACTGTGTGATTCTTTTAGAACATGAGATATTTTAATAGGAGATCTTACAATGGAGGGAATGATGCAGTATTTTAATCAGTATTTCAGCCTTCATTTGGAAAAGTATCCAAGGAAAGACTCATTCCAGCAGCTGGAGGAGATGGTAAAGGGGCCGAACCCCAGGGATGTTCCTGTTCTGTTGATTTCAAAGAATGTATACATATTTACCTGTGTATATGTATTTAAACACATATTTTTGCAGCAAGGACACAGAAAAATCACGACTTTGATCACTCCAAATTAAAAACAAACAAACAAAACATTAAACAATACATTATTTTAATATATTCAGATGCTTCAGCAACAGAAAGGGACCAGAAGTACAATCTTTGTCTTCAAAGGCATTAAACAAAAGATGTTGAATAGCTTCTTTTGTGCTCTCTCCTAATTACAGGAAATAATTAAAATTACATCACACCTGCATTTTCTTCTACTCAGCTGCTCCGCAATACAGTTGCAAATACAAGCAGGGCAGCACAAATTGCCCTTTTCATCTCGAGCCCAATCAAGTCCAGCTCTCTGCAGCCTCAGTTTAGTTGGGGATTTTGTCTGCAAATCATGAGAGGCACAAAAGGCACCCCCAAAAATGGGAACAGGGGATCCCACAGGGCACTTTTATTTCGGATACACTCCTCAGCCTGGCTGGAGGTGCCTGTGGCACATCCCAAACGAGTCCAGCATCGATTCCTTGTGCCTCATCCCTTTGGGAAGAGGGAGAGAGACTCCATCCAACACCACCAGCACCAAGAGCCACCCCCAGGCTGGGAATTCTGTGCCTGCAGAAAGGCAAATTCCATGGAGGAACGCTGATGGAAACTGGATTAATTTATAACCAGGCTCTCTGGGGCCTTGTTTCTTAGGATGTGTTTGATATTGGAATAACTCGGGGAGGCTGGAGCTGATCACATCATATTAAAACATTATTCCCCACTAATAAAATCACTGAGTTCAGCTCCCTGCTTCGGGCACAGCTGATAAAATCAGTCGCTGGCTTTTAGCTCAAACATGTCTTATTTTGATATTTCTCATGGAAAATAGTTAATTTATGAAAGGAGGGAAAAAGCCCTCCTAGTGCAGTAGTCAGAGCTTTTCTTGAGCAACACTTTGGGGAGCCTGAGAAGCTGTTCAGAAATAGATATTTTTGGAGCTAAGAGAATAATCTAATGATTACAAAATCCAGTTTAGCTCTTGGCAGATGTGTTCAGTCGTTATCCCGCCGTTCTTTGTCACACACCCTGAGATCTTGGAACAGCTCTGATGGGCTGCTTTATTTATTAAGCATTTATTAAAATGAAGCAGCTTGAAATTTCTGAAGTTCTGTCTAAGAGGAAGATGAGCAGCCTGTGTTTGCAGGGAGGGATGGGATAAAGCTGAGCAACAAAGAGGGAATAATCTAATGCAAAGATTTTGGACAGAATTGCTTCTCTAATTACTGCATTGAATGTTTACTGCTGCTTTTTTCAAATCATTGTGCCCAACTCTTTCATTGCAATACAGCTGAGAAGTGCAAACTTGGAAAGAGAAAGATTTCCAGAAAGGAGGAGCTGCCCTTATTGATTTTTCTATTTAAATGAAAGCACTCCCACTAATCTGTGGCAAAAAAACCCCAAGCAAACAAATAAACACAAAACCAAGCAAAAAACCCCAAACTTGTTTTCAAACAATGTTTCTGTCAAGTAAGAAAACATGATTGTGTCTGGCTTAGGTGAGCTCTTCCTGCTGCTGCTTTGATGGCTGAGGCAAAAATCTGCCTTACAAATAATGCATTTCCCACAAAAGAAGTTTACATTTTTGTAAATAATGCCATTATTTTTATGCCGGAGAAAACCCCCAGTAAGAGAGAAGCAACACAACACAGCAGGAGGGACGGGCAGGGAGGAGGTAAGGGATGCTTTAACTGAAAGAAAACTTCCAGCCTGTGATTCAAGGAATAAAAATAAATAGGAGGCTTTATTTTATCTCACACAGTTGCAGAGAATTGAGTGTTTTGATGGATTTAGAACAATGTCTGTCCTCATGCTAATACAGGATAATTCCCTTCCTGTACCGTGGCCCTGCGGAATTGCTCTTCAGGGAAGTGAGAGGAGGTTTTAACCAGGGAAAGAAAGTATTTTTTTGCAGTCCTAGCATTGAATAAAGGAGTTTTTACAATGACATTTGCTTTTATTTCTCAGGACAGAGCAGTGGAAGCACTGACAGACCTGGATCCTGACAGAATTACAGGAAAACAGTGCTGGAGACCTCAGGTTGGTGCTGGTGGGAACCACTGGCTCAGGGCTTTACTGCTGGCTCTTGGTAACTTTTCCAGAATCAGTATTGATGTGATGATAATTATACAAATCTTCTAATTCCTAAAACTTCCAAAGTTCAGAGTGAGGAGAAGGAATGAGAACAACCAAGAAATTGCTTATTTTATTTAAAAAAAAAAGAAATTCAACCCTCAGAAACGTCTTTGGTGACTGTGGCTGTTGAACCAATCATTTTTTTCACAAATATCCCATTTTATGGCATATTTGGTTTGTGTTTGAGGTTTATCCAGAGCTAAAACCCCACGATGTACATCAAAAGATCATTTTCCAGTCTTTTTTTTGTTAGAAAGTTCTTTCTAACTAAAGAAAGATCTTTGTAACAAAAGGTTTTGTTTCTGTGTGAGCTTTGAAAAACACAGAGAAGCTTTGGTGTCTGTTCTGGAGCTGCCATTCCAGGAGGGTGTGGAATATTTGCTGGAAGCTCAGCCCGAATCCTCCCCTGCTGGGCTGGAGGGATTTCCCATGGGGAAGTGCTGGATTAGGATTGGGGCAGAGACGCTCCTGAGGCTCTGGCAGTGATGGAGGAAATCCTGGAATTGTTTCAGTTGGAAAAGCCCTCCAAGACTGAGCCCAGTTGTTCCCCCAGCATTCCCACGACTGGCACGAAGCCACGTCCCCAAATGCCACCTCTACACGGCTTTCCATCCCTCCAGGGAGGAAGGAGGACAAGGAATTTTGCTCTTTATTAGGTGTTCTTGGCCATGTTTAGATGTTTTTGAATCCATTGGAGAGCTTTAGATAGCCTCTGGTCACACCAGTTCAAAAGCTGCTTTACCAGGATCCTTGACCCCGAGCTTTATGAATTTCCTCTCAACTCTACCTCCAAGACTGAGCCTTTTTTTAACATATCAATTATATTTTTATAACATATCAATATTCCCTTCTCTAATTTAAAGACCCACTCGAGAATGCTTGTGAACCCTTTAATCTACAAGCAACAACCCCGTTATCAAGTGTTATCTGAATAACTCACCGTGATAAACATGTTCCTGTCTGACTGGAATCTGCATCCATCATTCGGTTTAAACGATGCTGGGTTTATAATTTCAGTAAATGCAAAATAATAGAACACACTAATTAACAATTCCTCCTGGCCGTTCCCTGTAAGAAACGACATTGCCTCGGAAAGCTTCCTCGTATTTGAATTTATTTCCTGACAGAACACTGGCAGCATTTAAAAGGTCTGGGGTGCTTTGAATTCCTGATTGGTTTGACAGCTTGACAGGGATCTGTAAAGCGAAGGTGCTGGCACAGCTTGCGCTGCTGGCAGAGCAGGGACAAAGTTCAGGCTCCAGACCAGTCCCTGCTGGAGCACGGAGATGAAAAATCGCTCTGATAAACGTTTGCACTGTGGGAGGAAAAAAGCTCCTGCTCCTGAAAATAAGAAGATCTGGTCCGAAAAGGGTTCAAACCAACGGAAATGTTTCTCTTAATTCTGGTGGCCGTTGAATCAATCACTTTTTTCACAAATATCCCATTTTATGGCATATTTGGTTTGTGTTTGAGGTTTATCCAGAGCTAAAACCCCACGATCTACATCAAAAGGAGAGATTTCACCAACATTAAAGAGGCAGCAATGCTTAACAAGATGAAGCAGGTAGATAGAGTGATTTATATCTGTAATCATATAAAACATCAAATCTGAATGTCCTTTTCCCCTCTTTCTCAATCTCATGAATTCACATTTTCTCTTCACACCAAAATCTCAAAGCAAATTATTTTAATTTTACTGGGATTTCTCTTTCACACACCTGAAGCACAATTCTACCTGCATCAGGGCCACTTCAGCTGGCCATATCTGCAATTTCAAAGCAAAGAATCTAATTTTCAAAGATGGTTGGTTTCACGATCTTCTGCTGGGATCTCCACGAACCCAGAAATAATTAAACGAGGCAGCTGAGCATGAAACACCACACCTGCAAAGTTTGCTGGCCATGAAAATTTACAGTTGTTTCCCTTGCAGCACTGTATTTTACCCATTAAACCGAACCCACATTCCATTATGAAACCATAAATTTTCATGGCTTGCAAACTTTGCAGGTGTGGTGTTCACCGCTCAGTTGCGCCGGTTAATTATTCCCGGGATTTTTTTATTTTCCCCCAGCCTTGCAGGACACTTGGAAGCTGCACATGTGGGCAGTAAAAGCCCTTGCCCGGGAAAAAGGCAGAAATATTCCGATCAAAATCACAGGTGTTTTTAACAGTGCTTTATTTTTAGCTAAACTCTGGGAGCGTTGGCGAGGCACCGAACCTCTGCAGGATGTCGAGGAATCTTTTCCGAGGGGAGGAGCAGGGAAGCACTGGAATGAAGAGGTGTTAAGAGCCACTCCACGAGCTGAGCTGTCTGCTTGGCTTCTGACTCTGCTGAGAACCATTCCCAGCAGCTTCGGGCACCTCTTGCTCTCCGTGTTCTCCTCCTGAAGTGTTTTCTCAGCTTCTCCCTCTCCCAGGGCCGTTGCTGAGAGCTCCCCAGCGGGGGAAAGCTGAGCTGGGAAATGCTCCTGGAAGCTGCTGCCCAGCCCAAGCACTTCTCAAGAGATGAGCACAATCCCAAGATTTTGGCTCGTGATCAACTGAATGTCCAGGGGAAAACATGGAAAAACGTCCCAAAATCACCTGGTGAGGTCCCTCCCAGCCTCATTAATTTCTGACACTGTGTCAGAGAGACAGAGAATAAATATTTTTAGTGTGTGACCCATCTGACACAGTCAAACGCTGACTCCTGTATTTGCTGTGATTGCCAAAGCCCCAGTAACTTCATATAGAACTTCATCATTTTTCCCCGTATTTTTTAAGCCAATAAAGTTTAATTTGCCGTATCCTGGCAGCCTGGGAAGCAGATGCAAACAGAGATCCATACCTGTTCTCTCAGCATTAGCTGTGACTCCTCAGTTTGTGTCAGTCATGTCCGATTTGATGTGATTTACCCACGAAAAAAGCCACTGGTGCAACTAAAAATAGAATCAGCATCCTAAATCCCAGCCCTGTCCCTACCCAAACGACTCAGACTCGGGGAAAGGGATGCTCAGCATTTAAGGACATGGCAAAATCTCAACTGCAGCCCTGAAAATGGCGAGGATTTTATGGATTTTGTGGCGAGGAAAACGGAGAAGGTCCCTGGAAAGGTGCCACATGGAAAATGCTGTTTGTGTGCCGGGTTCTGCTGCCTCACACACCCCTCAGCTTTCCATGAGGCTAATGCAGAAGAATATTAACGAGGGAATCAAGGTGCAATGTTCTTGCAAGGATGCTGACGGGGGGAGCCCGAGTTTTTAGCAGGGATTGCTTGCTTTAGCATTATCTCCATTGCTGTTAAACATGTTCTACATTTTCCGGGCAAATATCATTTGGAATTAATTGAATGGAAAGGAGGATGTTCAGAAAATGCATCTTCAGAGCTGTTGAAGTATGACTTTTTAATCAAACTGAGTGATTGTAAACATAAATTAGTTCTTGTTCTTCCTGCTGACTTGGAAAGGGAGAAATGTGAACGCTTTGAGGTTAAAATCTTTTTCTCCTGAGCTTGCAGTTTCAAACCTTGTAGATGTTTTGCTGGTCTGGTTGAACCATTATGTAATGATTATTACTGGAATGTTACTTGAAGCACAGACTCTCTGTTGATAAATTGATTTTTTTTTAAGCTATTACTATATTCCATCATTCCCCACGTTCCCAAAATGTCATCTTGTGGCAAAATTCTTCTTGTCCTTCTATCTCCTTCCTCTGGGAGGACATCTCAGGGTGTCCTTCACAACAATTTCTGGTATATTTTCTTCATGAGGAGTGACCTTCTTCTTTAGGACAGCAGCGAGCAAAACCACCAAGTGTACAGTTTCTCCATGCAATTTTTACAGGGAGTAAATAAAGCTTTGGAGTCTTGTAGGTCTTCAGCCTCTGTGGAGTTCTGAGGGAGGAAAAGAACATGATGTGGGTGTTCTGAGGATGCCACAGTCTAATTAGGTCTAAGCTGTAAAGCTGAATGATCTCATTTAATATCTGCTGGATGGTCTGATTAGAGTTTGGGCTGGAGCTTGATGGGAGCAGAGGGAAATCGGAGCAGCCATGCCTGGAAGGAAGGAAGGAACAGCATCCTGGGCATATTCGAGGATTTTATTCTGAAGTGCAATTCCTTTCATTTCCGGAGTCCTGGTTACAGGAAGGGGAATTAAAAGATCTTAAATATGTAACTGCTGCATCCATAGAACACCATAAAACCCTCTGCAAGGTGTTTAAATCCCTGCAGCCTGCACCACACAGGAGGAACGTGCAAAATGTTAGTGGATAAAAATGATGGGAAAATCAGACCTCATCTTTGGGCAGTTTCAAACGTTTCCCCTGATGTGCCCTGAGTGCCTCTGCATGTGGTGAGCACACAGAAATGTCACTTCAAAGGGACCAACAGCACAATTTGGTTTAATAGAAAATACTTTTACTGGAGGTTCAGAAGACCACTCACTCTGAATTTTGATGACGATGTCTGGCTGAAGTTTAAGGGTTTCTTTAAATGTGTAGTTTAGCAATAATGGTTATTCCCGACAGAAAAAGGCTGCAAAAACATGGTTGAACAAAAGACTTTGAAGAACTGAGAGGGCAGTTTTTCATTTTGTTTCTTAAAAAGGAAAAACCAGATCCTCTCTCCACCCTTCCTAATGGAGAAGTCAAATGAGAATGAGGTGGGCAGCAGCTGCAATCCACAGAATTCACTGCTGCAAAACCAATGGATGCTCTGCTGTCCTGTGCTTGTTGTTTCTGTTTCTGTGCTTGGAGAGATCTGGGGGCTCAAATTGGGGACCATATTTTCATTCCATGTCTGTGAGGTGTCTCTCAGTACCCATTAGCAGCCTCCGGATGTGTTTCACTTTGTTGCTGCTTTTTATTCAGAGTCTTAAAAGATGTGGTCTTCTTTTTGTTCTGGTTTTAAAGCCAATTTTAGAATCGTGTCTTTTTAGGGAGTTTTAAGAGGATTCTGAAGGTGCTACTGACTCATTATTTTATTGCACAGGGGCTCCTAGAGATATATAAAAATGCTCAGGCTGTGGCAAGGGTTCATGTCAAAAACTGCCCAACAAATCCCAGTAGGAGAAAATCTTTCACCCCTCCTTTAGGAATTTAGCAAGAACTGGTGTGATTATTACAGTACATGATGTCCTGGCTCTAATAATTCACTCCAGGGCCTCACCTCTGCCCAGACAGGATCTGTGGGATGCTCTAGGCCATCCTTCTGTTCAGAGAGTTAGAAAACTCTATCTGTGTCAGAAAAACTGAACTTTCTTCTGGTTTGAGCAATGTATTTAAAATGTGACACTCTAGTAATTCGTGTTTTTTGAAAGCTGTTTGTGCTTCAGCTTAGCGTTCATTTTCCTGTCTTAGGAAGATCTTTGTCTCCAAACCCTGTTGAACCCTGCAGAGCATAACCTGATTATCCAGTAGCTGTGCCATTAAATGAGAGGAGTGGCACTGCAGCACTGAGTTTTATTATTTATTTTCATTAGCTTAACATTGGGCAACATCAAAATCACCAGGGACACGATGAGTTCATTGCCTTTCTGAGACTGGGTGAGAACTTGTGTCAGTGCTGGGATAACAGCTGGACTTGAGGATCCTGGGGTGCTTTTCCAACCTAAACGATCCCGTGATTCTGTAATTGCCAAGTTGCACCAGGAATTGGAAAATTTGGAAAAACAGAACACTCTGAGATCAAAATCTGCCGCTGTCCTTTGCCTTTCAGTCTCCCACTATGGTGATTCTCCCCTTTCAAACCATTTTCTCACCAACTGGCAAATCCCAAAAGATCAATCCCAGGCCTTTCTGTCTCACAGCCCCAGTGCAGGTGACCTTCCTGGAGCCTCTGGTGAGTGCTGGCTGGTGTTTGAAACACAAATTGGCTTCTCTTTATCTCATTATCTTTATCCTCGTGCAACAACAAGGATATCACTCCCATCGTTGGGACAGCCATCAAGTGGAGGCATTGTCTCTATCTCTGTGTGTCACGCAGAGTGAAACAAAACAGCAGGATTTGCTGTTTCCTAACAAGTCAAAACTCCTCATTTTGTCTACAGCAACATCGATGTCATCTCTTGGGCCCCGTTCCTGATAAGAGAATGCAGATGGGAGAGAAACTCCAGCACTGCTTTCCACAGACACCTTTGATGGATGCAGTTTAGAAACTTTTCAGCTGAAATCTGCTTTAACCTTTGAAAGGACGGGTGGAGTTTGCCTGTTTTAGGAGAGTCAATTTTGTGGGTCCCCAACAATTTACCCTTAATTCTCCTCCTCCCACCTTCCCTCCACCCTGCTGTGGGACACCTGCAGGTGTTGAGATGTGGCAAACGGTAAAGGAAAAAAGCTTTACCTTTCTAAAAGAAATACCTCTGTCTTTGCTAATTAATGTGTTTAAATGCCTGGGTAAATGCTGTTATTTGACCCTCCAGCAGAGGAACTAAAATCCCATTAATTCTAACAAGGGCTGCAAGGCTAAAGGGCCCATCTAAAGCCAAGGTGATGTTGTTAATTCCTTTCCCCCCCTCATTTTAATGGACATGAACATAAAAGAAAATGAAGCAGAGCTGGAAACTCAGAGAGTCTGTCCACAACAGAAATTGGTGTTAGAGAGTGAGAGGAGAGAGCTGGGGGTGTGGAGTAACCGAGGGGAGAGGGACAGCACAGCTCTCACAGGGGCAAAGCAGATCTTAAAAATACCAAAGAATTTGGATATTTTATGGGTGACAGCAATACAAGAACATCCTTTAAAAAACTGAGAGGATTCACCATTCTCCTGCACTAAAATGAACAGGAATTGGAATAATTTAGGAGTAAGAGGAGTACAAGAGATTCAGGGAGACCGAGCCAGCTTTAGTTTGAGAACGTGGAGTCAAACTAAAGAAAATTCACCTGATAGTACAGAACCAATCATACCCCCCCATTCCTGCTTTCATTATTCTCAATAAATAATTCAGAATGCTTCAAATTCAGGTCATGAGTTTACTTTCAACAATTCCCAGCTTTGCTTTTGCTAGGGGAGATCATAAATTATCCTCTGGACTGTTAATGTCACACAGAACTAATCAGACATAGAATCATGTATGATATATTAAAGTTCCCCTGTACTGAAATAATGTTAATTATGAGGATTTCATTTATTATTAGCTTGGCAATACATAGTTCTACTGTATAACTGAAATTAATGGACTGTAAATTTTGACAGGTTGCTAACATCATCTTTAATGGTTCTTAATTAGTCACGTGTTGTTTCTTTTTTGGCTGCTGTGTTTGTGTTACAGACTCTTTATTGCCATAAATCAGAGCTAGAAGGTCAAAGCCAAAGATTTAGGGACAGAATTAATTCTTTTGTAGAGATCATCTTTCAAAGGCAAAAATTTCTCTTACTCCCATAGGGACTGAAGCTAACAAAAGTAAGAACAAATATATTACAATTTGTTTTTAAAAAGCAATCATGTGATTATTGGTATTGAATGAAAAAGTAATATTTGGAAAATTTAAAAAAAAAATAAATTATGTTCTTTTCAATTCTGTGAGTGACTGCTTCAAAGGAGAACTGGAAAACATAGGGAATATGGAAAAGTTATCTGCAAACAGCCATGGTACAAAGCAAAATATGTGTGTCTGATTTAACTCCTGTTTGAAACACACGCCGATCTTCCATTTCTACAGCCAGCAATGAGAAAATAATTTAAAAATTATATATACTATTAGTTCACTGGGATGTGGTCCTTTCAAACCCTGGGAAGATGGTTAGGGTTATAACTGGAGTTGCTGAATTCTCTGGGACTTGTCTTTGGTAGGGAACTCCTAATCCTGGAAGAGAAAACAACTCTTCCTCTGCTGTGCTGGTTTTCCAGGGGTATTTTGATTTCTTGGAGGAAATAAAAAATAAAACAGCCAACTTAGCAAACCCCAACTCTGCTCTGCTTGGGAGCTGGAAGCTTTTTACTCCTGGAGCCTTTGGTCACGAAGGACACCTGTGCCTGGAGATTTGCTTTGGGGTAGTGAGGGATGAAAATTCCTTCTGTCAAATGCCCCCCTGTGCAACTATAGAAAGAAGTCAATCAGGGGAGAAATGCATCAAAAACTTTTGTGCAAAAGAATTGAGAGTGGCAGATGGTCTGAGCCAAGAACATATGGATTTTGTCAGACAACATGAAAAAAATACATAAGATCATGTTGTGGAAAAGTAGGTGTAACTTCTGTGTGTGTCACCTCAGAGGGAAAGGAGGTGGCAGAGTGTTTCAAAACTTACCATTTTTTCTTTGACAATGATTTAGAGAAAAGTGGAGGAGAAAATACTTGGTCTTCCACCTCTGCAACCTCCCAAGGAACGCTGGCGCCAGGAAAAACAGATGGCGCTCGGGTCTCTCCTGAAATGAGAGTTATTCCTCTCCTGCCGGATCTCCGTGCTGTGCAGAATATATGGTGTAAGTCACCATCAGAAAACGAACCATTAATTAATAACATCTCAGTGCTCACGGATCAGGCAGGTGAGGGTGCCAGGCAGCTGCTCCAAGGAACCTGGCTGGCAGAGCAGGAGAAGGGCACGGCAGAGATCACTCTCCCATCCCTGCCCGCAATGCAGGCATCCATCATTACAAGTAATCAAGCCTAAAAGTATTTGTCATCCCCAGGGCATGGAGCTGTTTGAGGTTCAGAGTATAAAGAGAACATCAGGAGCAACAACGAAACGATCAGTCAAGTGGAAAAAGGGGAAAAAAAAAAAAGGTGGAAAAAATAGATAGTAGAATAACAGAAACATTCTAATTAAATCCGTACTGTAATTAAATTCGGTGTGACGAGACAAACAGCACTTGCAGAGTGATTTTTGCTGTTGATGCTTTTGCTGTACAACATTCATGCTTCCTTTCTTCGTGACTCTCACTCTTTTGGTGAGGTTCAAGCAGGAGCTCAAATGCCACCTTCATTTTACTCCAGGACTTTCAGCTCTACAGGTGGTTGGAAATCAGGGCTTTCCAGAGAAACCAGGACATGCCCCTCACCAAAGCAGAGACCAAGACAATTCTCAGCATCTTCCCCACTCTGCCCCTCATCACTACAAGCAGAGCACAGTAGGCTTGGCTGCAAATCAGGAATTTACTAATAACAGCATAATTAAAATGAGAATTCCTTGAAGATCACTTTAAAGGTACCTTTGGCAGTAACTGCTCCTAATTAGACGGAACAAGTCTATTGAAAGAGAGCAGGTTTAGAGCAGATATCAGGAGAAAATTCCTCCCTGTGAGGGTGGGGAGGCCCTGGCACAGGGTGCCCAGAGAAGCTGGGGCTGCCCCTGGATCCCTGGAAGTGTCGAAGGCCAGGCTGGACAGGGCTTGGAGCAGCCTGGGGCAATGGAAAGTCTGGATAATCTTTAATGTCCCTCCAACCCAAACCTTCTGTGGTTTTATGAACCTCAGGGTGGCTGTGGCAGGCAGAACGGGGTTAGAAGAATATTTCTTTCACGGGGAAACAATTTTGTGAGTGTGCAGAAATTAATTTCCCTTCGTTTCGTTCAGAAATTAGCCAGAAATTCAAACGACAGCGAGCACTCAAGAAATATAAGCTCGTTATAATGAACAGATGGCAGCTCAGTAAAGATTGGTGTGAAGAAGATCACCAGTCCTTTTGTTTACAACACATCCATGTCCTGTTTTGTTTTAATTATAGTGTTGTTTTTCCACCCAGGCTATTCACTTAACAAAACAGCAAAAACAGCCCCCCTCCACCACTGTGTTTATGTCAGCAAAGCTAATAAGCAATCCACAAAGTGGAACGGGGGAAGCAAATGCTCATGAATATTGAGAACTCTCTGATAGATGTGGTGTCTGCCTGTGTTGTTTGGATCCATCTTGATGTCCCTTGTGAAGTCAAAGGAAGCAAGAAAGAAAATCATCTTCAATCGCTGTCTGGCCAGGAGCTCAGGGCTTTGCTACCTGGTTTTATGTTAGGCTTTGTTAAATCCATTTAAGAGTCTTATGTTCATGAGACTGAAATACAGAAGAGAGGAAAACCCAAATGCTTTCCCTTTTGTCAGAGGCTGGAGGTTTAAGAGAGGATTTAAGCACTTTCTAACTCTTTTATTGTCTCATATACTTTGCACTGTAAATGGCAACATTTAATTACAGGTAATAAACACTGAAGCCCTTAATAGGATTATCAACAACAGCTCTCAGTGCCTGGTGCTGCCTGGTAGAACAGAAAAAGGTGCAATGAGTGACTGCAGCCTCAGCAGAGGGACACAGAACGCGGAAAAATCACCTCAGCTGGGTCTGAAGAGTGAGTGTTTGGCAAGAAAAAACTATTTCAGCTGTTCATTGAGCTTGGTTTGAGCTTCGTTTGTAAGAACCTTGTGCTGCTTCCCATGGCTGTGACACCCTCTAGTGACATAGAGCCTGTGATTCAAGGATTTTGGCATTCTGTGCCAGCAGCTGCTGGGACACGGGCTGGGGACACGGGGTCAGTGCCACTGCCCAGCCCGGTGCCCACCCTCCAAGAGCTGCCCAGTGCCACCAGCCCCTGAGGCTGAGCAGAGTTTGACAGCTGAAAAATGAGCCTACAAAAATACCCATCAGCAGGCTAAAACTTGCAGGAAATTTGGGAATAAATCAGGTGAAAGCCATACCTTTCCACAATCTTGGTTTTCTTTTTTTTTTAAATTATTTTTGCTTAATACAGTGCTCAGTTAAAAAAAAAAAACCAAAAACCAAAAACCAAAACAAACCAAAAAAACCCACCCCAAAACAAAAAAACAAACCTATCAATCTTCTACTTCATTTCTAACTTTTCTCAGTGTTTTATAATAAACCCCTGAGCTGCTGCAGTCTAGAAATACCCAAATTCTAATAGCCCTGCACCTCAGCTGTCAGCTGCTAATACTCTTCAGTCAGTCAGTATTAAGCAAGGTTTAACAACGTCCTCTCACATAAAAAAAGCCCAAGCAAATCACTGGTTATGTTTGACTTAAACCACCATCCTCGCTGAAACAAAAATGTGGAGTCACCAGTGTTCTTACGATGATAAACTTCTGGTGGCACATTATATATTACTGAAATTAAAATAATTTAATGCTTCAGAGAAGCCCTGGGAGCCTGTAAAGTTGCAGGGCTCGTTTCTGTCAGCATTACTGTCAGCACTATATACACAGCACCCCGTGCCTGCGCCGTATTTCACGCTGGGCTTCTGCTCCCCTCGGTGAACGTGAGGGACAGAGCCCAGAAAATTAACACCTGCTTACTCAAATCTCTGTCTCCAGACCTTGTAGGGGTTGAAATCGAAGCCCAAGTGCAAAGTTGTTTGGTTTTCATCACCTTTCCGACTGCCTGGCAGCATTTGGGGGAGCACAAACGCTGACCTTGCTGGGGAAAGGTGCAGTGGGTGCAGGTTCAGAAACTGAGGCCCAGGATTTTGACACTGATGCCAAAAACACGCTATAATTCCGACTGCCAGCGTGGAAGGTCTGTGGAAGGGTTTTTCACAGAGTATTTAGCATTTCCCAGGGCTGTGGGAATAATTTTAGCGTGCTTCAGCTGCTCTGCTCTTCTGAAATACGAGCTCGGACGTGAAGCTGGGAACATGTAAAATACAGGGTACATACTCAGAGGCCATCTTTCAGAACTTAGTTCCAGTGATTTACTTGTCATCACACAGTTAATCTGAGTTCCTTCAGCTGTCTCCCTCGCAGAGGCAACCTTCCTCCTCCAAAAATCCCCTGCTTTTGGGATGTTTGTTCTTAGGCCTCATGGCCGAGCTCGTGCATTTCTATGGTTGGGTTTGGTCAAACACAATTCCTTGTTTTTAACAGTGATTTAAACTTCTCTGGGGTTCATCAGAGCAGCTGGGCACCCCCAGCTGCAGGGGAAAAGTGCTTTTATCTCTATACCCTATGACCCCTCAGGTGTCTGAGGTCCAGGACAGTGGTGGTGTGGTGAACTGGTGAAGCTGAAGGCAAAGATTCTGTTTTTATCCATCTTGCAAACGGATTCTTGCTGTAAGAAGCCTTCAAGATTGGCTCACTTTTAGATTACTCCCAAATATAAGAAATGGATCATTTAGGGCGCTCGCTTGTGGTCTATGTTGAGGGAAAAAAAAACACAAACCAGCAAGTTGCTCTTTATGTTGCAATATTCCTTAAAATTCTAATCAAATTGTGGGAAAAAAAAAGGTTTAGTTGTGAGTATTGGTGACATAAACCCGAATTTTTCTATCAGTGGCTTTCAGCGGACAGTGAGGGAGGCACAGGTTTTTTTCAGGGAACCAACAGCAAACATTCCTCATCAAAAGCTCTGTTTTTCATCACAGCTCAGCCAGTTCCTCGATTCAATCACCCCTTTGGCACTTCCCGCAGAGAAGACTTGAAATGACCCTTCAGCTTTGTCCCCTTGGCTCTCAAAGCCTTCCCACACCGCTGTTTGCAGCGTCAGATGAAGAAAACGAGCTTTGGTGAGGTAGTCTCTCATTAAATGCTGCTTTTAGCCAAGGCACAACACTTGACCTGCTTTATTCTCTCCGTTGCATCTTTTACTCCCCGGCTTTGCTGAGCTGGCGTGAGGCCAGCACGTGAGGCTTTACAGGAGCAAGCCAGGCCGGGAGCTCTTGATCAAAAATCCCATGAAAAGCTCGCTCAGCTCTCTTTCTCCTCAACAGCATCACAGTCCCAGCCTGCTGCTGTTCCAGGCTGATTTTTGCCCCAGAATGTGAAAGCTGTGATTCCTCCTTGCCCAGGTGCCTCTGTGGGCCCTCACACTGGTGTCTGACCCCACAGCGTGACAGCACCCGTGTCAGCCAGGGCTTTTAATGAACTTCTGCTTGTTTAGCCACACACAATAAATAACTCCAGCTTTCAGACCCCAGGACCGCTAAAAATCCAGATCAAAGTGGCCTTTGAGATTTCGCTGAGGTCTTGCAACACTCCCGTGACCAGTGCAGCTGTTGGGAGCAGGAGAAATGCTGTCCTAAATGGAACAAATGAGGAAAATATCATTGCTTTTGATGATATATCCCTGTTTCCACCTCAGTGGCTTAAAATATCTGGATGGAGCATGAATTAGTAAATAAAGAAGATAAAATATTCAGTATTATTAAAGCTTTCATTAAAAAAAAAAAAAAAGAAAAATCACTGTTTTCCAACGTGGCATGACGGCCGTAGGATTAAATGTGATTTTTGATTTTTTTTTTGACATTTGCATAAAACCAACTGAACAGTTGGCTGGGTTAAGCCATGTAACTGTGGCAGTATTGCTGGAGACAACAATAATCACTATGGAGATTAAACCATTTTGTTAGCTGAGTGTTTAACCTGCTACAGCCCATTCTGAATTGGTGAATTGAAACAGACTTGATGAGGAGTCATTAGAAAAGGAATAAATAGGTGTGGGGAGGCCTAAGGTGATGCTGCTGCATTGATCCCCGCTGCTACTGGCGTAATAATGTTACGAAAGCATCAAGTGTAGATCAGGCCTGAAAAATATTGCTAAATTGGAAAGTTGATGTGGTAAAATGGTGCTAAATGTTCATTAAAAAGCCAGAAACTGCTGGGACTCAGAACCCCCCGAGCTCTGGGCTGATCCCAGCAGGAAAGGGATGGAGATTCTGCCCCTGCTCAGGTGAGAGCCCACCTGCAGAGCTGCCCCAGCCCTGTCCCAGCACAGGAGGGACCTGGAGCTGCTGGAGAGAGCCCAGAGGAGGCTCCAGGATGAGCAGAGGATGGAGCAGCTCTGCTGGGAGGAAAGGCTGGGAGAGCTGGGATTGTTCACCTGGAGAGGAGAAGCTCTGGGGTGACCAAATCATGGTTTTCCAGAGCCTGAAGGGGCTGCAAGGATGAAGACAATTTCCAAGGGCTGGAGGGACAGGATGCAGTTAATGGCTTCACACTGGCAGAGGGCAGGGATGGATGGGATATTGGGAAGGAATTCCTCCCTGGGAGGGTGGGGAGGCCCTGGCACAGGGTGCCCAGAGCAGCTGTGGCTGCCCCTGGATCCCTGGCAGTGCCCAAGGCCAGGCTGGACACTGGGGCTTGGAGCAGCCTGGGACAGTGGAAGGTGTCCCTGCCATGGCAGGGGGGGCACTGGATGGGATTTAAAGTCCCTTCCCACCCAAACCATTCCATGATTTTGTGGAATCTTGTGAATTAACACCAGGCAGTGCAGCACCCTCATCGCCTGAGGAATTTCAACTCTGGCTTTTGTTTATATCCTTATATTCTGGTGAAATTTAGAGCCCAACAAGCGGTGGAGCTAAAGAGAGATTTTCTTGACTTGATAAAGATTGGGTCAGCACAGCATTTTGTTTTAGGCTGCATAACACAATTTTTCTGGCACTTCTGGAAAAAAATCAGTGTACAATAATGATGGGTTTTGCTAAGTGTAGTTAGCTGCTTGTGTAGCTCCTCCCACATGAATAACTTTGCATTCCTACCCATCTAGATGACATTAAAAGCACATTAATGCATTGTTTTTACCCCGTGAAAAACACACAATGTCAAAGGAGACCCGAACTATTTATTTTCATAAACGCACTTTTCTTGCTCTAGGAATGTAGCATTTCACAAACCTCAATTTTCTCCCCAGTCACAAGTAGTAAATAACTTAACTGTATCACATTATAGCCATTTAACAAATATTCCCAGGCCAGCAGCAACATTTAGCTCTGTGAAATAGATTTGTTCTGGATATAAAGCAGGGAGAGCAGGATACACATTCCGTGGCCCTTGTGGACCGACGTGACGGAGCCGTGTGAGATGACTTGAATTAAGATGGAGCGTGTGCACAACGAGCATCCCCTGGCCAGGGATGTTTATACACGTTTCCTCCCAACCTCCCCTTTTCCCTCCCTCCCAAATGCAGCTTATTATGCCTGGTTTTCCCCCCACCCCGATAAGTGGATTTTAAAGTTATGTCGCCGTTTTCTCACTCTCGGATAAATGTGTGTAATATATCTCTCATAAAATGTTACTACACAGATGGGACTGAGAAAAGTTGGGTTTGTTTTTTTTTTTTCCTTCCCCCAGTTTATGGAGCTATCGTTGGTAATATCTACCACTTATGAATAATAAAAGAAAACGGCCTTTGGCGAGTTTTAGAGTTTTGTTTTGCTTTCTGTGGGAATCCTTGAAGGAAAGGAAAGCTCTGAAATCAAAGGATCAAAGGCTGTGCTACACAATTTCCTCAGGTGCAGTTGCAGCCAGCCCTGATTCACATGGGTGATATCTCTGGCACGTGCAGCAAATCCTTTCCTTGTCTCTTTCCTTTTTGCTACCACTCTTACACCAACAGCAAATCTCAGCTGCAGTCAGCTCTCAATCTGTGTTTTTAATGAGCAAACAAAGATAAGCGTGGGTATCTTTTATTTGGTGGGATGGATGTGCCATAAATCCTTGTCTCTCTTTGGGGTGGCAAGTGAAAGAAGGTATTGCTAATAAATGGGAATCAACACAATCTGGAGTAAAGACTGGCCAGCGGAAGAGATGATAAAAAGATAAAGTTTCATTTTATTAGGAAATAAATGGTGGTGAAAGGTAATTGTTTCCCATATAACCGGAGCTGTAAAAAATGGGAAAATCTGGCAGTTCTGGGCTATCAGTGCCTCAGGGAGCTGCCAGGGGCTGTTCTGAGAGTACTGTCCTGTTCAAATAGAATCGTAAAATCTCCTGAGTGGGAAGGGACCCACAGAAATCATCAAATCCAAGCCCTGGCCCTGCTCAGACCACCCAACAATCCCACCCTGGGCATCCCTGGAGCGGTGTCCAAACTCTCCTGGAGCTCTGGCAGCCTCGGGGCCGTGCCCATTCCCTGGGGCGCCTGGGCCGTGCCCAGCACCCTCTGGGGGAAGGACCTTGGAATGTGTGAAGGCTGAAAACATCCTTGGACATCTCACACTGAGCATTAATGCTTCAGTAGGAAGGAAATGTTAAAGGGACTGGGATTTGCGTCACAATTCTCAAGAAGTGGTAATTTTCGGGACCAGGTCAAATGGAGCTCTGCTCTAGTAAAAGGTGTCGCTGCCCATGGCAGAGAGTGGAACTGGAAGAACTTCGAGGTCACTTCCAACCCAAACCATTCCATCTTTCTGTGGTTCTCTGAACTGGAAGGCGATGAACGAGAATTTTACAAAGAGTGCAATGACACAGGAGCCAGACAGGAATTTCCTGCGGGCTCTGGAGGCTTAAGCAAGTTTGAGGTTTAGCCAGAAGTCTTCAATTTCTAAAAGAAAAATGAAATACTTACCTCGTTGTGTCTTTGGCAGTGCTCAAAGTTGCTTTTGTTCATGTTTTGATTTATGGAGCGAGTCTCTATCAGGCATCTGCTGCTGGATGGATTAACAACACACAGTATTTATTTCTCAGCATGTGATGCAAACTTCTCAGTAAAGGGAGAGAGAATAACAGTGACTATAAATTGATGCAGTATTTCAAGTGAGAAAAAACCTAAGTTCACTAATCAAGCAGTAAATTATTAAAACATTCCTTTCACTTATCATAACAGCAAATAACAAGGGGAAAAATTATATATATTTCTGAAAAAATAAATATATGTATGTCTATATTTCTATTGGCATGTTCTGCTCCTAATTTACCGAGCATTGTGATGGAAGCTGTGAGCAAATCCAAGTCATAACTTTGCCAAGACAGGATCTGTACCTGATTTTTAGCATATGAGTAACATGATTGACTCAAGTGGGCTTACCTGGAGGTTGAAAATTGCCTTCCAAATTCTTGTCATAGCTGGAGCCTTATTTTCTTGCTAATCCACAAGTAGATCAAATATCAAGCCTTGGTCTAATTTGATTTAATTAGTAAGTGGTGGAATGAACGGTGTCAATATGTGAGGTGAGAGGAGGGAGAGTTAAAAATATGGCACTTGAGACAGAAAGCTGAGTGCTCTGACTGAGAATTCAGAGGGATTTGAAAAAGTGCAGCATGGTGCTATTGACTCCTGATTTATGTCTCGTTGGGGCTTGTCTGAAATGGACTTTCAGGCCCAGGATTTACTCAGTTCTGTCCAAACAGTCAGGAAATCTTAAGCTCCCACTAATTGAATGCAAACAGATAAAATAAACAGCACAGATGAAATGACTTTTGCAAAGTTGGATGCTTGCTGCTGAGAGCTGTCTGATCATGTCAAGACAATACAAGCCACTTGTTTATGTCATTTTTCTTCCTATAAAAGGCAACTAAACCTAATAACATCTATGAAATGACTGGTGATGCAAAAATTCAGATATATATGTGTATACACAGATTGGTGCAGGCAAACGTCAGCTCTTCATTGTGAGCTGGTTAAACTCTGACAGTTCCAGTCTGAAAACCATGCAATAATGGAAATGGAATGAATTAAATCCTCATCAGCCCAAGGACATTTGAACAAAAGATTTCCACATGAGACTCTGGAGAAAAGGAGGCCCAGAGGGCACCTTACCCCTGAAAGGAAGTTGTGGACAGGTGGGGATTGGGCTTTTCTTCCAGGTAACAAGGACAGGACAAGGGGAAAGAGCCTCAGGTTGCACCACGGGAGGTTCAGGTTGGATATCAGGGAAAAAAGTCTTCACTGGAAGAACATTGGAACAGGGAAGTGGTGGAACCACCATCCCCGGAAATGTTAAAAACCCCGAGTGGATGTGGCCCTTCATGATATGGTTTGGTGGCCGTGGGGGTGTTTGGGCAAAGGTTGGACTTGATGATTTCGGGGGTCTTTTTGAGCCACAATGATTCTGTGGTTCTCTGAAGGGAGTTGGGATGCTGGGCCACCCGTGTCAATCATCCTGAAAATTTCTAATAGTGAGTGATACAAAAATGGGGTTAAACCTTCTGTCCTGAGCTTTTGTGGGCTGTAACACTGAAGATCTTGAGTGACAGCAAATGGCTTCATGGTGGAGGCAGAGTTTGGCTCCTGAAGGGATAAAGGACACGACATTTTCTCCTTTGAACTTTCAGTTGTCTACTCTGTTTTAAAAATCTTAATATGAATTGGTGAAATACAACCTCCCCACCTCTTTACCAGCAAAGCTTTGAAACAAATCCCTGCCAGTGACTCAGTAAATATAAATCACTTTATATTGAAGCTTCACAACTGCAACCTGCTTTGTTGTTGCTTTACATGTTTATAAATTTCAACCCCAGCCCCGTGTGTTGGCCCTTTTTTGGTGGAACCTCTGGTACCCAGGGCATGAAGCTGTTTGATGCAGAATCAAACTGGGCATGCCTGGAACTATTGATCCATCAGGAATCCGAGGAGGATTCCACCATCAGCTGAATCAAAGGAGTTCAGGCACTCACAAGAGAAGTAATTGTGCTGCTTGATCTGAATTCTCTCTGTACAGAGCAGTGTGCAGAGCACGGTGACTTTTCAGGGCAGGATTTCTCGTAATCCACCTTCTCCATTCTGCTGCAAGTGATTTGTAGCAGAGTAAAATTCTTTTCAAGAAAGGCTCCTTACATTGTTTCTAGTCAGTCTTTAATCACCTTTAGGTTCCCTGGATGTCTCGATATAAATTTTCAGTCCTGAGAAGATTTATCTACTAAAGGTTCAGAGCTACTTGTATAATGAATTCCCATGTTCTTTCAAACTCCTAATCAATGAAGATACATTTCCAAAACGACTTCCCGTAGTGTACCTTGTGTGCTGCTGGCTCCTGAGAGATCCTGGAGATTTATGGCAAACATCATTTTCAGACTTCACAAACTTCCAAAGTTACAGATTGCCTTTGGAGAGAGCTTCTGTTCCCCCCGTTGTGCTGCAGTCTCGTGTCTTTCTTGTGGATAAACACACGCAGAAGCCAGAGAATATTGCACCTGGCTTTGATAAACTCCATTCAAATTGAGCAGTAGCGAAAAGAATAGGAAATTATTGCTTATTTTATTAATTTCTAGTCCAGCTAATAAGAAACAAATCTTCTTCCTAGAACATGCATTATTTTGTTACCACAGTGGTGTTTTAACAGCATTTCTCTTGAAATATTAACCAGAAATTGAACACTCTATTGACACATTAGGTTTTAATTTCAGACCAATTTTAAATTTCAAACCACAGGGATTATTTTTGGAGACAAATCCATTCCTCTAGGTGGGTACAAGTGGCTATGAGAGTGACAGGAAAAGTAGAAATGCTTCTCACATCCCATAAAGGAGCTGACTTTGACTAAGGAAACTTTTCCTTGACCTTGTATGTCAGCAGTCTTTGTTTTAATGGAACTCATTGTTACGGTGCCTCATTTTGCTGGTTCTAATTCAATTGGAAAGGCAATTTTCTTTGATGATGCATATTATTTATTCACTGTAGAAAAGAAAGCAAACAACTATTTTGGGAAGCAGGTAGTTTTCCAAGAAACTGGGCACGAGGGATTCATTAACATGAGCAAAACAAATCTACTTTTGAAAGAGAAGTAAGAGTAACTTTCCATAATTTTCTCAAAGCAATGCTGCTAAATTTAGTTCTGAAGAGTTTCAGGTTTCTGGAGCTTTCAAAGCCAGGACTTTTATTTTATCATTAAGGGTCTTCAAGATCTGTTCAAAGCTGAGTTAATTGCGTCCTGCTTTTGTTTGTCACTGTGGAGAAGAGGGTATTTACAGGACATTTAGAGGACATTTAAGGTACTTATTCTCTACCAGAGAGTAGAGATCAGTGCAAATTAAAGATCGTTTTGTTCATCAAAGTTCAACTGTTTTATGCAGACACATTTTTATTAAAGCTCCTCTGAACTATATTAAAGCCCTGCAGGCTCCTGGCTCCTCTGCAGTTGGAATTCTTATCTCGTGTGGTCTCAGGACCAACACAGCCAGAGTTTCCAAGGTGCAAACCAGGGAGCCGCTGGTGCAGCTCCTTTTGGAGAGAGCCAGGGTTTTGCTTGGAATTGGAAGCAGCCCAGCACTGCAGCAGTGACCGTGTGGATCGCCCGGCTCTAACGGGAGCAGAGCGCGACAGAATCGCTCTCCTGGCATAATGAAAGACATTAACGGGAGGGAATGACCCTGCAGGATGGACTAATTCTCACTCACTGCTTCGCACTGCCGGTTTCTGCTCCTCACTCCATCCGTGCGGTTGGACAGCTCCTGCTCCCTGTGCTGGAGATAACGCAGAGAACAATCTGGGGCCGTGTAAAACCAGTGGGGTTTTCATCTTAGCCCACAAACAACGACTTCAAAGTGTAAAGTAAATGAACTTGAACTGCACAGAATCGAAATGCTAAAATCAGCGTGTGCTGCTTTGAAATGCTTCTCGTGATTTCACCAAATACCAGAATTGTTTGGGTTGGAAAGGACCTGAAAGCCCATCCAGTGCCACCCCTGCCATGGGCAGGGACACCTTCCACTGTCCCAGGCTGCTCCAAGCCCCATCCAGCCTGGTCTTGGACACTGCCAGGGATCCAGGGGCAGCCACAGCTGCTCTGGGCACCCTGTGCCAGGGCCTCACCGCCCTCACAGGAAAGGTTTTTTTCCTAATATCTCATCTAACCCCACTCTCTGTCAGTTTTAAGCCAATTTCAGAGAATCCTGCATTCAAGGAGTTGGCAACACTGGAGATCCCTTAACTTTCCTTCATCCCTCCTCCCTCTGGTCTCCAGCCAGGTCTAGCAATGGAAGTAAAGGTCAAACAATGCTTTTCTTCCCATCCTGGAAGGTGCCTGGGGAAAGTTCCTGTCTTTCACCCTCCTGCACTACCTCAAAATCCACTTACATCCAACCTCGTAATAACAATAATGAAAGATCCAATTTGAGCTCACAGGAGCTCCTTGCAGAGGAATTATCCGTGAATCCAGGTGGTGGAACTGGGCCCAGAGGAAAGGCTGTGATCAAACCCTTCTCGTGTCTCCATAAGCACTTTAAATCTCACCCCTGGTAACTGCAGGCGGAGGCTTTGCTCCAAAATTCCCTCTCCCACTCCGCGTGTGACTGACAGCTCTGAGGTGCAACCAGCCCTGCAAGGGTGAGTTGGGACACACAGGTGGAGGCAAGTAGGTCATGTTTCATTGAGAAAAGTACGACTCTGGATAGCGTGAAAATTTATCAGCAGTCAGGTCAGGCCAGGAGCTAAAGCCTGGGAAGTGAGGTGGAAGTGTGATGCTGAGAGCAGCAACAACCGTTGTCTCGCCGCTTGCTGCAAGCCTAATGAATGTATCAGAGGAAATTATGTGGAATTTGAAGCGTGGAGGGACTGGAAGAATATTCCTGGGAAAAAAATACTTCTAGAAATACGTCAGATGATGTAAGGGTGCAAAGAAATTTGCAGGTTAACCCCCTGTGTCATCACTGGCATTTTGTGTCCAGTTTTATAGATTAGGCACAGACTCACTTACGGATTCTCCTCATTATCATTGTCTAAATGCCTTTAAAATTCTATTTATTATTTCTCTGTGAATTTGTACTTTAAAAGGTTTTGGTTTTGTCCAGTTTTCTGGGAATTTTTTCAATCCTACATGCTATTCATTTTGCTGGAAGTGTTCAATCCCAGGCTGGGTGGGGCTTGGGGTGGAAGGTGTCCCTGACAGCGGGTGGAACTGGATGAGCTTTAAAGTCCCACCCAACCCAAACCATTCTGGGATTCTGTGGAAAACATTAAATAAAACCCTGTAGCAAAGCAATGGCAATAAAGCAACAGAAAAGAGAGTCCTGATTACAGATCTCATCGAAACATTCCTCAGTGCAGCTTTGGAGAGAGGTTTATTGAGTTTTAAAATTATTTATTGGTATCATTTTTCATGTTATTTCACATTTAGCCAGCCAAACACTGGTATTTTTAATTAAAACTGCTAATTAAATTCTTAATAAAAAATGTGGCATATGTGGAAATATGCTGATGCTTCAGCAGTTTGTACTGGAATGTTAAAAAATTAGCATTTCATAATTCCCAGCTGAACAGAAATTCTGATTTTCAGCTCTAATCAATATTTGCATGTTTCCAAAATCCTTCTTAAATTTATCTGAAAGAGTTGTGTAGGGATTTCTTTCCCAGGTAAAATGGTTAAATATTCAAGGTATAAATTTTTCAGCTTTCTTGTGTTGGATTTGGTGCCTTTTGTGGTCTTTTCCTTTTGAAAAAAAAAAAAAAAAAAGAAGAATCTATTCACTATAAAAATGTACTCAATTTTAGAAATTGGTTTTATGTCAAGGATTTAAACGGGTTTAATTGAGATTTATGCCAACAAAGGTGAAAGAAGAACCAGGAGAATCTTTGTAGAAGGATGTAAAAGGCTGAATTCTCCAGATGGGGAGTTGCACTCCAAGCCCTGCCCTGTCCAGCAGAGAGTGAAGAATTTAACAGAACAGATCATCTTAGGGTGGAACAAATCACTCTGGAGGGTTTATTCCTGTCTTCACCCAGAACAAAAGACATTCACACTGTGGAGGAAACACATGAGGAGTTTAAGCTCCAAACTTGTAATTGAGTGAAGTCAGGTGAAATGAATCCAAGCCGTCATCTTTAGCTCAAAATCTGTTATTGTCTTGTTTCAGCAATAGACTCTTGGAGTTTCAAAGGATCCCACACTCGCTGAGTTTGGAAAAGAGCTCCAGGATCTTTCTTGTGGATAAACACAAGCAGAAGCCAGAGAATATTGCAACTGGCTTTGATAAATTCCATTCAAATTGAGCAGTAGTGAAAAGAAAGAAAGCAGCCCAAGCTGTGACCATCCCCTTTGGAGTTTCAAAGGATCCCACAATCCCTGAGGTTGGAAAAGAGCTCCAGGAGCATCCAGCCCAAGCTGTGACCATCCCCTTTGGAGTTTCAAAGGATCCCACAATCCCTGAGGTTGGAAAAGAGCTCCAGGAGCATCCAGCCCAAGCTGTGACCATCCCCTTTGGAGTTTCAAAGGATCCCACAATCCCTGAGGTTGGAAAAGAGCTCCAGGAGCATCCAGCCCAAGCTGTGACCATCCCCTTTGGAGTTTCAAAGGATCCCACAATCCCTGAGGTTGGAAAAGAGCTCCAGGAGCATCCAGCCCAAGCTGTGACCATCCGCTTTGGAGTTTCAAGGGATCCCAGAATCCCTGAGGCTGGAAAAGCCCTCCCAGCCCATGGAGTCCCAGCTGTGCCCAATCCCCACCTTGTCCCCAGCCCAGAGTCCTCAGTGCCACCTCCAGGAATGCCTTGGGCACCTCCAGGGATGGGGACTCCCAGCAGGACGCTGCTCTTACTCCCTTGATTTCAGGGTTTTACTCCTTACCTCCATCCAGACCCACGAGAAGGAATCCAATTCCCCCTTTCTAGCAGACCTTCCATCTGCTAAATCTGACCTTTAGCTTCAGTTTTTCCAGCTTCTCTTATCTCTGTGTTGAATGACAGGTTTATGATTAGAGGACAACAGAAATGCTCAGGGAAATGGCAGCGCTGGCCCTAACCTTTGGTGCTCTGGTAACAAGAGGTTTTTAGACCTTCAGAGGTTCTGTGACCTCATTTGAGAGGAAAAGTCCTACCTAAAATTGTTAATAAAGTTTGAATAAGCAGCGAGTTTGCAAAAAATCTTCAAAATGCCTGGACCCTGGGAAATCTTCCCATCCCTAATTGGGATTCAGCAGCTCCTTCACTGTCAAACGTGTGATAAATGCCAAAGCAGCAAGAGCACGTTCTGCTCAGTGTGAAGTTAAAGGCATGTTTGCCTTTAGACCTCGGAATTTAATATACAAGTTTCTAAACCAGCCCTATTCTTTCTGCCTTGGTCTGAGGGAAAAATCTCAAGATTTTATTTTTTCCCTTTTTTCCCCCTCACACTATTAGCTTGTCTGCTGGGAACAAAAGCACAGCTTGCACATGAAGTAAAAAAAAATATATCTTTTTTTTTCTCCCCTAAAGTGTGGGTTTTTAATAACACAGTATTGAAAGTTCAATGTCAGCAGCATTTACTCTCCAGATGATCGAGAATTCAAAAAATTCACTGCACCTATTTGCATATGTAACTGACAAAATGTCATTTCATCTGTCCCAACAAAGGAAATGAAGGATTTGAACATTAATTTGTATTTTTAGGAAATGAAAAATCTTCTGTGGTGCTCCCATTATTGCGCAGAAAATAAAGAACTGAAGTTTTCCAGCCTTTTATTCATCTTTTCGCTGCCTTTCTTTTTAAGTCAAAGAATATTGTGAAAATAAAATGAGAACATCAGAGGCTGATCTCCAGGTACTTAAACTTTTGTTATCCCTTATTCACCTTGTTAGAGGCAGCAAGAAGTAAAAAGAAAGACACAGATTCTCTGGTGTGAACGCCCTTTCTGAAGGCAGAGGACCCTTCCTGCATCTCTTTTTCTGGGCATTTATCCTCCCGGAGGAGAACCTCTGGTCAAAGAGAGACAGTCCTCCCCAGATGCTCAGGAACAAAAGGTTACAGGAGAAGCAGGTTCAAATCCAGGCTTGGTTAGTGGTGGGAGAGATTTGACCTTGAATATTCTCCATCTCGGGTAAGAAAAACATCAAGTTTTCAGAGTCCTCTGGGCATCCAGAGAGATGTAAAAACAAACAACTCAGCCACAGGCTTTGCTGAAATAAACCTCCCTATTCCCCTTCTCCATCTTTGCCCCATATTTTAAGAACACGTGCAAAAGGACTTCTCGTTTTGTTGGAAAAAGGGGTGCACTTCAAAGCTACCAACACTTTATAACCACAATCAATAACTCTTGCTTACCTTGAGACATCTGGTTTGAGAAACTCGGGGAAAAATCGCTATTTTGAGTCTGAAAAGTCTCAGAGGAGCAGCGTCCTGAGGAGATGTTCTGTGGTTCTGGTGTTCAGTGTTGATCAGTCACTGTCGGCACTGCTGAGCAATTTGGGCCAGACAAGGCTGGGAAGCCTCAGCCAAGGTGTTCCCTCGGTGCAGGGTACCCAAAAAAACCCCTTTTAATGCAAGTTGAGAATGAAGACTGATTTCGAAGGACTTGTAGCAATTAAAAAACTTAATTGAGGTCTTGACTGGCCTAAGCCACAGGAGTTGTGAGTTATTAACCCTGGCCATAAAATTACGGAATGGTTTGGGTGGAAGGGACTTTAAAGCCCACCCAGTGCCACCCCTGCCATGGGCAGGGACACCTTCCACTGTCCCAGGTGGCTCCCAGCCCCGTCCAACCTGGCCTGGGACACTGCCAGAGATCCAGGGCCCCACCACCTCCGCATCATCCACCCTTTTCCCTTTTTTTGTCCTTGCTGTATCTCTAGTTTGCCTGAAGCAGCCGTTTTCACCTTGAATTGAGGTGTGATGTGGCGCTTGGCAGCCGTTATCTCTGCCTGGATTTCACCCTTGAAACCCTCAGTGATTAGAGAAGTTAAATGTTACAGACAGGTTTGGAGAGTGTTTTGGAGATAAGAATGAGATAAGCTGCTAACTACCCAGCAGCTTAATAGCCTGAGCTCTTGCAAAAACAGATATCCTACGAAGTGCCAGCTGATTTGCAGGCAATCTTGGTGCCATTCTCTGTTTTAAGGCATTCAGGAAATTTACTGCTTAAGTGAGAGTTAAGATGCTCTAGATTTTCTAGCGGAGAAAGTTCTTATTGTTTCTTGATAGATTTTGCGAAGATTTAGGGGGGGAAGTAGTTTTCTGCTTGTTTGGTTAGTTTTTTTCTCTCTTTTTGGGTTGCACTAGACGTGTCACTTCCATCCTGACCCGTGGTGATGCTGGGACCGAGGGTGATCACCGGACCTGTCCTCAGGAAGCTCCAGCTGCAGAGATGCGCCCCAGGGCGAGCTGTGAGCCCGACCCTGCCTCAACAATCCACCCCCCAGGCTTCCCTCTGGGAATTCTTTTCTTTTCCCCTTCCAGAGAAGTTTTCTTGCCTGTCTCATCTGACTCCCTGGAAGTTTAACTCCGCTGCAGACCAAAATCAATTCAGAGATTCAATAACACAACACGGGCCACTCAGCAAACAGGCTGACACTGGAGCGTGCACTTAGATGAGCCCAAAAACCTGATTTTCCTGTAATTTTTTCCCTCTGTCGCAACAGTTAGAGTATAAAAGCCTAAGAAGGCGGATCAGATGAAGGAGAGGATGCTGGAAGTGAAGAGCTCAGAAGGAAAAGCAATGCAAGTCGTTAAGGGAGGGGCAAGGCTGGTGCCAGCCTCCCCCAAAAGTGCCACCTCGGGGCTGCTGGGTCTCCGTGGGCTGAGCTGACTGATGAAAGCAGACACATGCTCTGCTCCTGCTGAATGAAAAGCAAGGAATGGGAAAAGTTTGTCTCCTCTGATTGCCTGAGAAGCTGTACAGAGCAATGCTCATATTCAGCACGGACTGCCAGGCTCGAGTTCGGGAATAATCCACAGAGAGGTGAAGCATCCTGCCTGTGGGCAATGGGCATTTTCCTCACCTGAGCCTCTGATATTTCTGTTCCCTTCCACAAAGTTGTTTCAACAACAGAGGAGTGAAAATGCAACTAACAGCACCTCCATAAACTTGTTAAATTGTTTATTAGAATCACTGAATCATAGAATCACAGAATGCTTTGGGTTGGGAGGGACCTTAAAGCCCATCCAGTGCCACTCTATACCATGGGCAGGGACACCTTCCACTGTCCCAGGCTGCTCCAAGCCCCATCCAGCCTGGCCTTGGGCACTGCCAGGGATCCAGGGGCAGCCACAGCTGCTCTGGGCACCCTGTGCCACTCCACTATCCCATCTCTGCCCAAGGAACCAGTTCTGAGCGTCTCGAGCAATTCCCTGCAGCTCAGCCCTCTGTGTTATCACCTCCCTTCCCTGCAGCTCAGGGAATCTGCCTCAGCATGGCCCCAAGACTTCATTAACAAATGAAGGAGGGAGATCGTTTTATTTGAGTTCCAAGCAGGAAAGAAACCTCCGGAACCTTCCACAGCTTGCTGTCTTACAGACAAAACTTCCTCGAGCGGTGTGGAAAGTGGGGAGAGAAGGGGTCCTTGACCCTGCGCTTTTCCTTTGGCTCCAGCAGATAATGACGGTGAGGGGAAAGCCCTCAACGCTGTAATTGCACCGAGGGCGTTTGTGACCGTGTGCAGGTTGGGATCTCCGTGGGGAAAGGCAGGATTATCCAACTCCCTGGGCACAGACCCCTGCCCCACCCCACAGCCTCGCTGCGGCTGCCACTTGAGGGCAAAAAGGAACTTCAGCCCCATTAGAGGTTGGGGAGGAGGGTGGATGGTGGGGTCGGGTTCTTCCAGGATTTCACTGTGTGTGTTTGCAGCTGGAAATGTCCCAGGAAGGGCAGTGGTTTGGGTTCCCCTGCTGGGAACAGCCGTGCTGAGGAGTGACTAACCTGCCTGGGGTTTTGTTTGGCTTTTGGGGGCCTGTTTTAAGAGTTAAGTTTCGATTTTGGACTCGCAGACCTGGTCGCTGTTAAATCGGAGGCTGTGCTGTGATGCTTTGTATTCCCGTGTGCTTTTCCGCCGCTGCTCTCAGAGCGATTGGGTAACAATTCTAATTCCCCCGAGGTTAAAAACTCTGCCAATTCTCCTTTATGAGGTAATGAGAGAAAATATAGCCACAGGAAGCAGTATCCTGGTTATTTTCCTTTGGGATTAATGACCCCGATGACAATATCTGGAAAGGCACGGCACGCAGGAATTTGAATTGTATAAGCAATGAAGCCTTGGGTTACCTTTACCTCTGAATTCCTGCCTTGCCTGGAACTGCCTCCTTGTAGATAATCTCGAAAATGTTCATTATCTACTCCAGGTTTTGTCAGCAGCACGTTCACAGCCACAAAATGCCACAATTATGCAAATTCTGCACTGCCTTTACCCTTTGCATGTTTAAGGAGAACGCAGTAAGTTGTTTAAGCAGTCACAAGAATCAGGCATAATATCACTTGACCCAGCTGACACAGGCATAAGAGACTATGGGAAGCATCAACTGAAAGAATGGGATGCTTGCTGAAGAGCGTTCCCTTTGAATCCTAAAAGCCTGAAAATAATTTTGTGTGTGTGGCTCTCTCGAAGCGCCGCAGATCTCGGGGATTTGTTTGTGTTCAGCGCTGTGTTCCGCTCAGTGCAGGAGAGGCAGCTGTGCTGCTCTAGGGCTGCTGGTTTTGCCGTGGCAACTTGCACTTTTTGCTTTCTGCTGCGGTATTGTTTCCTTCCCCGTGGTGCCTGTGGAGCAGGAATGATCGGAAGGGATTTTATTTCACCCTCGTCTGTGGGAGAGCTCGGGGGCTCCGTGATCCTGGGAGGAAATGATGATGCGAGAAGACAGGTCCCTGGTGCTCTGAAATGCTGAGCTCCTCATGGAGCCTCTGCTGGGGGAAAGCGTTGGCAGTGGAGCTGGGCCTGCAGCAGCTCACCCCCAGCACTCGGTTCGAGGGTTTCTGTCGTGATGGGTCACTGGGATAAACCCTAAATCATCTCTGAGCTGCCCCAGTGTGGGGTTTGTAGGAGGGACTGAGCCCTGCTGCCTCCCACATTCACCTGCTCTAAGCTGGATCCAGATTTGCTCGAAACTCCGTGAGAAAACTCCATCCTCTTCCTGCCACTAAATCAAGTTTCAATTTGCAAAGAGACTTGACAGCAGCTGAATTTTATCTTGTTTTATATTTGATTTCATCTTAACTTCAAGATTCTGCTTGCTGCACCATTCAGTTTTGAAAGAACCATCAAACACCTCTTGCAAATAATTCAATAGAGCAGAGCCACATGCGGGAAGATCTCAGCAGACACATTTAACCTTGTGAATCAGTTTCATTTCCTACATGTTTAGTGCTTTATGAAAATTCATGTTTTTATCTGCATCTCGCAAATTCTTCATTGTATCGAGGCTTTTTCATTGAAAAAAAAAGTTCAAAAAGCTTGACTGATATTCTAATGAGTTCTTCTGCTGAATGCTGATCAGCATTAATGGGCAGACATTCCTTGTAGCTGCTGTTTGACTTGAATGCTGTCAAAATAATCGAGGTTGTTACTCCTGCACCTCCAATTTACTCTCGTTAATGGCGCTGTAGTTGTTTCTGAAATCATCCTTCAGATGATTTTAAGTGACATCTGTGTAGGCCTAAAGACCTGAATTGCCTTCTAAATCATATCCACTTGTGCCCAGGGATTTAATTAAAATATTTTGAAATACAGGAAGAGGGAAAAAAGCTTTGGAAGAGCTGGAAATAAGATTTCCCCCTACCCCCAGTCGGCAGCCGTGCTTGGAGAGACAGGGGACTGCTCATAAATATGCTCTAATTGCCTTAATGAAGTACATAATCACATGATACTGGAAAAATAGGATGAAGGTGATGTTTAATGGGATGAAAGAGTCTCTGCTAGTTCTAATTACAAGCTACAGTTTCCAGGCTCTCATATCTGTCTTGAAACTTCTGAATTCTGGGTGTAGGACTGACGTTTTCTACCTCTGGGTTTTGCTTTTTAATAAAACACACAAGAAACTGAGCAGGGTTTTACCTCTTTTAAACAATCCCGAACTCCACTGCCAAAGCAGATTATTTGGATTTAGAGGAGAAATAAGGGGCAATTAGACAAATGCTGACATGGGTTAGGAATTTAAAACAGCTCAGAACTTTGCTGTCCTATTAACTCAGGTAAAGCATTGACCAGAGTGGGGATTTTTGTTATT
The DNA here is from genome assembly GCA_013397845.1 of Melanocharis versteri. Taxonomy (NCBI): domain Eukaryota; kingdom Metazoa; phylum Chordata; class Aves; order Passeriformes; family Melanocharitidae; genus Melanocharis; species Melanocharis versteri. The sequence goes on along the minus strand of VZTG01008108.1, from coordinate 40,867 downwards.
TAAAACCTATTTAAGGGCTATTTAAAAGCTATTTAAAGGCAATTTAATAGGAGAATGGTGCTGTTTAGTGGGAATGGTGAAAGGTTGGACTTAGTGATCTTGGGGCTCGTTTCAAACCTTAATGATTCTGTGAAAATAAAAGGAGTCAAGATGGGTTCTCAGTTAACTCTTGCTGGGTTAAGGGCAACAAATACTGAATTCATGTGACTGTGGAAACTCTGTTCTTCAAGTGATCAAGCTCAGAGTGGAACCTTCCTACTGTAACTGTCCGAGAATTTGCATGATGAAGGAAGGAAAAGTTCTTAAGGGATTTTTGCCAGGGGAACTGGCACCTTCCCATTCCCCTGGTGAGAACAAATGTGGCCCTTTTATTCTAAGCAAAGGGAAGTGATGAATCAATCGAAGCCCACGTTCTGCTTGGAATATTACATTTTCCTTGCCGTGCTCCACGGCAGGAAATAATGGGAATGGCCTCACTGTGTTTTTAGGAGCATAGAAGATGTATTTGAGGTAAACAACGAAAAAAAATGTTCTGTATTTACATGACATTCTTGGGAGTTATTGTTCATCCTTCATCCCAGGTGAAATAGCTTTAGAAGTTTCCAAGGAAAACATTAGTCCTGTGTACTGAGCTGGATCCTCTCCAAAGGGTGTCCTCCTTCTCTGGGAAGGACCTGTCTGCTCCAGCAGCACATTTCGTGTTCTTTGGTTTAAACTGCAGAAATTGCAGTTGAACTCTCTTGAAGTTCTTAAATTTTGAGTTGTTCCTTTAGGAAAATTCTGTATAACCTCGGTTAAGTTTTCTTCCTATCCCTTTACTTGGTTTAAAATTGGTTTTTGGTTTTTGTGTTTTTGTTTTTTTTGGTTGTTTGTTTGTTTTGAGGCTGAAGAACTTTTCATCAGGTTTTTCCTGGTCACAGTAGATGTAATGGATAGATCACAACCAGGAACAGCTGGACAAGGTCTAAGTGAAACTTGTCAGGAAGTGACAAGAATCTTCAACTGTATTGAGAAAATCCAAACAAAAATTACCAATAAACAAATAAAAACACAACAAGGAAACCCAAACTAACAACAACAAACCTCCTCATCCCCCAATGTTTAGGGAGGATGTTTAATCCCTCCCTAAACATTTCCTTCATCCTTTCCTTAAGGAGATCTCTCATTGATGTTCCTCTCTGTGTCACAGCATCCGCTGGTGGTTGTAGGCTATAAAAGCTCTTTTTTTCTACTATTTGACAAAGAAATAAGAAGGAAAAATGCAAACCATTTTTCTTTGTACTCCCATCACATTTCCAAGATTACATCTGCCCCTTTTTTTTCTTCTGTAATGGAGAGCACTAAAACTTCCATGATTGTGTTTTGCCGGCACTAACTATTGGTTTAACAGAGTCTTCACAGGGTATTATATTCCCGAAATACATATTTTAACCCATATCCATATAACAACATTAATTTTTAAAAACTTTGGGTGTTCATCTTATCAGAGAAGTGCTTGAAATAAAATAAAAAAGGATAAAAGATTCAAGCTTAAGATACAGAACACTTTTTTTGTAGAACATGGGACAAAGAAGGGTATTCATGTTTGAAGTGATTTTAGCTTTCCTGCACTCTTTGTGTGTCTTTAGCATTCTCTGCTCTCTCTAATCTCCACTGCATCACTCAGTTCTTTTAATCCTTTGTGCTGCACTTTCTGGGTATCGAATGTGCTTTTTGATGCTCAAAACCCTTCACTCTCAGACATTTGCTCTTCAACAGAACAGTTTTGATACATGGATACAGAACAAGAATAAAGAAGTGCAAACAGTGTAAGGAAAGTCAGGAGTGAAGACAGAAGAAAGGGGCTCTAATGAGAAAGACGGTGAAGGTACGGTGCCGGCATTGGGAGAAGATAAAAGTCTCTGTAAAGCTGAAATAACAAAGTGTTTGTTATTCGAAGGAGCTCAGCATCTAGGCAAGCAGTGGTCCTGGAGCCCTCCAAGGCCCACCCCCAGGATTTCAGCTCCTTCTCATCTCCTGCTTAAGGAAGGCAATGATTTGCACAGGCTCCAGCAAAGCTGTGAGGGTGTGAACAGGGCCCACCACGATCTGAGGGGAGGCCAAGGCCAACTCTGCACCTAAACTTGGCCACGGCCCTGGTCCTGAGCAGGGCTTTGCTCTGGGATGATGGGCACTGGCCTCAGTTATCTTGGAGATCCCCTGGACTCTTCATGGGATCACAGAGCGGTTTGGGGGGGAGGGACCTTCAAGGTCATCCCATTCCACCCCCTGCCATGAGCAGGGACCTTCCACTGTCCCAGGGTGCTCAACATCCTCCAGCCTGGCCTTGGACACTGACTCTCCAACTCTCTGGCTACTCTCTAACACAAACTTTAGCAGTTTTACATCCTTTGCTTTTCTACCACTCCCTGTACTGAAGAGAATCTCATTGTTAGGGGAGCAGTTGGTTTCAGCCTGAAATCCTTCCCTCGTAGTTTCTGAGGTGGCTGTGCTGCTCTACTCCAGGGGTTCTTCCTTCAAATAATGCCCTAAAATAGCTTTGCCATCTTTGGAGACGTTAAATTTCGATAACTGAATAACTTTTCAATAACTTTTCACTGCACAGCCCAGCAGTGCAAAGGTGTCTGACTGCAAGCCCCATGCGAGGTGTGAAACTCATGTACCTGCAAGACCACGATAAAAGTGTGAATCCCAGAATATCCTGAATTGGAAGGGACCCTCAAGGACCAGAGCCCAGCTCCTGGCCCTGCACAGACACCCCAGAATCCCACCCTGTGCATCCCTGGCAGCGCTGTCCCAATGCTCCTGGAGCTCTGGCAGCCTCGGGGCCGTGCCCATTCCCTGGGGAGCCTGGGCAGTGCCCAGCACCCTCTGGGGGCAGACAATTTTCCTGATATCCAACACTAAACCTCTCTGACACAGCTCCAGCCATTCCCATGAGTTTCACTTCACAACATAAGCACTTTTGCTAATTTAATCACTGAAGCACTGTTGTCTCTGTCAGTATTTCTACTTAAAAGCCGACATCTTTCTTGCAAATAATCTTTTAGAGAAGATGGACCTGAAATTAAGATCTTAGGGAACTTTTAGGGACCTAATTATGGGCCCCAGAAAAGGTGTATCACCTGGATTATAAAGCTGATCGTGCTAGTGGCACAAGGAGAAAATCTGAATTAACTGAGGGAACTATAGTTTTAATTGTACTTTTTATCACTCACAAGACTCATTAAAGAAGTCATAAAGGCTGTAAAAACCATTCCAGGAGATTTCACTTCTTAAAATTGAAAAAGGAGCAAGACATGGGGAACAAAAAAAAAAAGCCAATGAAGCTCTCTTTTTGTCTGAGCTTGTTATCTGCAGGTAAATTTTTTACTGGGTTCATTTCACTTTTAATTCTTAATCTATATTCAAGCCTTAGTGTAATAGCAAGTGGAAAAGAGGGGAATCATGGAAGATATGTCTTTGGAAAAAAATGCCACTTGGTGGATTTTTTTCTCCCTCATCTGGAGTGAGAATTTGTCCATAAACCAAAGGAGCTTCAAAACCTTTGGATTAAATTTGACGCCAGATTTTATAATATATATAAAATGAAATGATGATATAGGGAAGGTGTTGTAATAACACGTGCATATGTTACAGAAAGCAAGAGGAGCAGAGGAATTTCTCCTCTTCCAGGAACGAAGAATGATCCTAAAATGAACAGCTCCTGGAAAAAGGGGCAGTCAGTGGATTCCCAGAGCCAGGTGCTCCCCTGGGAGGGATTTCTTGGAGCAGGAAGGTTGGAGGAGCAGCTGCAGAAGGCAAGGGAGTCACAGCAGGAGAGACAAACATTCCTGCAGAAGGGGATTGAGCGTCTGAGTGCCTGCAGCTCGTGGTGATTCCAGCGGCAGCTGGAGGCACTTGGCGAGGCTTTCCAAAAATGCTGAGCATCATTCAAGGCGAGCAGTGTGCTCTAAATAGGCTTTGGATGAGGCTGAGAGCGTGAGGTGAGCTGCAAAGAGCCTTTCCCTGGAAAAGGTCATTTGTGGAGCTGAGTTTCAGTGTGTGACACTCCTGGTGCGTGTGCGTTTGAACACCTTCACACCAGCCCTAGAAAACACGACTGGTTCTTCCCAAAAGTAGCAAGTAGATTGTTCTTGATTGTGTTTCATCCTTCTGTTCCATCCATGGAGCTGTGGGAAGTGCAGGGTGTGGGGTTTGGAATGAAATTATGCCCAGCAACATCCTTGGAGAGTTCAGTACAGGAATATTACAGAGTGAATTTATTCTCTGAACTCAGCCAGGAGCTCCTTCTTTTCCCAGCACTGTGCTGTAATATGAAAGAGTTTTGTAGATGGGGATTCAATTAACCAGAGCCTTTCAAAATTCAGCAAGGCTTGAAGTCAACCCAAATGGAAGTTCTTGGACTTGGGGCATTTTTAGTTGGCTCTGCTCAGAGTGGCTGGAAATAGAGAGACTTGGGGGTGGTGGGAGATGTAATGGTAACGATTTTGTGCAAATATCTCATCCAGTGCAAATAAATGTTAGAAAATTATCTAGCACGGGACAAACCTGTGAATATTCTTATCCATGGTATCATCATGGAATCCTGGAATGGTTTGTGTTGGAAAGGACCTCAAAGAACATCTCATTCCAATCCCCCACCATGGGAAGTGACACCTCCCACTAGACCAGCTTGCTCAGAAGAGCCAAAAGAGAAAGATTGTGTTGGTTCCTCAAGGAGAATATCAACTTGAGTATTAAGTCACTAAAAACCTCTAGATATTGTCAGATATTAACAAAACTTTAACAAAAGGGCTATAAACAAAACAGGGCACTGTTTTTATATTAATAAAAACCAGGCCTAAGTGAAAATTCCTTTGATGTTTTACTTGCTGATCATTAAAATAAGACACTTCAGGAAAGACTCTCCTGCTGTCACTACAACCTGTTGCATAAACAAGGATGCTCCTGCTGTTTTCCAGACTCTGCCATTCTCCATTCCTTCACATTTCTGCTTTTGTTCACGGGACAAAAAGAAAATTGCAAGCTGATTCATGAAGGGCTGGGTTTTCTACCCATGAGCAGCCGTGTGTTAATTGACTGCACTGGGATTCCTCCTGGTGCCAGAAAAGACTCTGTGTGTGCAGAGGAAATTGCTAAAGGAGGAAGTTATTCTTGACATATTTGCCTATATGCTGTGTTGCAGTACTTTGTCAACAGCTGGTTAAAAATACTTCAGGAATAAATATTTTAAATTAGTAAAATTGGTACCTTTTCAGTGTGCTAACTCTGGTGGAGCTGAATATAAAGATGCTGGAGGAGTTTGGATTGAGCTTTTCACTTCTGTAGGAGCTTCCTGATCAGAATATTCAGCATTTAAATGTATGAGAAATAAAAAATAGAGTGCTTTAATTCTGGTTTAAATCATTATTATTTAATTTCTAATTTACATCAATAATTGAATAGTGGTAATGGTTTTATATTTTTATTTATTAGTGGTACAAAGAGATGTCACAAGATTTTCTGGAAATATCTTTGAAGATTGATTCTCTGTAACCAACATCAGCTGTTCAGAGATGATCCCAAATGTATGTTACACCTATTTTTTGGATATTGATTTTGCTATTCAGTCCTCCTCCCTCTCCCTGTTCATTATTCCAATGTGCCTGAAACAAAAGCAGCAAACAGTACCCAAAATTTGTTCTTTCTGCATAAAAAAAAAAAAGGCAAAGGGCTGCAGATTTCAAAGGAAACTTCTCTACTTAACAGTCTGGGGATATGTAGAAAGGTATTTGAAGCTCTAGCTCAAGGCAAGGAGGAACAGGATTTCAGTGTGCTCGCAATCCCTTCTGAGTGTCAGGCTGGGCTTGAGATGTGTTTTCATCCTGGGCTCTCAAATATGCAAAATAAGGACGAATAAAGAGAAATTAATGTGCTGGAACTTAAAATCTTGGAGCTGGCTAAACTGCCTATAGTGAAATGGCTGCTGTTGGTTTCTACACCTATAGGATAGCAATATTTGAGACTTAGAAAATAAAATTCAAAGCAGGGACGTAGCCAGAAACTCCAGTGCAGAGTATAAATCAAGAATATGTTACAAGTCGGACACCTGAGGAGTAGATCAAGAAGTAAATCCTACTTACGGCCTACCAGATGAGAATTAATTCTCTTTTTCCCAGTATCCATTGGTCCCTCCAAGCAGCTATTTTGTGTCTCCAAGTGTATCTCGGTGCAGCATTTGAGAGGAGATTCCGAAGTGAGTGCCCCGTGGGGCTGGGTGTGACTTCCAGCGCTTTTGTGTGGTGCTAACAAAGGGCTCTTCCTCCCTCTGCTGTGGAATAGAACAGGTATTATGTTGATATGAATTGTATCTCACAGTCCTCCGTGCAAACTGAATGCGTTATTGTGCACCTGAAGCTGCTGGATGAATGGATATTTTTAAATTAATATGTGGCCTCCTGCTCTGCACCGTGGCCTTTGCACTGTGGACTTTGTGCCTGGAGAAGGCAGTGCCCTAATGCTGAAAAATTCTCTAAATATAAAGGACTGTGTTACCACCTTAATTTCTGCTTCTGATTAAACAGAAGTAAAATTGCACGACTGGTGTCATAAATACAGGTAAGTTGAGATGTTTTAGAGCCATGTAAATATTTGCAGCTCGTTGACAGTCTGTTCTCTCAGGCTTGTCCAAGCTGGGTTTGAGGGTGGGTCTCACTCGAACATTTCTACAGGATAGGCTTAAATATCTGAATGAATTTTGAGATCTGGGAGTCATCAAGGTTGGAAAAGCCCTTTAAGATCGAGTTCAACCATTAAATTACCATTAAACCATGGCCCTAAGAACCACAGCCACACTTTTTGTTTGAGCACTTCCACGGATGTGACTCCAGCAGTGCCCTGGACAGCTCCAATGCCTGACCCCCCCTTCAGTGAAGAAATTTCCCCTAATATCCAATATAAACCTTCCCTGGCTCAGCTTGAGGCCGTTTCCTCTTGTTCCATTCCTTATGGAGTGGGATGTTTTTCTTGGGGTTGTGGAAGGCTTTCTTTGCACTTTTAAGAATCAGCAGATCCAGACCAAGACCCTAAATTCAGATGCTCCCATTTCTTAGGGAACACGTAAAAAAAGTGGCTTTTTCACTCACTGGACCAGATGCACTGTGCTCATGGGAAGTGTGTTTTCCCCAGCTCAGAGCCTGCTGAGGTGGTTAAATTTAGCTGATGGTAGACTGTTTGTTCTTCGGGTTTTTTTTTCTTTTCCACCCCCCTTGTTGTGTAGGCTCGTGGTACAAGATTGAACACGACTGTTTTACCGTGGTTTAACAAGTTCCCGCTCGCCAGCTGAGCTTCTCTCCCTGATTCTGCAAGTGCTGGGAGCTGCACTTCACTGAGCAGTAAATGCTCTGCCCTAAACCCTCTCTGGCCGTGCCACAGTGAGTGCATTTCACCTCCCAGTGGCACTGGGTGAGTACTGGCCAAGTGATCAGTAAAGGCAGCTCAGCAGGCAGAAAACTGTGTGGAATCCTTTTGCCTCCACTTTCATGGTCTGGAGGGTCTTGATTTTTTTTTTTTGGTGGGGAAAAAAGTGTTTTCTCTTTGGAAATTAGCATTTTTGCTTTTAATTCCGAATCCGGAGCGCTGAGAAATCCAGATGCAGTTGCTAGAAGAATGTAGGCAGCTGGCATCTGGGCTCTGACACCAACAGCTCTGCTCCATATGGCCCAGCTTCAGCACCAGAGAATTTTAACAAGTGAGGAGAACAAACAATCCATCAAGCCTAAGTACTGTTCATTTCTTATTTTTTAAGGGAAGCAATTTGTACAGCATCAAGACACATTGTTGTGCCCCGTGACTTCTCTTCAGGAGCATTTCTTCCAGCCTGACTTGCAGCAGAAACACTGCAATGATTTTCTTTGCAAATCATTCAGAGTTCTGCTGGAACAACACATTCTTGAAGACTGCTTTATTTCGGATAGAATGCACAAATTAACCCCGTGGTTGAAGAAGCACTGGGGGCTGGCTGAGGCTGTTGCAGCTTCAGCAGCTGAGGTGCTCAAAGGGAAAATGCCCTGGTGAGGGGCTCCAGGTGTGCCAGGGGAGGTTCAGATTGGAAATCAGAAGGAATTTCTTCATGGAAAGCATTGGAAGGGGCTGCCTGGGGAGGTTTGGGGTCCCCAGCCCTGGCGGTGTCCAAGGAAGGGCTGGATGTGGCACTCAGTGCTCTGGGCTGTGGGCATCGGGCACAGATGATCATTTTTCTATCCCATCTTAATAAATGCAGCCAGTGTGAAGTGGAACACTCAGTAAAGTTATTAAGAGTCTGGAATTTGCCACAGGTAAAACACAACAAGTAATTTTTGCTCCCCTGCCCCAATGTAGAGGCATTAAAAACAAGCAAACAAACAAAAACCATAAAAACCCCAACCAAGACCACCACCACCAAGAAGATCAACAAAAGCAAAAATCTCACAGCTAAACCTGTGAAAATCCTTGGTTTTTTGGACCATTCTTAAACCAAAAGCACAAATTCTTTGCAAAGTTGAGATTAATGTTATTAAATCTCAAAGTCCTGTCATGATTTGGGTGTGGGAGCTGTCATGGCTTAACTGATCTCTCTTCTGACTGGTTTTTGTACAGGTGCTGTTTTGGGCATTTCCTTTATCCTCCTAAAACTCTGCTTGAACCCTATCTTAACTACTAAGGAGGCAAGCTCCACAATGCAAATCTGTCCTAAATCGACAGATGGAAAACAGAGTCTGAAGTTCCCAAATTAAGCAGCATCTCTTCAACAGCAATGGCACAAAGAAAGTGTTATTGTGTGAGAGAACCTATGTTCTGTAATTTACAATAACTGAGTAATGATGTGGTAAGGATGCAATTAGATCTCATTTGCTTATGTAAGTGAGCTGAATAAAAAAGATCAATATTCAGTCTACACCTAGTGTGAAAAACAATTAGTTTAATTGACAAAAAGCCTTCTGCTTCGGCTAATTACATAAAATGACCTAATACTCATGCAAATTAAGGTTATTAATAGTACACGAGTATTTTTAATTACATAAATCATCTTTACCTGTGAAGCGGTATTTTCTCTGTTTAGGGATTTCAATTTTAGGAAAATTTCATTTATCCTTGTTTCCAAAAAGTTCTCTATTGCTTCTAAATTAGAAATTGAGCCGTTTCTCTCACACTAAGGTGCTGTGGAAACAGTGGAGCATCAAAATTTACCATTCTGACCATCCAAGTAATAATTAATCCAGAAACAAAGAGGACAGGCAAATCTGATGTCCTGAGATGCTTGATGCGGATGACGTGGAAAATTTCCCATTATTGCCACAGCAGACAGTGATGGGAAGGGGGACAGGGCTCCTTCACAGAAAATTCAGAGCACAAAAACTAGGTTTCTGTTGTGAATTGCCTCTGAAGGAAACTCTTCAGTCAATGAGAGGAGACACCTTAATTTGTGATTTTTATCTGTGAGGAGGCTGTGCTGGCCTCTCCACAGCCTGATGGCGTGTCAGGACTGCAGCTTTAAATTGTTTTCTAATTTCAAGGTAACTGCCACACATGGCCTGGCTGCGTTTGGTGTGGAGGACAGGGAGGTACAACCTCGCATCTCCTCGTGACAGGAGGACAAGGATGGGGGCAGTGGCATCCCGAGGCTGTCAGGGCAGTAGGGAACAAGCTCCTGGCCCAGCTCCTCCTTCCCTCTGAGGATGTTGTCTGGGATACAGAAATGCATTTCAGGGGTGCTGCCGTGGAATTTCCCAAGCTGCTGGAGCAGCCAGTGCCTGGCCAAGGCCTCCTCTCCTCCCCTCTCTGCTGATTGCCACTTCTCTAGCACAAGGAAGGGCTCCCCATGGAATCTTTGGGGTGGAAGGGACCTAAAAAATCATCCAGTTCCATCCTCTGCCACCTTCCACTGTCCCAGGCTGCTCCAAGTGTCCAGCCTGGCCTTGGACACTGCCAGGAATCCAGGGGCAGCCACAGCTTCTCTGAGCACCCTGTCCCAGTTCTTTCCAGCTTCTGGCCATAAGGAATGGTCCTCTGGAGACCCCAGTGGTTGGCCTGTGGATACTCAGGCCCTCATCATCAGCTGAGAAGTGCATTAATTGGTGGCAGCACCCATCCAGTGCCATGAGCGAGGGTCTGGGCAAAGCTGAGAGGCAACATGGGACTGACCTGTTCCATCCCCGTTCCATCCCCGTTCCATCCTCGTTCCACCCTCATTTCCTGAGGGTGAGGGGTAAGGAGAGAGCAGCAGGCTGAAGGCAGAGGGAATTAAA